>JAHBCN010000523.1:0-176023 GCA_019359885.1 Listronotus oregonensis
ATTATAAAAATCCTTAATTTACTTTTAAACCCCCCCAAACTAATATTAAAAATGTCCAACCTATCTTGAACACTGTTATATTTTTACATATATTAAAAAAAAGGGGAACCCCAAAGTGTCTTTTTTGGGGTTTTACCTGTGGTAGGTAAAAAAAAATTGGGTTCCTCAAGGGGAAAAAAATTGGAAAAATTTTAAAAATAAAAAGTGTAAAAAGTATTGATGCTCATGTTTTAATGGGCGATGGGAAGCTCAAAATAAGTCAAAAAAAACCCAAGAACATATGGGGTCAAAAGTTAATTGTTTTTCGAAATATGCCCTTTTAAAAAGTTAAAAATTTTGGAACCCGCGGTCTGTTTCGTCGAAGCGGCGGGTCTCCACTTCGAACGTTGTTGTGGTTTTTGCACTGTTTTTTTTTTTTAAGGAGATGTTCATTCATTTACATCCCTATAATAAAAATTCTTCCTGCCCTTTTTTTTAAAAATATTAAATTTAAGTAAAAAACAATCAATAATTGTTTGGTTTTTTTTTTGAAATTTAAAAAAAAATAATTGTACTCACCCATAAGAATAAACCAATATCCATTTTAAGAACACAACTAATTATCCTTTAAAACAACCTTTTTTGTTTTGCCCAAAGAATAAGTTTTTCCCCGGTCCCTTCCGTTTTCTCGTCTTTAGTATAATTTTTAAAAACGTTTGCCCCGGGATTTAAAACATACCCCATTTTTTTTCCCGATTCAAAAACAAACAAAAAAAATTGGCCGGATCGGGAAGGCCTTTGTACGACTGACTTCGCAAAAAAGGGTATCGCTCTGTTCCCCCAATTGTTTTTTTAATTTTTAACGGGAGAACAATTTTAAAAAAATCATTAATTTTTTTTATTTGTAGACTAAAACTTTTTAAAATTAAGTTTATTTTATTATCAAATGAATCTCTGATAAGCGATTAAGACAAAAGTTTCCAGTTTTCGTTTAAAAATAACTGCTTTCAAAGTGCATGACTTTAACATCGTTTAAAAAAAAAATCTGTCAATTTTTTGCCATATATGTCATATAAACTTTTCATTTTTTAATTTCCACTGTCGCCCATTAAAATGATGAGCATCATACTTTTTACCCCCCTGTATACTGGGAAAATAAAATGCACATCATCCAGAGGTCCAAATGGGCCCTGTATAAGTATAATACCAAATATACGTCTTCGTTTTTCTGGCAATTCAAGACCAAAATCTTTCTATAATGGACGGATTTGCACAGGGTTGATCATAAAGTCCAGTTTCCTTAAAATAAACTTACCGAATCATTTTGTTTTGAACCCGTTTTCAACTCCCATACTTATAACAGCCATAAAATGGATTATTAAATTTTCTTACTCAAGAATCTTCTCCATATGATATATAAAAACATCTTGAATTTAACATTTTAATTCCTTGGTATTACACCAATAAATCCTCATTTTGGCTCTGCTTTGATTCTTTAACATCCAATTAAATTTTAATTTGTGATCAAATGTTCCCCTAAATCTTTAATTTTCACACGTCTTAATATTATTTTGCATTTTATATTCGTATAAGATGAGAGTTCTTTCTAGAAAATGTCCAATGTTACATTTATCTATATTAAAATATAATCTATTCTCTACAGACCACTCCAAATTTATCTATATCAGTTTAAGGGCAAGGCAGTCATCATTTGTTTTAATTTCACGGTAGTTTTTTTAAATCATCTGCAAATAATAGGCATGATGAATTTTTAATTGGTTTGTGCTATTAATATAAATTGGGAATAATTGGACCTAAGTTGGAGCCTGGTACTCCAGAAGGGAACAAATGATTTTGAGGGGTACCTTTCAATTTACTGTGTGTTCTCGATCATACGGGTATGATTTTAAAAATCTTAAATTCTTGAAAAAAATTCTAATTCTAGTTTTTTTTAAATAAAATTTTAAATGACACTCTATCAAATGCTTTCAAAATCTGCTTACAAAACATCCACTTCCCTTTAAAATTTTAAAACATTTGATATAGTTTTTCTTTAATTGACCTTAAGTTGTTATTGTAAAATTTACCAGTTAAAAAACCATGCTGAAATACCGAAAATCTCTTCCAAAGTAAGAAAGATAGACTTAAAAATAAGTATTCGAATATCTTCAAAAGACCAAAGCCTCAATTCCCCCCGGGAGTTAATAAATAAGTGATTTATCTCCTTTTAAAAAATTGGGCAAATTTTTGCCCTTTTAAAATATCTGGAAATGTTTTTGTTTTCAGACTTAAAATTAAACAAGAAAAAATAGAGGGTAACAAATAATTTCTATGAACCCCTTAAATATAAAAGATGGTATGCCATCCGGTCCAACTGCCTTACCCTCCTTTAATTCCTGAATAGCCTCTATTACATCTTCCACCCGGAAACTATTCAGAACAACCTCTGGGGCATTAATCTTATTATAAATATCAGGCACCCCTGTCTTCATCTTTCCATATACACTGCTAAAATAAACTGCCACTGCTAGGCATTCATATATCCCCACCATCATCATATGCTACATTGTTCCAATGCATTTTTTGGGAATATGAGTTGACTTTTTTTGTTTATGTAGGACCAAAAGATGGAGTCAACACTAATGCTATCCTGCACACTTTTAATATAATTTTGGGAGCAAGTTTTATATCTTTTTTTATATCCCCGATCTTAAAATTTTAAATTGAGTATAGGTTTCCATATTTTTAGTTTTTTTAGGTTTATTTCTCAGTTTTCCTTTCTTTAACTTTGTCTAATTATACTCCTTGTAAACAAACAAAACCCTTCGGATACACATTGATGACTTTTCGGAATAAAGATCAAATATTTCATAAATTTTGTCAAAAAAGCTTCTGTGGCATCATTAACATCGGGATATGACTCGAGAAGGCTCCAGTCTGCCTGACTAAATACATAGTACAAGATACCCTAATCAGCCCTACCAAAGTTTGTCCGAGCTTTGGATTTTAATTCCTTAATACGTGAGACATCCATTGACAAGTGATTCTTAATGTGAAACTTTCTTCAAAATAACAAAGCTAAATTCCTTCTCGTTACCTTACCATTGATTTTTTTTTCACAAAATATCAAAAAAACGATTCATCAATTTACAATATGATTGATTTTGGAGCATTAAAAACTTAAGAACCGTTGAAGCTGTCCACATAATTGTCAGACTCGCCCAACATATAATAATCATTTAATTTAGATACATTAAGATCACCCAAGATTACAAACTTTGATCAAAAACATTGCTGGTGCTCAATCATATCTCAATCTCTCTGGAATGAATATCTCAAGAGGGCGCGGCATATATAACTATGAAGTAACACGATTAAAAATTCGGCTAATTCTAACACACAATATATCAATCTTTTCATCTTGAAAATTTAGATAATAAGTAATGAATCAAATTTTGTTTTTAGCCAATAATACTCCACCTCCTGCGTCTTTCCCTTAATTGTAGTTAGATTAACTTTAAAAAAACATTAAACATACCTTGGAAAATTTATATCATTAGTAGAATCATGAAAACAAGTTTCGGTTAAACAATAACATCTATTCATCAAGTAAAACATGTCATTAAACTCACTCACTTTAGAATTAATCCCCTCCACATTTTGATTCGATGTGATTTCTTATAATATCTCGAAGAAAATATAATAGTTATTTATGGTACTAGTGTGTTATGTTGAAAACAAGTAATGCAAGCTCGTGGTATAATTTCGGAAGTGACTTGGAAAACATAACACACAAGTAGCATACAACGTTTTATCTAACAACTGAGAAATCATTACACACAAGTAGCAGGTGTCATTCAAGAACTAAAAATACTAACAGGTATTTTTTGGGGCTGAGTCTCTTTTAAAGCAGAATTTATACATTTTTTGTTTCCTGACGTTTTGCGTTGACGTTTGGTGTTATGCTGCAGCTGCTTGCACAGTGTAAATTCACCTTTAGTCTGAGCATTCAAGCTCGGATTCAAGAAGTTGTTTTTGGTTATCATGAAACTTTAAATATTATTAGCAATTATTCAAATAAATTCTGACATTGTTAGATTATATTGTGCCAAAGGCGGCTTTTAGAGTTGAAAAATGGAAGAAATTGATGAGAATTATGTGCCCCAGGACATTATTATGGAAGCAGGAGAATCGGCAATGCAGATATTACCCGAAAAATCCCGAGATTGTTATGACAAGAGGTGTAGTTTTTGAAAAATGGATGGATTCAAGCGCCATGGAGGATGGAAATCATCATCAGTAGCGGAGGGCTACCTTGAAGAATCCGTCCAAAAAAAAAATGTAATTGCTGAAAAAATTCAAGGGACCAGCAAACAGTCTATCAGTTGTGTCGGCCTAATAGAACTCTCGACCTCAATTCTTTATGGAAGTTTATTCAAAACTATGTCATTTTCATTTTATATTAATATTAATTTAAATACCTGTAATAATAACGATAAGAAATAAATACATATTTTAGGACAAGAGAGTGAGTTATAAACCATAACCCACTGGTGGGTTATGGTTTATAACACACTAGTGTATTATTTGATAGTTTACCTGCCTAAATTGGCACAAATAATGACTCTTATAACTAGCAGGTACTGATTAAAAAAAAATAGCTTAATAGTATAGCGATTTTGTGTATCATTTTATACACCTTTGCTACCTGCCAAAACCACGATGACTGCGCAGAAAAACTTGCATTTTTTATACTGACGAGCTCATACTCTAATAGCTTACTTACTTGTGACTGAATATTACCAACTTTACTCCAATTGATTTCAAGCTCATTTAAAGGAACCTTGGCTTGTTCAAGGTACCACAAAAATCCTAGTTCTTCGGGCCTTAAGATCAGCAAAGCATGGCCACTGCTGCCTAAAATCATTATCAGGTTTGTAGATAGGGTTCACAAGAGGAGAAATGAACCAAATAGTCGAAAATACAAAAAATGCGATACTTAATATAAGTATTCGCTTCTTTAAAAACACCCTTCACAATGAAAATAAATATTTTTTTTCGTACAGGGTGAGCCAAAAATACAAAAAAGATATTTAGTATGTAATTAAGAGTAATTAAATACTTATTGTGCAAGTTAGGTAAACACTTTTGCCTAAAAAATGTATAAGATCTGTAATATAAAAAAATATACAGGAAGCATAAATTAACAAAAATTTTGCATAAAATAAACCTATCTTGTTTATCGTTTAGATGAACATGAAATGTGTTTTATTTAAAATCCTAACATCCACTACACTAGATAATTGTTTCTAAAATAATACTGCTATATAGGATAAACTTGTTTATGTTTCTATTAAATAAAAAAAATATTTAATAAAAAAATCTTCTTATTTAAATGCAATTAACTGAGCCAAGGATTTTTATAATACAGTGTTATGAAGATGGAATGTTTAAGAATTAAAAGATTCTAAAAACATCCAGTTACTGAACGAAAATATCTGCGTGTCATTAGGTTGATGATAAAGAGAATCAGAAAAAGTGTTATCTGATAACGTCACTTTTATAAACCTTTATTTTTTTGTATATCCGGTCACTATACAGCTAAAAAACATTATTGTATAGTGCCTAACAATATGCGCAAAAAACGTTAAAATCAATTAGCACATTTTCTCAAGAGATTTGGAAAAAAACAATATTTACTAAAATTTTCTACAGTCCCTATCGGTAGCAATCAATGCAGCAACTTTAGATGGTCTCAAGCTAACTAAAAAGTTTTAAAAAATTGAGGTCTAATGAATTTAAGCCTATTCAATATTCTTACTATACAGGGTGTAAAAAGTATGATGCTCATACTTTTAATGGGCGACAGTGGAGCTCAAAACAAGTCAAAAAGTTTATATGACATATGTGTCAAAACTTGACAAATTTTTGTCTAAACGATATCATAGTTTGAACTTTGAAAGCAAGTTTTTCTGAAAACCTGAAACTTTTGTCTTAATCGCTTATCAATAGATTTATTTGCTAATGAAATAAACTAAGTTTTAAATGTTTCAATCTACAAATTAAAAAAATATAAATAATAATTTTTCCCCCAGTTAAAAATGTAAAAAACAATTGGCAACAGAGCTACTTAGCTAGAAGCCTGTGTAGTCAGTTGTAAATACGTGTTCAACGGCCGCGAAATTTTTGGTTGTTTTTAACTCGGGAAAAATGCGGATATGTTATAAATTTACAAGTGTAGTGTCCAAGAGCTTTGAAAACGAGATGTGTGCAACCGAGAAATCCTATTCTTTAAGCAAAATAAAAAAGTGCTGTTTTAAAAAACAATAATTTGTGCTCTAAAAGTAAATATTTAGGCTATTTGTGCTGAGTACAATTATTTCTTAATTACAAATATTAACCAAACAATAATGTATTGTTTTTTACATAAATTTAATTTCAAATTAAATATCAAATTAAATTGCAAGAAGTAATTTTTATCATTTTTAAATAAATAAACATCTCCTTAAAAAAAATGTAAATATGCAACTCTCGCAAAAAACATTCGACTCGCTTCGATGAAACAGGCGCGGTGTTACCAATTTTTTTAAACTTTGAAAGGCCATATTTCGAAAACAGTTAACTTTTGACTGATATGTTTTTGGCCTTTTCAACTTGTTTTAAGCTCCACTATCGCCCATTAAAATCGTGAGCATCATACTTTTTACACCTTGTATAATATCCTATAAGTGAGGTAAAACAGTTAAAGAGCGATTCTATAGCTATTTTAATAGTTTGTGGTACGCTGATATAAAACTGGAGAAGCTTTGATTAAAGTAGTTCTAGACTTTATTTTTAGGGCACCTTGTATATACCTTCTCCTCTAGCTGTTCGACCAACCCTGTGGATGTACTCTTTGGGATCGTTAGGAGGATCATACTGTACAATCCAATCGACAGCGGGGATATCTAAGCCCCTGGCCGCCACATCGGTACAAAGCAAAATACCGGATTTCGCATACAGAAATTAAAAAAGGTGGTGGTGCGTTTCGTTTGTTTCTGTCTACCCTAAAAAAGGCAAAAAAACATATTTAAAATATTTTTTCAAAAAGGCACAAAACTCGAAACGTTGCAACCAAAGATGTCTTGGAATACACAGACCCTGTGTACTATTTAAAGGTTATGCTAACGACACCGGCTCTACAGCTTAGCTATTATGATATAGAAGCAAAAAACATAGATATAGAAGTGGGGCTAGTCACAGAGTACACTTGTTACATCTTACGCCAAGCACAGCCATCTGACGGCGAGAGGTCTAATATTAAAATATAGAAAATATTTATTCTGATGCCCGAGCAACATAGAACTTAACGTTAATATGTAGGACCCGTTTGGATGATGTTACCCAGTTGCCTAAAAGGTAAGGTGAAAATGTAAATTAAAATTTCGTAAAAAAATAATTTTAATTTCCATTTTGTTTTTCTTTTAATTTCACCTTGACAACGGTGGCCGACTTGCCACCGAAACGTAGATTAGTGTTCTAAATTTTTTGGGTTTTTTTTTCTGTTTCAGGCGATCTGTCAATTCAAAGCTGTCAATGGGGCTAAGCAGGCTTAGTTCGCTATACTCCGAGAGCAAACGGAAGTGGTACGATTTTCTAGAAAATTTCAGGGCGAGTAATACCATCAAAAACATACTAAACATGAATGTGCCACAAAATTATAGAATATATTTACAAAAGCGTCTGTATTCTTATACGTCTTTGGTTGCAACCTAAAAATAATTCTCTTACACAGATATTCTTACTTACATGTATACACTGGACAGGCGTGTCAATATAATTAAATAACTCATAATGGTATTTGACTGACATACAGGAACTAAAGAAAACCATAATTTTTTTGTCCTTATTTTTCTTAAGGAATGTGTAAAGAACAACGAGACGCCTTTCAGGTGGACAGAGAAGGTAACCTTGTTCCAAACCTTAAATAAAAGGTGGATTAGCGGAAAGAATTATACTTAAAAGGTATTATTAAAAAATAACTAGAAATGATCCAAGTCGTGAATTTTTGTTTAAAAGTACAAGTGCGAATAAAATTTTTAATCCACTTCTAAGAGTGAATTAAACCTGGAATCCACATATGCAGAATGTGATTAATAAGGGCAAAATGGCTCTAATGGCTACCAAAAGAGCTGTGGGGAAGAATTGGGGATTTCAGCCACGCATAGTGCACTGGTTGTACACTGCTGTGGTAAGACCCATGATAACCTACGGTTCAACTATCTGGTGGCCAAAAATAGAACAGAGAAAAGCAGAGCTGGAGTTATCCAAACTCCAACGACTAGCATGTCTCTGTATAACGGGAGCTATTAGAAGCACTCCAACTGCAGTCATGGAAACCCTACTAAGCCTCCCCCTCTTGGTATAATTATTAAGGCGGAGGCGAGGATTGGGGCATACAGGCTGAAATGCAACGGCAACTGGTGCTCTGGGCCTGCCCTAGGACACACCAGAATAACGAGCAGTATCACAAACCCAATATTTGAGATGAGCAGTGATACAATGCCAAAACGGATAAATACACACAGACCATACAAAACCCAGCTTACCTGGGACGGTAGTGAGCGATCTCCTGGTCAGTCTCGGAATTTGGTTTGGTATACCGATGGATCCAAGACTGACAATGGAGCTGGCGCAGGAATACATGGTATGACCCCTAGGTTTAATGCTTATGCTTCCCTGGGGAAATATGCCACTGTTTTCCAGGCGGAAATATATGCCATTGAACTTTGTCTGCGAGAGAACTTGAGGAGGAGATATAAGGGCAGGGACATTACTATCTTCTCTGATAGTCAAGCGGCCATAAAAGCTTTGGCATCTCAACAAGTCAACTCAAGGTTGGTTTGGAACTGTCTGCAATGCCTCCTAAACCTGGCTAACCACAACAAAGTTACACTTTCCTGGGTGCCAGGACACAGGGGAATACAGGGCAATGAAAATGCAGACTCCCTGGCCAGGCGAGGCTCCGCAGCAATGTTTGTGGGTCCTGAACCTGTTTTTGGAATACCAAAAGCCTCGGTTCGTGGCTACATGAGTCGGTGGATGCAAACACAACATCAGTCATACTGGAACCACATTCCAAGGCAAAATCACACTAAATCAATGTTGGACTCACCATCGAAAGCATTGACAAGTGAACTACTAAAACTAAATAGGAATCAGATTAGAATAGTGACAGGATTAATAACCGGACACTGCACCTTACGAAAACATATGCACACTATGGGCATCTATAGAGAAGAACCCATTTGCAGACGTGACGAAGAGGAAGAGACAGCCTCTCACATCATATATGAGTGCCCTGCACTTACATACTGGAGAACAAATCAAAACCTCATGGTGGACACTAACCACCAGGAGGCTGGAGACCAGAAAAGAACAGTAAAAGGGCTACTACACCTGTCTAAGGTGTCAAACCTTTTTAACTGAAACAAATACACAAGAGATACAACAAGCCCTGTAGGCTGCAGTGTCGAGGCGGACAAAACCTCAACTTGTGTATTTAGTTTATCAATCAATCAATCAATCAAGAGTGAATTAACTGCTTCGTGGCATCGGCAGATTTGAAATCAATATAGAACATCTAGAGCGTCTCACGACGAAATGCCGCGATCCATTCCTCGAAAAATAGTCTTTGAAAATTTGTTCAAATTCGAAGATATACTAATGTCGATCAGAGCAATTCGGCTAAAACATTTTTAAGTTGGTAACCCTTCCGGTTATACCGGAAGTATTACTCCATTTTTAGATTCTACACAAGATTTTAAGCGGATTTCATGTTTCATGTCCCATACCTAAATTTAAGCATTTTTGATATATTTAAGCACATATATTTGTATTTACGTAAAAAATGATTATCAATTTTTGCTGTATGATATTGAGAAAATTGCCAAAAATTAAATATTTTTTAATGGAACCCCCAAATTTAATAATTTTATCTTATTTAGCAATAGCAGAGCAAGCAAGTGTAAGTTTAACAATTCCGAATATCCGAATATTCTTAATTTTTGAAATAATATTAATAGTTTAATATTTTATATGGCGATTTACATCGCGTCTAAAGAGATTATTATTAATATTATTATTATATTATAACACTAGACTTTGACACAATGTCTTGGTGTTTCAGCTATTTGTTGTTACCTTTTATATTTTCTAATTTTAAAAAAATTACATATGTCTAAAAAATAATTCTATTGTTACTAAAAATAAATATAAAATTCTTGTTGTTCAAACAAATCGTCAAAAATGAGCAGCTTCTAAAAATAAAACAATAAATATGGTGCCTAATTAAGAAAATGTTAATTTTATGTTGTATTTCTTTAGTTTCAATTAAATCAATTTATTAAGTGTTTTTTATGATTCTACGGAAAAAAAATACACACGATGGCAATATTATAATTTATCTAAATACAAGATAAGGCACAAATGGCACCATTTAGTCCTTTTTGTATGACCCAGCTACTTGCTTTTAAAATTTTAGATATCCTAAGATCCGCTTGTAAATTTATGACATAATGTCATCAGTTTCTCTATGAAGTAATTTTTATGTTGTTGACATTTCCGAAAATTTCCACTTAACTTTGAATTCATCCCACAAAAACTAAATTATTCTAATACAATAATTTACCTACCAGCTACTGTTGCTTCTTTTTTCGTATCATCTACTCCAACATAGAGAGGTTCCTTTTTAAGCGCTAGAGCTGTTAAAGCTTCTGTCTTTTTGCTTTGGGTAGCACTAAATAACATCGTTTGCCTTTTTTCTAAAAGCCAGATGAAAAACAAGTGTTTGACCATAAACACAACCGTTAATACCAAAGACTTCTAAGCATACAGATACGGTTTACTTTTGTAGTTCATATTATCGACGACCAATAATATAATGCGGCTATTAGGATTAGTGTCAGACAAAAGTTTAGGCTTCGGAAATTATGTCGTCAGTGTTTTGTTACTAGATATTCATCTAGGAAGACACCTGTACAGACTGGTTTATGTTGATATTATTGTCAAGCAGTTTAAAAGTAAATAAAAGTATCTGGACTGCTTAGGGCTGCTTGTGCAACGTCGTGTCAATTTGTGGTTTTAAGCAATCTATGCTATAAATCATGGAAAAATTACACCAATAACCAGTGTTAAGCTGAAAACTTGGGTTTAATCTAAAGATCTGTGGTTTAAACCTTTCTCCTCAATAAGGTAGTAGTTAAGCCACATTTTGAGATTTAAACCATAGTTTGACAGTGTTGATAGGAAATGTCACTAAATGTCATAGGTAATGTTTTGTTTATAGTATTTAAGAAATATCAATTACTTATTTGACATCGCCATAAATTAAAAAAAAAATTGTAATTTATTATTGGATGCACATGCTCTTGCTGACTTATTAGTTTCTACATTACCAACACAGATTATTGTAAATTAAGGATTTGACAGCGCGGGACAATATGAATGATGAACTGACAAATCGCCTCCAAAAGAAAAACCCCCAAAAAATCCAAAAAAATTAAACACTCATCCACGTTTCGGTGGCAAGTCGGCTACCATTATCAAGATTAACTTAAATAAAAAAAAAATTAAGAAATTAAAATTAAATTTGTAAGAATTTGGATATAAAATTAACGAGATTTTAAGAAATTTTTGTAGTTATTTATGACGTTCTGTCATAAATGACGTAATAGTTTGCTTTTACCAGTATATTTATTATATTTAAGAAGACAATAAACTGATGGTGTGTTAATTGGTTTTAAGTTCTTAATATGTATGCACTTTCTTTTATTTAATGTTTCTTTTGGAACAAGTTTCCTTTGCTAAAATACTAGAAGCATTTCCAATTTATTATGTGGTTATCAAATACGTGTTGACAGATTTTTGATTTTTGGAGTTCTGTGTTTTTAATGTATGTTCGATTTTCCTTTATGCGTTTTCTGTGTTATCGTTTATGTTGTATGATTTTCGTTTTATTACTTGGGATTTAATGATGTTTTGTGTTTTAAAGATAAAATGAATATTAAATTTATTATTCATTCGTTAAATTTTACTTATAAGTCAGGAATATATGGAAAAAATAAATTTGTAAGAGGTCTATTTTAATTTTGTCTTAAACTTAGTTGTTCAAATTTTAGAAAGCATTAATTTATAAAATCAAGAGGATAATTATTTTTAAACAAAATATGTTTAAATTTTTTTCATTTTCTTAATTTTGATCAGAACAAATTAAAAAGTCTTTTTAAAACTTCCTTTTTACCATTATTAGGTGATTTAAGTCAAAATTTAAGTATCTGTTTGTATGCATAGGTTGTCTGTAAATTTTGGTTTTAAAATTAATTAAATCTGTTTTTACCAGAATATCGAGAAAAAAACGTTGTAAGTTTTTTTCTCGATATATTTTCTCTAAAGTAAAACGACTAGTAGGTTTTTGTGTATTAATGTGTGTAAAAAATTATTTAAACAATGTTTGTCATGTTGATAAATAGAAAAAAATGCCATCTATATATCTTTACCAAACTAAAGCCTAATAATGATACTTCTTTAGAAAATTGGATTCAAATTTTTTCATAAAAATATTACCTAATGTTGGTGATAAAGGTGAACCCATAGCCATGCCAAAAGTTTGTTTATATGAGTCACTGTTGCATTGAAAATATGTTGTTGTTACGCAAAAAGTTAATAATTCAAGAATAGGGTTTACGTTTAATTTGGTTCTTTCACCAGGCTGAACATCATTATCTAATTTATTTCTAACAATATTTAATAATTTATTGACAGGAACATTTGTGAATAAACTAAGAACATCAAAACTAACCAGGCGACCTGCCAGTTCATAGGGTCAAGAGGGCTGAGCACATTCATTAGCTATACCCCAGGACCAGGACTGAAGAAGTCTTATTGTAAAAAAACTTTCATGCGAGTACACCAACAAGAACTTATTAAAACATAAATCCGGCATAATAATACAGAACATATCTACAACTTTAATAATATTGTATGAATACCTGAAAAATATATCCCAGAAAAAAAGTGTATGTTAAAAAATTTAGAATTAATTTTTTCTGAATTATAAGGAAAACCTTATTCCTGGCAAACGTAAAGAAAAAAAATAATACCTTCAAATATAAAGTCATATCAATAGGGAAAACAAAACATGTAAAAATAAGAGAGTTTAACTCAAAAATAAAATATTAATATAAGCAGCTAACCTTATGTGGCTTTACTTGTAATTAAGATTTCCTGTAAATTTACGTTTGTTAATATTTTTATGCTCCATACAGGTTTTATTTTAGATTTACTGCCGCATCATCGAGATTATTTTTTTTATGCACCAAGTTTCATGAAGAATAATGAAACTTGGGACATAAATGAAACTACCATTTAGAGATATATGCAAGGCTTCTGTACTTTTTGGCAAATACTGTATAATAGCACCCAATAGAAATAATTATAGATATATTCTTTCAAATTATTAATGACAAAAACTTTATGGTAGGCATATTTTCTGAAGATTAAATTGACAAGACATTGTCAAGTGGCCTTTAGAACTTTGGTTTAAACACAAATACTTACTAGGTAGCAAATTTATAATTTGTTTCATATCTTCTTCAAATCCACCTCTAAAATTCGATCAGCTTCGTCGATGATTAGGCATTGGAGATTTTTATACAAAAATTTTGGTGTATTTTGTATATGATCCAACAACCTTAAAAAATATAAAATAGGTGTTTAAAAGAAAACATTGTATGATAACAAATTCATAGAAGTGTATGCTGTATTATCAAATAATATACAGTATATCTATTTAAAAAAACCGAAAATAAATTGGTACACTTGATATCAACTTGTTTTAATACCGTATCTGGCAAATACTTGGTAGCGGTATTTTGAATATCATTTTTAGACATCTTATTATCACATTTTTTATATGCCATCATAACAGCAGTTATGTGACAACTGTCAAAATTATTTTTAACAGTTGTTTCAAACTTTTCGAAGTACCCTTCATTGTCCCACTGCTTTGTTCACACGTCGTTGTTGTGGTTGGGCCCAGTAGGATCTTTTGGAACATGCGCCAGAGTTGCTGGTTATCGGCAACTCTTTTGGCTAGCGTGTGGAACAGGATCCGAAGCTAAAATGAACACAAGGCTTAACTCAAGGTGTTAGCATACCGTGCTGATGAGTGAATGACATCCTGTGCCATAAACAGGAATCTCCAACGGCGCCTCTGAGATACAGGGCGACCTCTTAGAGTATCTAGCCTTACTGCGGTAATGCGGAGCTCTGCCGTTGTGGACTATTACTTCCCAAGCTCCAAACAGAAAGCGGACAGAACCGCTTTCATAGAAAAAAGTGACAAATGTGCGCTGACCGAAACGGATAAATCCGTTTCGAGAGGTGCCACCCACCGGCGCCTGTTTCACGTGGACGGGCTAATCCATCCCAAACAAACTGGCGCTTAGGAAGGGATCCCTGAATTCAAACAGAAGGTGGACAGAACCGTCTTTATAGGGAAATGAGTTCCCTGGCTTTAAACAGAAAGCGGATAGTACCGTTTTCATAGGGTAATGCCCGAGATGCGGCCTCAGAAGAAACATCTGGTTCCGGTAACAAGGACCTGGTAGCTGCCCACGTCACTAGACTGGGAGAGGAGGGCATGACGGATCTAATCGTCTGCTCGTCATACTCTCCAGGAGACAGGGACACCAGAACACATCAGAACAAATATTGATGCTCGTGTCCGGTAGCGACACGAGTAAGAGAAGATGTAAGAACTCTCTTCCAATCTGATGTCGGATTCATTAGAAGTCTGATCCTATTGGGAGAAATATAAAAAAGTGTGAGCCACAATAGATCAAGCGGTCGCGGTGGAGGGCGTAAAATGTCCACTCACTTTAAACCTAAACCTAACCCTTTATTGTTTTAAAATAATTATTTTCTAGGAAAATTAGTAAAATGTCTGGATTACTGAATAGTAGGCTAAAAGTGTATGGTTGCATTACATACATAACATATAAAGAGTCGGCGAGAAAACGATGAATGTCCATTTTTGGACCAAAATAAGTTAATCAATAACAAAGGTAAGCCAGATTCATTGGTATACTTTAAAGCCAAAATAATCCTTAGAGGTTCGAAATATATACAATATATGCACTGATGTAAAACCGCAGGCTGAGTGTAAATATGAATAATGCTGACTTTTCAGTTTTACCACTGATGGTCTCCCCGTTCTGGCGTGATTACTGTGGAACTGTTTATTATTTCATCATATACGCTCATTAAAATATGATGGAATGTTTTTATAAAAAATGTTGTAGGGTTTCCAAATGAATGCACACAAAAATATTTTAATGTATACAGAGAAGCTGTGAGGTTAATTTTGTAAACTGTTATTCCCTTTTTGTCTTCAAAGAAATGGACCCAGCATCTGCATATAATGCACTATTTGATTTTGACACTCAATGTGGTGCAAAATCCAACTTAATAAGTTCACAGAGAAAGACACAGAACCATTTGATGGGTTTCAACTAAAAAACCTCAAAGCGCGTCTGGACTACTAAAGGGCATCCTGGCTATCATTATGGCAGTTGTGCGTCCAGATTAGCATGTGTTCAGTTTAAATAGGTCCAGAGCTGTCAAAACTTGAAGTACTTGTAGTAAAATTTTACTTCAAGTACTTTTCTGTACTTGAAGTATTTTACTTCAAGTACTTTTTATTACGAGTACTTGTACTTGTACTTGATTAATTTATATCAAAATACTTGAACTTTAACTTGATTTGACCAAGTAAATTACATGAAGTATTTTTCTAAGTACTTTAAATATTACGATGTACATGAAGTAAAAAAATTACTTCAAGTAAATAAGAAGTACTTAAAGTAAAACAAAATCAATCAAGTACGCCAATTTATTCACGTTAGATAATCGGGCAAACAGGTTAAAACAAGAAGCTCTTAATTCAATTGTTAACGGTACCAAGAATGGTAAAATTACAATTGTTTTTAAATACCTTTAATATTATAGAAACTTTAAAAAAACATTAAAATAGGCTAACTTTTCAGTTTACTAGTACTAGTTTAAAAATTTTTGGAAACTATTTTTTATTTGTTTCTAACACCACTTAAAGATACCTGTATTTAAAATTTTATTTCATAATCTATATATCTCGCCACTTTCTTCTCTTTAAGCTCTTCTACCAGCTTTATTATTATTTTTTTAATACGGGACCAACTTGTTTTAATTAATACTTATAATACTTAAAACTTTATGACTTTAGGGTACATGGATTAGTTTAACATAAGTTTGTTGTTGAAGAAAAAAGAAAAATAATTGAAAGGGTCAAACTGCAGAAAATATTGGGTTAATCACTAGTTTTGGGAGGTCATAGGGTTTTAAAATATAAAATAAGAAATGCATTCGAATCGAATTAAAAAATTATATTGGACCTCCAAACCCAAAAAATTTTCCAAAAAAAATAACTTTGCTAAAAATCTCAATACATACATCACAATACCAGACGTTACAAGTAAGGTAAATTGTTAAATTATCAAAGTATACATTTTTTTTTGCGCTAATACATTTTACTTGATGTTATTAGAAAAAAGGCTAGTCAAGTAAAACTACTTTTACTTCCAGTACTTTTATTTACTTTAGTTACTTTGGTTTACTTTAAGTACTTTGTTTTACTTCAAGTATAAGACTTGGTTAGTACTTTTTGAATTTACTTTGAAAAGCAAGTGCATTTTAACGAGTACTTGTACTTGAAGTACTATTTGAGAGTACTTTGACAGCTCTGAATAGGTCATACTCTAATTAAATTAATTACACTACAATGAACACTATGTACACTAATTTCAGGTTTTTAAACTAAAATAAAAGTTTACCTTCCTGGCGTTGCAACCAAAATATTAATTCCCTTAGACAATTTTTTTGCTTCTGTAGGTCTATTAGCACCCCCCATGATAAGCCCATAAGTGTGAGGGTGGTATTTCATTAATTCTGTTAAAACACCAAATGTTTGCATCGACAATTCTCTTGTAGGTGATAATATTATTACACCAGTTCCTAAAAATATAAATAAGAAATACGAAAATTTATTGTTTCAGACTATATAAAGCAGTGCTACAACAATATTTTATAACTGGCAATTCTGACCCACAATTTAAATAAAAGGACACTAAAGCTTAACACTTACCATCTCTTGGTGTAAATTTCATCTTAGAAATTAACTCTACAGCCGGTATAAGGAAAGCTAGCGTTTTACCGGAACCTGTTTTTGCAGCCCCCACTAAATCTTTGCCTGAAAATACAAGTAATGTATGTATGTAGGCACTAATCTGCAAAAAATTAGATTTTTTTACCTTCAAGTAACGATGGTATACTTCTAGCTTGAATTTCTGTCATAGTGGTAAATCCCATGTCAGCAATGGCTTTTGTTGTATTTTCACTAACAATATCTTTCAGTGCTTCAAACTTACGATCCATGAGAATCTCGAGTGCCATACTACCTGAAACTAAAATTTAAAATAGATATTTACTGCAGTCATTGGTTCCTATGAACATATATCTCATAATTATTGTCTAAATATCACCCTAATATGGTTTTTCTGTGATAAGGTTTAACTTACCTAACCGTATTAACTGTAAGTTTATCAGCTTATCAATTAATAAATAATGATTATTATTATTACCTATCCCTAACTGACTATAATATTTTAGTGTAGAATTAAAGGAATAAAATAACTTTTATGAATTCCAGAATATATCCATAGAATAGGTATACTAACTTTGGTTTTCCAAAGCTTGAAAAGTATCATCTGTGAAGTTATTATTTTTATTTTCTCCATACATCTCCATGTTATTTTTTCCAGGTTCATTTGATTCCTCAGATATGCTCTTCTTTTTTTTCTTATTTTTTCTCTCTATAAAACAGAATTATTTATAATTAAAAGTGATTTCAAAAAATTATAATATTTAAATTTTCTAAAATTCTAATAGTCTCATTTTGTAAAATTCTAAATTAAATAATTAAAAAAAAAAGATACAGCTAAATTCGTAGAAGAAAAAAGGGAATTGGCCAAAATGCCGCCACTTACTTTTCGATAATTCATCATCACCATCATTAAACCTTTTTAGTCCTTTATTTTCCTCCTGTGGAACAAATTTTTTCTGTTCTTCATCTAAAATTAAAATAAAATCTTAGTAATGTAATACTTAATTAGATAAAATAAGTTCTATACATATATATAAAATGCGTTCTGAATAACCTTAGTTGGGGTTTAAGACACATCCATTTATAAATTATTATAATACTGGCATTACCTCTATGACTTTTTAATTCTGCTTCTATTGCTTGAAGAAGGCTTAGCTTATGTTTCTTTCCCTTTTTTATACATTTTTGATCTAAACTTTTTGGAACTGACATGTTTACATTCAACACGTGGGTTCTTGTCACTTGTTTTGAAGTTACATCCCCGATCCAACACATTTCTTCGTTGTTCGGGTAAGTTCGGCATTTTTATTTTTTAATTTTGAATTAAAAATTATTATAATTTTCACATAAAATAAAACTGTCACAAACAAATTGTTAGCCCTTGTATGTCTTAAATTTTCTCAACAAAGTTCACTTAATAATAATCACAAAATACGAAGATAATTTTGAATACTTTTTCCAGATTTTATTCCGAACTTGGACGAATTCGGTACTTATGCAACTATCAAGGCATTCAAGTATGTAGGTTTGCCTATGAGAAATGTCATAATCAGGTGATTGCCATGTTGTCAATGTCACTGTCATTAAAAAAAATATAATTTTCAGTGGGAGTTAATATTTTTATTTGTAAATAAAGTAATAAAAGCAAATGAGGTAGCATGTTTAATATTTAATTAAGTTTATTACCATATTAAAACTATGGCAAACAAAATGGATGAATTTAAACAAAAAATTATGGGGCTTATAAACAAACAGGTTCGTATTTAAAGTGTACTTTCCAAAACAAGAAAATGTATACATGTTTTACATATTTATAAATGCAGTTTCGTGTTTTCAATATTGTCGGAAAAAATTGTACATGTTTTAAAATTTATTTTTGTTTAATAACTATTTTTTTAGCCTCCTAAAATACCCTCCATGGGATTTCGATGATTCAAACTACCACTTCCCCCAAATGCCTACATTAGCAATCAACAGTAAAACTGTACAGGATTCTGATAGGCCAGCCGATCAAGACATTTTGGAAAGTATAGAGGCTGCTTATTTTTCTATCAATGAAGATTTTGATATTTGCAGATTTGAATTATCTGTAAGTTTAATAAAATTTTCATTGTATTACTAATATTTATAAAATTTTCATTGTATTACTAATACAAACTCTCTGAGCAGCAAAAATATTCTCATTGTATTATACTGCTCAGAGAGGTTGGCCAGTATAATTCCTTCTCTGGCAGCTCCCAACAAAGCAACATGCAGTGCCAGTTTTATGCATCCTTTTACAGTTCAACTTGAGAGGCCCTGTACATCTCACTTTATTCATTCCTTCATTCCTAGAGTGTCCAGACTATGGAATCTGCTCCCTTTTTTTCCAAATCTCCAAATATTTAAGTCTCGTTTAAATAAACTGCCTCTTACCACACTTCAGACATCCACGGTACGTTAGTACTTAGGCCTCAGCTTTCATGGACTGTCCCAAGATTTAAAAAAAGGAATTCTAAGTCAAGATTATGGTATTTCAAAATGAACTACTTAAGAAACCTGCAGCATACCTTAAATTGAAGGCAGTGATTCAAAGTTTGTGATATTCTGAAAAAGAACATAAAAAGCACACAACAAGAAGACTAAACTATGAAGTTTCTCTTATAATTTTTTTTCTTGTTTTTTATGTTATTTTCAAAACTTAATGTATTTATATGGGTCTTGATATGGGTACCATTATGTATAGCTCTAAGTTGTTAAATATCACATTATTATAATAATTCTTTGTAATACCAACAAACTTCATATAAATTTATTATTATGACTTATTTGTGTTAAATTATCCTGATTTTATGACTTCTTATTAGAAACTCCCCGAAGTCCTAGACTGTGATCAAATTCAAAGAGACTTTAAAAATCTGAAGCAACAACACTCAGTAGTTTCAAAAAAAGTCCTACAACTCATCTTGGAGCATCAAAACTCGTGCAATGAAGAATTCAAGACAATTCAAGATATTTTAGAGCAAGTTAAAGAAACTTTGGAATTAACTAGAGATGGTAGAAAGCAGTTAGCAATATCTGGAAAACAGTTCTCAGCTAGTTTAGGGATTTTAGCAAATTATAGGAAAAGGAAACTTGCTCAAATTTTGCTGAGCAATTTAAACATGATAAAAAATTTGGTAAGTAATAAAAATATAGTGCTTTTGTTTTTCGGTAAGACTCTGTCGATGATAATTTTACATTTTGTCTAAGATTTGGTTAAGTAGTCATTTATATTTTGATACTTTTTTTCAATAATCTAAATATTAATTTATCAAACAGTATACAGTGTGGTCATTTAAGTGAGCAACATATGGGATTTTTTTTTATTAAATGCACAATCAAAATACAAATATTGCTGAAAGTTGGTGCATGTTTAATAATCATATTAGGTATACTTAGAATGGTTGCAAGTCAAACAGTATACAGGGTAGGTTAAAAAATATAAAAATTGTACAAGAGTAAAGTACCCTTATTTCAGAAAATTTAGCAAAATGTTATTTAGAAAAGTTGTTTAGAATTAAAAGTTATGCCTAAATGCCAAAACATGGCCTACTAAAAGTTTTTTTTGAAAAACCTTTAAAATTTCTCTTATTTTTTTATATTTACCCTAAACACTCTCATAAACTATTCAAAATCAAATCAATTTTGCATTACTTTATTCAAATTCAAGCATATTTGTATCATTGACATGGATTTTTAATTTTTTAGGGAATCACAAACTTCATGTTTGTTGCAACGATATTAAACACAACTTAAAAATTTTACAAAAATTCTTTTTAATAAGGTAAAACATTAGTAATGATAATATGCATATCAAAAAACGCTTATTCAAAGTGCAAAATTTTTATTTTAAATATTTATTAAAAAACTGTACAAATTAATAGACATCATAAAAAAACCAACTAAAATTATCGTGGATACACATGAAAAAAAACAAATGAGGGTTAAAAGTAAACATTATGACAGTTTGGTGACAATAATTTTTCTTTCTTGAATAATTATTCTTTGCCTCCTTCAAGACAGTTAACGTTAGTCGAGAAGGCCGAATTAGTTTTAATATATGGAGATAACTATAAATCAGTGCGTGAAGCAGCAGATATTTTCAATAAAAGAAATTCAGAGAAACAAGTTCATTATACAACTGTTAGCAGAATTTTGTTTAATTTTAAACAGACAGGGTCTTTAGACTATAAATACAGTAAAAGTGAACATACCAAAACTGTATGTACTGAAGAAAATCAATTAGAAGTACTTCAGGCAGTTGTTGAAAATCCTAGAAGATCCACCCGAGTACTTTCTGCTTATACGGGTATAAAAAAAGCTCTGTTGAGAATATTCTTAAGAAAAATAAATATCATGCTTACGATTACACGAAGGGGTTTGTAATAAGCTACAGAAAGAAAGTGACCGTATGAAGTCCCGCTATGACTTAAAAACTAATCATCGGGGTTTCCTGGTCGGTGAAAATGGCTATACAATTCAAAAAGAACCAAGGGGCGTTCACCGAAATTGCAGAAGTCATGGGAAGGACCATATAAAGCAGTGACCCGGCTTAATGATCTGGTGTACCGAATTCAGAAGAGCCTACAGGCGCAGATGAAAGTTGTACACCTGGAACGGCTGTGCCGCTATCAAGATCAAGAAGATACTTGATCGAGATGATCAAAACTTGGGACGGGGCAATGTACGTTTCGAGAAAGAGACTATGGTTTGCAGTATAACTTCTGCATGTGGATACAAGGACAAATAGGAGATCAACGTGATTTCCATAGACATATTCTTTTTGGGGATGAATCCACTTTTACAACAAATGGCGTTGTCTCTTCCCAAAATTGTTGGTGGTGGTCGGACGAAAATCCAAATTTTGCATTGACAATAAAAACCAGTATTACCAAAAAACAAACGTGTGGTGCGGTATTATTAACGACAAATTAATAGGCCGGTTTTTTCCGCCAAAACCTATCTGGTGATACCTATTTACAGTTTTTGGAAAACGAACTGACGGATTTTTTGGATAATATGAGTTTACAAGAACGACATAAATATGGTTTGTACATGATGGATGTCCCGCTCATTCTGCTCGAATTGTTTCTGAATGGTTAAATGGGAATTTGGTGATAAATGGTTAGGACAAAATACTGATCCACGGTGGCCTCCCCGTTCGCCACCTCTTCTTCTTCTTCTTTTTCCTGGGAGCCGTCTTTCACTACCGGAGGCAGCGCAGCCTCTTGGACTTTTTGTGCCTAATCTCCCATTGTCTTTTATACCAATCCTCCCATTAGTCTTGTTCCTTCTACAAGTCTGTATAACCCCGAGACTGGTTGGTTGATATATTCCTGTGGGCTCATTTCGCCAGCTCTTACCCCATTAGATTTTTAATGGGGATATTTAATAAAAATAAAAAAATAAAATGCTTTTATTGTCATTAATATTCCAAAAGGACATAGACAACGTCATTGTAGAAAGTAAACAGATAAAAATAATGTAAAAAAAAATCCTAAATTAAAATTTAAAGAACTTAATCCTAGATACAAAAAATGGAACAAAAAATAATTTACAACAAAAAAAAATATATAAACATGTTCACAGAAATACTAAACTTTAATCAACAAACAAAACCGGACGACAAACAAGTCCAAATAAAAAAACAATAATCAATAATAGTTTGGTATCATCGATTTAAAAGTCATACCAGAAGGACAAGAACCACCAGGCAGGAAAGAGTATCATAGGTATTCATCTACCGATAATACTCCTTTTTAATTAAATAATTTTTAAGACTCATTTTAAAAGTGGTAATGCTTCTTATCCCTCTGATATCCGCTGGAAGGGCATTAAAGATCTTAATGCAGCTCATCATTGCACCCTTACCGAACAAAGCAGTACTATGAGACGGAATGACAAGGTCATCCCCGCCTCTAATATTTAAAGCAAAAAGTTTATAAGGCCATTTAATAATGTAGGGGAGCTTGAAAATTCGATACGATTTCATTGAAAATATTCCGGAAAGTTTATTGCGATCTACTGTTAGTGAATTTTGCGATCAGATAATTACTGCAATTATTTTAGTAGGATTTATCTTTGTATAATATTTTTTTAATAAACATTTAAAATAAAAATTTTGTACTTTCAGTGAGCGTTTTTAATAGGCATATTATCATTACTGATGTTTTACCTTATACAAAAGAATTTTTGCAAAATTTTAAAGTTGTGTTTTATATCATTGCAATAAACATGAAATTTGTCATTCCATAAAAAATTTGAAATCTATGTTAATTTTACAATTATGCTTGAATTTGAACAAAGTTATGTGACATTAATTCAATTTTGAATAACTTATAGGAGTATTTAGGGTGAATACTAAAAAAAAATTAAGAGAAATTTTAAAGGTTTTTTCCAAAAAAAAATCTTAGGAGGCCATGTTTTGGTACTTAGGCATAACTTTTAATTCTAAACAACTTTTCTTTATAACATTTTGCTGAATTTTCTCATATAAGGGTACTTTACTCTTGTACAATTTTTACATTTTTTGACCTACCCTGTATGGTGTTTGACTTGCAACCATTCTAAGTGCACCTAATATGATTATCGAACATGCACCAACTTTCGGCAAAATTTGTATTTTGATTGTGCAATTATTAAAAAAAAATCCCATATGTTGCCCTCTTAAATGACCACACTGTATTATAGATCTTTCTGGTATCAGCTCCCCAGTTTGACGTAACGTAATATTGCAATTTTGTTTTATTGGTAAATCCTCCAAAAAATGCTATATTTTGACATAAAAGTATGTTTAAAATTGTTCAGTATAGGTTCTAACAAATTAAGAGATGTGTCTAAATTATGTCACCCTTGTTTTTATACCCCATGTATTGACAGCCATGAGTCACTTATATTCTAAAAAAAAAAAATTATGGTTGATTCCCTATTTATTTTTGGTTCCATTTACCAGCTAATTAAGGGTGGCCACATGTTTGTCTGGCTTGGAGCCATAATATGGCCACTTAACAATCTGTGGAATAGCTAATTAAATAAAAATGCACAATTAGATGCTGCAAAGTGCAATCGCAAAATCCAGATATAACCTGTTTTTGTTAGAGGCCTTCTTTGTCCT
Source organism: Listronotus oregonensis (assembly GCA_019359885.1). Classification (NCBI taxonomy): domain Eukaryota; kingdom Metazoa; phylum Arthropoda; class Insecta; order Coleoptera; family Curculionidae; genus Listronotus; species Listronotus oregonensis. The sequence continues at coordinate 24,351 of JAHBCN010000523.1, forward strand.
CACGAGTTTGTACTTTTTGACCGCTGCTTGGTCAACGTCAGCACGTGTCATTCGTTTAAAAAAAGGCTTTAGGAATCACTTCAAATCTCGAAACTACACTTTTACGGTAGTACTAAATGGCGGGGAGAATTTCTCTAAATTTGATAGTTATTAGTGGGGTTAGTAAAAACAGCACAACATTGAATAAAACTCTTCTTGATGGCTGACAAAGATCAGTTGCACTAAAACAAAGAGTTGACTTGAAGTTAATCTTCGTCATAACCGTTTGATATAAGGAAAATTAGATAATCCCGTTTTATAATTATTATATTTTTTTTATTATTTTCTTCTTACATGTCAAGGTCAAGAATACTATTAAGTTGGAATTCGAGAAATGTAATGTTCTTAATGTTTCATGTTAAAATTTTAAATTATTTTGGTTTTGACATATTTTTGTACAGAGAGGGAGGGGGGTTTGGCCTACTGGCTTGGAGCATCGATGTCAGTTTGAGTCGACAGGCTACCCATGCTACTAGCCAGTTAGTATTAGTTATAAGTATGTATTTCGTAGCTCTGTTTATGTTTTTGACTAATAAGTGTTAAACATTAAAGTATTAATATCATGTTTTTTTGTTTAAGCATAGTTCACGCAATATAAGCATGGGGTCCAGTTGGACCCCTGTTAGTCCTTTTAGTAAAATTTTGAGGTCCGTCTTACGAAGGTTATAAATAAATAGTGGAATTTATCTATACTCTATATCCATTAAATTGGATGTGAACAAAAATATTTTATTTCCTTTTCTATATGTTTTAAAAAATTACCAAATTTATGTCTTTATCTTATAAATTTATCTATTTTTTACAGCATAGCTTTGACAAAAGATGCCAGCAAATGTTAAATGATGAAGACTATGCGGGTGCCATAACAGAATTAAAAAGGTGTCAAAAAACTGCTATAAAATATAGACATTATAGTTGTGTAGCAGCCTTGACATATAAGTTACAGGAGACTTTAGAAAATACAGATACACAGTTAGATAGAATTTTGGCACAGGTAATAGGGTTTTCTTTGAAATGTAGTGTTAAGTTGATGAACATGATTTGTTATTCTTTGGGAGTTCTGTAGAAATTTGTCATTGCATTTTTTCACAATTACGTGAAATTACGTATAGAGGAGTTTTGTATCATTTTAAAGGTTGAATATTGCTAAATAGCCTCCACAATATAAAGCGATTGTCCAAAAACTCGTGGTTGATGCTTTAAATAAATACTTTCAAGCATATACACTTATATAGCTTGCCCTCTCTAACCGAGGGTTCGCACGGCCGAACGGCAACGCTGCCTCTAGTAGATATATACTCGAAGGTAAATTTGTATATTCGGGGGTAATACCACGAGTGCTTAAAAATAACCGATAATTTTCATGAAAGCTTGTTCTTTATAATTCCACGAGTTAGAAGAACGAGTGGAATTTGTATAACAAGCTTGAATGAAATTTATCTGGTTAATTTTTATATGCACGAGCAGTATTTAGGGAGAATATTTCTAGAATGGAGAAATATGGGAGTATTATACTATTAAAATGTTTTTTTTTGTCATATAATTTTCAATTTCTTGCAACATAATTAAAACTATAACTGAAATCGTTTTTTAATTACTTTATCTATTTCTTCATCGTGTACATGACCAAATCGACTTATTTTGACTGATTTTGACGTTTCTAATTGACAATACAAACAAACAGGTTCGATTGTTCTGTTTTTGTAAGTAAGTGGAAATACCACGTTGTCTAGGCAACGTGAAATTTAGCTGATATTTTTTGACTTTTAACGTGTCTTATGGGAAAATTTATACATGGGTGAAATATTCAGCAAAAATTATAATGGTTGCTATGAAAAAATAGCTTTTAAAATAATGAAGAGAATAATGTAAAAAATAATTAATAAAAAATAACTATACCTTTTTATCTCACTTGATATTAATAAGAGTATAAGAATTATTTATAATAGAGGTCATTTTTTTCACAGGTGTCATATTTTAAGTAGGTGGTATGGTAATTATATAGAAGTGAGGCTCCACTGCTTTTTGGCTATAAAAAAATAGAAAAATTGACATATGGGAGAGTTTTTTTTTGTTTTAATTTTATTCTGTTCTTCATCGGATTTATGATAAAATTTGTTTAATGATCGAAAAACAACCTATTCATATTAATTTTTGCAATTGAAAATTCAAAAATTTAAAACTTTGACTTTTAACTGCAAATCTAAGGGTCAGCCGATAATATTTTGCAATATTTTTATTTTTTCTTGTGGCACATCAAAAGACGCACAATAAAAAAAAATTTGGACAACTCAATTTTTACCATTTTGACAAATTTTTGCAATATTAAAAAAAAACAAAAATTTTAAATCCGATGACGAGAGGAACATTAAAAAAATAATAACCAGAACTATATATTTTTTTAAATCTGAAAAATTTAAAAATTGATATTTTTGAAAATTTTTTATTCAAATTATTCTAATTTTGATGCGCAACAAGAAAAAGAATAGAAATATTTTGAAACAGTAATAACCTTCAAATTTTTAGTCAAAAGTAAAAAAATTGATTATTCAACTTTTCGAACCAAAGAATCTTCATGAAATCATTGTTTCTTAAGTTTCAAACAATTTTTTTTTATTAATCCGATGATGAGTAGAACATTTAAAAAAATTGTAAATATCTTCATTATTCAATTTTTTATGGTTAAAAACAGTGGAGCCCCACTTCTATATAAATACCCGTGGTATTTCTATGTTGCAATTCTGACAGATAATATATTTATACAAAACCAAAAAAAATGATATGACAAAACAATCATATTTTCTAAAACATACTATTTATTGATTTTTTAGTATGTTTGGTTCTTAACTAATGTATTTATGACTTATCCTAATGAAATATTTTTTTTTAGATGTGTTATCATTTTGACAGTGATAGATATAGCAAACTACAAGCAGCCTACAATTTACTAGAAAAATCTCAGGTGTCTATGATTGACAATATACACGTACATTATATTACAGCTATTTATAACTCTTCATTTAATATAGTTAATTCCTTTGTTTCATCGGCGGAAGTGTTAGATTCCAGTGAAAATAGTGGAAAGAATCCTTATAAGACTTTGTGTCAGGTAAAAACTTAAGATAGTTATATTTACAGTGCATAGAATAAATTATGTATTATGTGTGATTTTTTCTAAAATTAATATCTGAACATAAAAAATAATAATCTATTTTAAAATAAAGTATCCAGAATGCTTCTAATAATTTGGCTTTGCAAATTGAAAATAAATGGCAAACAATAATTTAAATAAAAAAACAAGTAGGCCCGAAAGCCCATTAAACATTTTTATTATGTATTTCGCTGAGGAAATTAAAACAAAAACCGAGAAAATGTTTTTTATGCTTCAATTTGATTTTGTTTGTAATCATGATAAAACTTGATTTAAATATTACACATCTATTTTTATGCTTTTTAATTTTGCTTGGCCAAAAATATGTATTTGCAGTAAAATTTTCTAAGAACCTAAACATATTTTTTTTTAGGATGCTTATTTTTACTGTGTTATTCTGTTGTGAATTGAATTTAATAGGATAGAATAAGTAAACAAGTTTGTTAGAGTTAAGAACTGCTAAAGAGCTGCATAATCTTTTGAATTTGTTTTATTATGGTTTATTTGAACTACAATCCTTGTTTGGCAATGCCGGCCAATCCCTTTTTTATACTTTAAATCATTTGAACTACTAATGAAAAAAATATTTTGACTTTTCGTCAGCAATCGGTAAAGCGATTATTTTGCGAAAGTTTGTCGTTAAATTTTGTTTATTTCGGTTTTTATGTATCAATAATGTCCAAAAAGTGCTTATTAATATAAGTATGCAGTTATTTTAAACCAATTAGGATCTGGAACCCTATATAAACAATAAATTTGTGAACTGATAACCTAGTTGCAAAATTTCAAATATTTTAAATGTTTTTTTATATCTTAAAAACAATTTTTTTTCTAAGGCTTTTTAGCGGTCTGACATTGTTGCCTAAATTCTAAATTAGATTAAAATCAATAAAGATGTTGCTTTTAAAGAAAGTGTCTGCTCTCGCTTATTGTTTCACTAAATTCGATTAAATTATTTAGTTAATTTTCTTATGCCTAATTTCTATTTTTAGTCTATACCTCAAGCACATTTTATTTCATGTTTGGTCCAACTATGTAAAGTTCTATTTAAAATAGTACTGAGCTATCACCAGCTGATTAGATGGTACAACAACTTGGAAACAGACGGACCTAATGAAAATGGCTTAGGTAATTTTATTTTTTAATTTGTTGACAGTTCAAAAAGGCTTTATGCCTGATGATTTCTAAGGTATTGTAAGTATCTGATGTGAAGTTAGAGGCAGTTTATTAACATAAATATTTGAGATTACTTCCGAGTAAAATCTTTCATTTTGTATCAGTTCCGTTTCAATCGTCGGTCAAATAACACGTTCCCAAGCCTTATCTGTCAAAAAAAGAAGAGTTATGTATGAGGTAGCAAACATGATTGTACTGGAAACCCTTTAGGAAAACGTATAAAACAGAATCGAGATATTTGCCCTCCCAGAAAGATCCAGAACATTTTTTAAATAGAGAAAATGTGTTTAAATTATGCAAAGCGGTTTTTTGTGCATAATTTATTTTGGACTCTTTAAATTTCTTTAGGGACCTCCATTTTTGGAAAAAAGCTTCATGCTATGATAAAACATCATGAAAAATTTTGTTAAACTCGGCTCGTTAGTTTTTGCACATTAATTCTGCAATTCAGTTTTGTTTGAAAAAATGGACAATGTTACAAATTGGGTAAAGTCCCGAATATGGGATGGGTATAACAGGCTTGAATGGAAATTATCTGGTTAATTTTTATGCAAGAGCGGTATTTAGGGAGAATATTTCTAGAATGGAGAAATATGAAGTATTATACTATTAAAATGTTTTTTTTTGTCATACAATTTTCAATTTCATGCAACATAATTAAAACTATAACTAAAATAGTTTTTTTAATTACTTTATTTATTTCTTCATCGTGTACATGACCAAACCGACTCATTTTGACTGATTTTGACGTTTCTTATTGACAATACAAACAAACAGGTTCGATTGTTCTGTGTTTGTAAGTAAGTGGAAATACCACGTTGTCTAGGCAACGTGAAATTTCTGCTGAAATTTTTTGATTTTTAACGTGTCTTATGGGAAAATTTATACATGAGTGAAATATTCGATAAAAAAACTTTACAAAAAATATGGTTTAAAAATACTTTTGATATTCAAGATAAAAGCTGTCAAACTTTACAGGCCTTTACGGCGAATCAATAAGCCATAGCAAGTATTACCTTTCTGCACATAGTTTATATGGAGTTATTGTCTTATTTTTATTTATTTCTTACTTATAAAATAATTTTAGAGAAAAAATATTTTATTTTGATTTGTTTAAACAATTTGTCAAACCAAACTGGATTGCAAAATTATGGTAAAAATTTTTTTAAAGCGATTTTAATCAAATTTGCCTTGATGTTTCATCATAGCAGGCAGTTTTTTTCTGGCTGAAAAAGGGATCCTCGGAGAAATGTTAAGGGTGCAAAAATATGCAAAACCTGTGCTATTTCCCTTTTTTGCTTTATTGCTATTTTGCGATTTCTTATTAATACTATCTTGTAAAAAAATTAATTAAGAAACTTTCCTCTTTAGAATTTTCTCCACAACCAATACTTACAAAGCTACGGACGATTAAAGTAGAAAAAAATGCGTTTTCTTCGATTTTTTTTCATACTTTGTTTATTTAACAAATGGTCTAAAACCTTTTCGATTAAAAAACTTTACAAAAAATATGGTTTAAAAATACTTTTGATATTCAAGATAAAAGCTGTCAAACTTTACAGGCCTTTACGGCGAATCAATAAGCCATAGCACACAGGATTGCTCAATTCCATTTAAGCCCATATACGCCAAATTTAAATGTCAACTTGATATTTGTGACATAATTTTTTTCCCAGTTGTTTTGTTTACAATTTGTGATTCACATCGCATTGGAACCTTTTTTTGTAATTTTGGTTATAGTTTTAGCCTTTTAGACGTTGGAACATTGGTATTAGTTTATTTTTTATTGCATATAGTTGAATTTAAGTTTTTATTACTGTATTTTTTGTCTAGGGACAAGTTACAGAGACAGGGGTCATTGACCGTTCGTTATTTGTTTGAACGGAATGAATAAATAAAATAATATGTATTTTAATTAATTATATTTATATAAATTTATTTTAGCTGATTTTAAATTTTGCTACCTAATTTTAGTAAAAAAATATATCTAAATGGAAAAAATGCATTTTAAATGTCCTTTATAGGTGTGATGTTTAACCCAGATAGAGTCTTAATTTTTTAAAATGGTATATAATTAGATCTAAGATCTAATAATAGGTGTACATCCAAATTAGTTTTTAAGAGTTGAATATTTAGGCAAAATTAATAAAATAAATCTACATTCTGGGGAAAACGGTGACGTCACAAACATAACCTATATCTGCGGACAAACAGTAAAAATCGAGCACTCCTGTAAGTCCACCACCCTTGCATCCAACCAAAAATAAATAAGTCTTGGTCTAACTGGGAGTATGCACAAGTTGTCTTGCTGAAATTGCACATGACCTGTACATGCTGACATTACTGACAGCCACATTGTTTTTAGATGTAGAATTAAACATGAGCAAACAAAAATTGGATCATAATGTAGTAAAAATTTGGGATGATGTGCAAAGAAAAGTGTCCAGTTTATTGTTAAATGCTGATTTGGCAACATACAAATTTGACCAGTTTGTACAAGTTTTAAGGGTGGTTCATAGGTAAGTCAACATTTGAAGTTAAGGTTTTAATTATAAGGTATCTACTCTATAGTTTTGTGATTTTTTAAAGGTTTGTCACCGAATCAATCGTTTATGTAATGGTGTGACATCTGTAAAACTATGTTTAATTAGAGTGGGCTTTTTTCCTGATGTAAACAGAACTTGTTCGTTCTGTGGCCAACCTCACGGCTTTAAGAGTTCAGAGGTTTTCTTTTTAGGTTAATTCAAGTAGGAGAGGAGTTTTGTTCAAGTAAATCTGAAGATCTACAAGAGTCAATTAGAAAACAAAGTGTAAACTATTTTAGAAATTATCATGCTCAGAGGATGGATGAATTAAAGATATTTTTGGAAAATGAAATGTGGGAAATATGTCCTGTAAAGCACACTTTTAGTATCTTACAGTTGCAGGTAACAATATCGATAATATTCCACCGAAAGAGTAACTGCAAAAAAGCTGTTTTTTCGCCTCTTTTTGAGAATGTGATAGCGACTAGGAAAAAAAGATAAAAACATCTTACAAATATCCAATTACTTGTCATTAAAAACCAATATAGTCATTATCTTTTGTTTTTTTTAATTTTCCAAAAATTACCCCCATTTAAGGGTTGAATATTCCCAAAGGACCAGATAAAGTATATTAAATCGATGAATATGAAGACCATGATTATTAGCGTAATTTTTCCATCATATACAGTATGTCTCAGGATAGATGGCCAAATAGGAAAAATGATCCAAAAGTTTTTGAATTTAAAAACAGCATTTTAGGGTTATTATCTGCATGGTCTGAAACGACGATTCACCAGATTGTACTCAAATTAGTATTACACAAGGAGGTTGTTTTGACGGCTATGTTGCGCCTCCGCACTGTTGGTATAATGCCTGACGTAGGAGTTGGTACACAGAGACGTCGTTTGTGGAGTGAGGCGATAGGTTTGCTTCCACGACTGCAGTCGAAAGTGGACTTTACTGCGCCATGTTTTGTTTTTAACAAACCCTACAAAATTGACATTATAGGGAAATCAAACACAAACGGGGCAGGTGTGATCAGCATCTACACAGACGGTTTAAAAACAAAAAAAGACACGGGATGTGGAATTTATTCTAGATCTCTCAACTTAAACATCAAATGGGCTATGGGTGAGTTGGCAAGTGTGCTCCAAACTCTCACAGGCATAACCATAGCTGCAAAAGAAATAAGCAGTATTAACATCACTGATGAAGTCGTGCTTATCCATACGGATTGCAGACAGACACTATTAGCCCTAAGGAGACCACGCTACACCTCGAGTCTGGTACTAGAATGTCACCGTGTCCTTGTGGACGTTTTCAGCAGAAATGTGGTCACCCTCTGCTGGACCAAAGGACAGGCTCACTCCAAAGGCAACCGCATTGCTGACTCGTTGACCAGGAAGGCTGCCGGGACCAAACCTTTTGGACCCGAATCTTCGGTAGGTCTGCCAGGGTCTGCGATGAGGTCTGAGACGATGGGTAAACTGTAACTTTTCCAGGAGGTTATTAAACTATTCTGAAAGAGATACAGCTAAATATTACTTGGCAATACCTAGGGCGAACCTTCGTCTAATCACCGGCGTTCTTACTGGACATTATCAACTGCAAAAACACCTCTTTAGAATGGGTATAATTGACACACCTCTGTGTAGAGGTTGTGAACAGGAAGACGAGACGGTGGAGCACATCCTTTGTGACTGCCCTGCACTCTTGTCCAAGAGAAGATCCATGCTGGGCGAGTATGGGCTTTCCTTTGCCGACATTAAGGAGATTCCTCCGGCGACGTTGTCACCTACTTTAAATCAGTAGGATGGGCGGCGCACTGAGTTAGGAGTTTCCTTTAGGAGGTGGCACAACGGGCCTACTGAGGCCTAGGTGCTGCAATGTTTATCACCCTCCTCATTTTCAGATTCAGATTCAGACGGTGTGTCCCAGGATAGGTGGCCGAATAAGACAAATGATCCAAAAGTTTTTGAAATTAAAAACAGCATTTTGGGTTTATTGCCTGCATGGTCGATTCACCAGATTGTACTTAAATTGGTATTACACAAGTTAGTTACAACAAAATTGGGAAAAATTGCAACCAATGAAGTATCTTTTTTTGAAGCTAAAGCAAAATGTTATTAAGATACACTATTTAGAATTAAAATTTATGTCATAATCTAAAGTTATAGTTCGTTAATCTAATATATAATATTAGATCGATCTCAAAAGATTTACTAATTTATGTTGTACATATCTAAATTTAGACATAAAAATTGCAGTAAATTAAAACGTCAACAAGAAATAGTTGTGTCATAGTTATCATAACTTGAAAATACAAAATATTCATTTTCAGAATTTTTTGAAATATTTTTAACTTTTTTTAAGTTTAGGGAATGATTTTACCCCTTTAGAGGACTGGGGTACATTTTTAACACTTATAAATCCCCTTCTATCTCGAAAGTACTTAACTTTGCTTAAATAAGATTTATATAATTGAAAAATACGCTAATTATTGTGTTCATTTTCGTCGATATAACCAAATTTATATCAATTTTCGGGAATTTTTAACCCCTCAATAGGAAAAAAATTTAAATATTTTGGAAAAACAAAGAAATAATGCTCACCTTGGTTTTTAACTATAAGGAGTTTGATAATTATAAAATATTTTTAACTTTTTTTTTCCGGTCGCTATCACAAGCTCAAAAACAGCCGAGTTTTGCGGTGACTTTTTGAGTAAACCTTTAATCTTTTCATTTATAATATTTTAGGAATTTAAGTCTGTAAGGTCTGCTCTAAAAAATTACAAAAGTAACCCCCATATGAGTCCTACAATGCCAGTTTATTCTGCGAATTCTACCGAGTGTTCCTCAACTCATTCACAAGATGGCAGTAGTATAACAGGTAAAAGTTGATATCTATACTATGTCTAGTTTAAATTGAGAATAATAAGTTATAAAGCTTTTGGTTAGGTATAAATTACAAATAAATGGTATTTTATATTATTCAATAATGATGTCTCTTTTTTCTAATTTACAAAGATTTTTTAACAGGCATGCTTTCCATGAAAACCGCGTTTAAATTTAACAGAGGAACTCTATTGGTGACGTCATGGACAAACCGAATCAGTTTTAAAACTTCTGTGTATCATACCTTGTATTCGTTTTTCCATGTAGTATAATATACTTCCCATTTTATTTTTCATCATTTTTTATAGGTAACTATTTTGTACGCTATGCCGAACATGGAACCCCATTTGAAGCAGGCCTAGATGAAACTATAATAGAGGAAGATATTTTGGCAATGGACAATGAAGGTTCAGGCTATTTCTCGGATGATAGTGATGAAGAATCTGAAGAATTGCGAAAAGATTTCGTTGATGAAGATAACATAAAGTAAGATAATTATTACCTATTTTTTTAAATTTAACTGAAATATAGTTTAAGTTATCATAGTTATAACTTAAGTATTTTTTTTACTTTTGAAGAAACTCTATACTTCACAGGCCCACAAAAAATATTTTGATAGCTGAATTGTTTTAGACAAAATTCAACGCCGAAAAACGAAGCAAAGCAACCCCATCATCAAAAATCTCCCATTCTGACAAACACAACGCTTTCTGTGCTTAGACAGATGGGAAAATACATTCAGATGTCTAGATTACTAAAGCCTATAGCATATCAGATTATAACATGTATGAATCAGCTGTATGACTTTTATTTGTATTCAGTTCACTTGTTTTTTACAGGTGATTTGGTAAGTAATTATGTTATAATAGCTATTTAATCAACAAAGGTATTTATATGGGCGACTAATGATCGAGGCTATTTAGCCCGCATCCTGGCGGGCACGTTAAGGGTTGCGATCATTAATCGCCATTTAATGCCTGAGTAACAATTCTTTTTCAGCGATCATTTTGTTATTTAATTGTACAAATTATTTTTTTTTTTTTTTTTTTCGGGATGTATTTCAATTTTAGGTAACCAACTTGACAATTGCTTTTATTACTGTTATTCCAGTGACAAGGTTATGAGTAACTCAAACTCAAACTCCAAACAGCTTTATTGTCTAAGAAATAAATCTTATTGATAAAGCAAATTAATATAAACTATATGCTTAACATATTAACTTACAAATAAACATAAATCTAGTAATATCACAAACAAAAAGAACAAAATCTAAAACTAATTTTAAAGTCAAAGGATAAAAAAGATGATATTATGTAAAATTATAATTTTCCAAAAATTTATTTATTTTTTTTAATATGACAGGACAAACAAATGGAATATGAACATGAAAGTAAATCTTGAATTTAAGAAGGTCTGATATTCTCTGGATAATTATATTTACTTAAAATATGAACATATAAAATGAAAGGTACATTCTTTAAATAAAACTGACATTATAAAATACTACAAACTGGAATAATACCTAAAACTGGTATTAAAGTCAGATGGTGAAAACGATGAAATGTAAAAAGACAATGATCCAATCTGACAAGGCAAACAAAAGTAATGAAATACAAAAAGTAGATCCAGAATTAAAATGGCAGATATTTTATGAGATAATATAGATGTATGATAAAATACACAAGTATAAAATAACATATAAATTTCCTAATTAAAATGTTCATTAAAAAACTTACTAATAGAGTAATAGGATTTCGATAAAAGCAATATTTTTACCTCCTTTCTAAAACTAATCCCATTCTGCAGTTGTCTTAAAATTAATGGTTAAACATCTTTTTGCCTTGATAAATAATTGAATTTTTGGTTTGCGCAGTTGTTGAAATTGGCAAATTTATAGATTCACTCTTTTGTGTATTTTGGGTTGCCTATACCGTTACCGTTTATTAATAGAAAATAATGCATTAATAAGGGCTAGTTATGCATTATTTTTGTACACAGTAATAATGCTCATAAATAAACGATCGCCGAAATCATCTATTAACAGATGCCAGTTCTGTCAGTAGTCAGTGTCTTTTACGCACGCGTGCTTAAAAGAAAAATAAATCAAAATGTACTAAATTTCAAATCATTTAATCTTTTTATCTGGGGAATGGCGTCCCCTACAACACTTACCATTCTGGACTCCATTCAAAGAGGAGCTATTCGTCTTATTAATGATCCCTCGCTCACAGAAAGACTTCCTCTTTTTGCCCACCGTTGAGCTGTAGGGGATCTATCGCTCTTCTAAAGGTATTTTCAGGGCTTCTGCTCAAAAGAGTTGGCCAGTTTAATTCCTTCTTTGGCAGCTCCCAACAAAGCAATATGTAGTGCAACTTTTATGCATTCTTTTACAGTTCAGTTAGAGAGGCCCTAAACTTCCAGCTTTCTTCGTTCCTTCATCCCTAGAGTGTCAAGACTATGGAACCTACTGCCCGCAGAAATTTTTCCTTCTCCTCCCAATCTCGAAATATTTAAGTTCCCTGTGAACAAACTCCCCTTACCACACTTAAGACACCCACGATACGTTAGTTTTTAGGCATTAGCCTTCGTGGACTGTCCCAAGATTAAAAAAAAATATCTTTCATATCAGATAATTGTACGTGGTAATATGTACTTGCATCCAGGAATTACTGCTAGAAGAAACGGGAGTAGCACTAACTGCAGCGTAATTATTCTTCTCCCCCACATTTTTTCTTGCTATCATCCGCTTGTTTTCGATCTAATTGTCTACATAGCCTTCTGCTAAGGAAGTTTAATGCGAATCTCCGTGTCTTTTCAGCATCGATATGTTGGCTCCTGAATATGTAAGAAACGTGGCATTTGCATTGGGAAGTCCAAGGAATTCGGCAATCTTTTAAGGTACAGGAATAGTATTTATACCCACTGGTTGTGTAGTGCATTTAAAATTTCTATACGCGATATTGTGGCGAGCTGGTGTAGTGGCAGCGTACCCGCCTCTAACAGGCCCGACCAACTTAATTTAAAGTACGGCAGGTTCTGATTGGTCTAAAATCTACATAATAAATACGATGCTTTGGTAATCAAATTAATGAATCAGATCAAATGAATAAACAAGGAATGAACATAGAATAATAAAGCATAAATGTAAATGTAAATAGTGGATGAATGTAGAATGATTGAGTTATATTTAAAATCTGTATACAAAAACACCGGCAGATTGGCTTGGTTTATGCGCCTACCTAGGTACCTGAACAAATTGAGCAGGTTTTTTAATATCTTTTTCCTGCGATACAATAATATAAAATATAACAAGATAACTTCAATGGACCACATTTCTTTCAACCTTGTGTAATGAATAATCGAAGAGAGCCTGAAAGATCACTATCGGAGGGCTCTGAGCCAGTACAGCCTTTCATCTTACGCTACCCAGGGCGAACAACTGCCCGCGCCCAGACCTCTGGCCCTTTTTCCCATCCTCAAAGCCTGAACAAGGCACTCGGGGATGAACTTATTTTGTACATATTTATTGTATATATTGTAGCTATTAAGATGTTTTGTAAATATTTGAGACAATGAATAAAGCTATTTGTAAGTAAGAAATAAGTAAGCCTCTCAGCCGTGAAGACCCGGGTTCGATTCCCGCACTGTCAGTTGGACTTTTTCATAGCTCGTCACCTCACAGAAGGCAATTGCAAACCACTGTGTAGGATTTCTGCCTAGTAAACCCTCTCACATGTTCTTCGGAAGGCACGTTAAGCCGGTGGTCCCGCATATCTGTGTAAATTGGTACGCAACACAGATATGTGCGAGAGGGCGCCTACGCTCTGCATAGAGCATATAGAAAAATCGATTGATTGATACTAGATGGACGTAGGGTTACATATTTACGACAAATGTCTAAAAAACTTACTCCTTCTATATTTCCCTCTAATATTGTAAATATTCTTGAAACATTGGTTTTTGTGTTAGAAATGGTAATTTTAATATACTATAGCCTTTTTCGGGTTTGGCAAATTACTTTTCTAGAACCGTCCGGCGCTTGCACAGTTCAAAATTACCTGTTCGGGTTTTAAAGAACTGTTCTCGGACTTTTAATTCTGAGTTCGCGTTTTTCTAGGACTACATTGGGACAGTTCTAGAACCGTCTGTATCGGTCGATTATGATTGCATCCGAGATTTTCAAATGTCTGATAATCCTGGAACTGTCAGAGAATGATTTAAAGTATTGAACTACCGCGTATACAGTTCTGGGCCGTTCTCGGATAGTTCAAGAATCGTTCGTAAAATGAAACCAGAAAATAACTTATATAGCATCCTCAATGCCTTTTATCTGTAAATCTTTTCTCCTCCGGGCTCCAAAAATTCCAACGATTAACAGTACTTTCTTTAATAAATGATTTTTGTCATTAGCTTCTTTCAGGCAATTTTCAACCCCTTCTTTAAAACTATTTTGGACTTTCTCGGTTTGTAACCTTTTTCTATTGAGAAATGCAATAACATTGTTATATTTACTGATGTCCACATTTTTATTGAGATAAATTGTAGTGCGCATCACTGAATAAATACTCCACAAAGCAGAAAACGCACATTTTAAAGATGGCTGTAACAAATAAGCCGAAATACCTTTTTCTGAAATTTTCACTTTTTTAAAATAAAATTACTAACACATAGATTTTACGAAAAATCCTGTTCGATACAAGTTGTGAAATCAGTGTTTTTGGCATGGGATGTAATGATTGCCAAACGAAGCCTGCGGCATCGTTTGCAATCGTCACTAAAATACTACTATTTCGCAACATGTATTGAAAATAGCTATTAGCACACGCTGTGAGTTATAATTAAAATTCACTAATAAATTGCAGTTATTGGCCTTCTTTACTTCATTATACCATTCGCACAACCATTAATTGTGGCTCCATTTTTTCAGACTGTTTCTACCAACAATCTTTATACAGAAGAGCTATCCATGATATTAAGAAAGATAAATGATAACCTTATTTTTGAATTTTCGGCCCACGATCAAGACACCCAAATACCTGAAGGTTATGTCATGAAGCCGTCACTGTCACTTATGGTGGATTTAAAGAAACCTGAAAAACTACATGGTCTAGCTGAAAGAATAGTGGCGGTGGAGAGCTTGATATTTTTGTCAAAGCAGTACGAGTTTTTGCAGGAATATTTGGAGCATTTGGTGCCTCAGACGAACAAGATTATGTTGCAGCAGTTTTATGCACAAGTAAGTGTTTAAAATCTTTAAAGTTTATTTGTACCTGGTCAACTAATGAGAACTGAACAGGGCCTTATTTATGGTTTTTTAAGAATGTAAGTTAGCCATTTTGTGTAATTTTTCCTGTATAATTAAAAAATATATATTGAAACAGAAGTAATATGATTAAAAAATAACATAGGGACGCCTTATTTATTGATCTGCCTATCATTACCGGTTTAAGCGAAACTGGCGTGAATTTTGGTATTTTAAATGGAACACCCCATATATTTTTCAACATTCGAATCAAACCAACCATTCCTAATATAAAACGGGTATTAAACAGGGTGGTTTCTAATTAAATGTCAATATTTAAGGGAGCGATTTTTGGATCCATTTTAAGAAGAAAACTTCATATAAACGTATATCCTAAACGTCCTAACTTCTGAGATATAGGGTGGTAAAATTTTCAAAAATAAATCATTTATTATTAATATCTGTAATACCACTTTAGATATTTTAATAAAATTTGGCATACATGTACTATGTATCAAGAGGCGTTTTTTAGTGTACCACATTTTTTTATTTCCACCAGTGGCGTTCATACCGAATTTGACCTGCCTATTTTGGCAGATATTGATGGTACGCCACTGATTTCTCTTAAAATAAAAATTATTTTTAAAATCCCCAATCATTTCTAAGCAAAATTAATTACTTGATTTTTTTAATCCGATACTCGGTTTTCGCTTAAAAAAATAAAAACCGTTTCTCTGCATGAGCATAACAATATCGGTAAACAATAGCACCATGCAGAGAAACGGTTTTTATTTTTTTAAGGGAAAACCGTGCATCGGATTGAAAAAAAATAAGTGATTAGCTTTGCTTAGAAATGATTGGGGATGTCAAAAATATTTTTTATTTTAAGAGAAATTAGTGGCGTACATCAATGTCTGCCAAAATAGGCAGGTCAAATTCCGTACGAACGCCACTGGTGGAAATTTAAAAAAATGTGATACACCAAAAAATGCCTCTTGATACATAATACATGTATGCCAAATTTCATTAAATTATGTAAAGTTGTATTACAGATCTTAATAATAAATTATATATTTTTGAAAATTTTACCACCCTGTATCTCAAAAGTTAAGACGTTTAGAACATACGTTCATATGAAGTTTTTCTATTAAAATGGTCCCAAAAAACGCCCCCTTAAATATTGACATTCAATTAGAAACCACCCTGTATTCTATACATATAGCTGTTGGTTTTCGAGGAAATGGCGATTAAAAATTTTCAAACAATCACACTTTATAGAGTTACATGGGAAAATAGAAGGGTCTATATATAAACAATTTAAATCTTATGTTTAACACAAGGCGTGTCATTAAAATTTAGGTATTATTATTAGGTAAGTTAATTTTTGCAGCACCGGTAAAGCCGGAAGTAGTATTATAATCTCAGCAGATATATTCTCCAAGAAGAGTTAAATTAAACTTAACAATCTGTTATAATATTTATTTGTTTACCCATATAACTACATTATGTGAGATGATTTAAACACTTTCAGTCACTATTGTCTCGAAAACCAACAGAAATAAGTATAGGTTATAATACAGATTTATATCAGAAATGTTTTGTAAAATTTCAATCTTAAAAAATATACCAGTTATTTCTTTTAAAACATGAAAATTCACGCAATTTCCGGTAAAACCGGAAGTGATAGGTAAATGTTATTATATTTAAACTCGGTATCTGATGATACAAAACTGATTTAAATGTCTTATTTGATAAAGTGTCAATACCATCTTCATAAATAATAAATGTAAATTTACGTGTAAAAACACTTATGTAGTGTAATTACCAATGTACAAATAAATAAATATATTACGTAATGAATTTGGCTTATATCCCAAACTGGTAATTTTTTTTTATCATGTCTAGGAAATGATCAGCAAAGTTTTTGTTATTTATCAATAGCATAGTTAAAAACATCTTAAATTGTGGTATCTTACTGTTTGCTGATGACCTTAAATATACTTAAAAATTAGGAATATTAAAGATTGTCTAATACTCCAACAAAATTTAGATAAATTAGTAGAATGGTCCAACATAAACGGTCTAAAACTTAATATAAATAAATGTCATGTATTAAGCTTTCATAGAAAAATGACACCAGTTAACTTTGAGTACACAATGAATGGATCAGCTTTGGCAAATGAGTGTAAGGCGTGTAAGGGATCTTGGGGTGACCTTTGATTCAGGATTATCATTTAAGCTACACATTTCTAGATTACTAATAAGGCCATACAAATGTATGAATTTATCCTTAGAAATTGTAGGCTATTCAGAAATATTGCCTGCATAAGAAAATTATATATTGCATATGTGAAAAGTATACTCGAATATGCCTCAACTATAAGGAGTTCACGGGTACAAAATAAATTTATCTGATATTCTTACTACAAAGAAATCGAAGTCTATGATTTTGGTATTTATAAAGCAGAGTTAACTCAATACTATAGGTTTCCGAATTTGTAGACACGCAGAGTATTAGCCTCTGTTGTGTATTTATATAAATTAATACATAACCGTATTGACGATCCACTTTTTTTTATCTCAAATAAATTTTTATGTTTCACATTACCAAACAAGGGAACCAATAACTTTTTATTTGAATCACTTTAATAATTATTTAATAATACAGGGTGATTGGTAAGTAGAGGCGAAAAATAAAGACCCGAATTAATTTTTTAATTCTGAATCGAAAACCAAGAATACTTTTTTTGCAAATTTTTCTTCGTTTCCAAGATATTTCAGTATAAAGTTTTGCCAAAGAAAAAAATTAAATCACATTGTTGGTGTCGCTAATCTTAGTTGGCGCTTTTAAACTATTACGTTATATGAAATCAAGTTTGACCTTTGTCAGAAGTTAGACACTTGTCAGTCTGTTATTGGAGAAATCACAAGAAAATGAAGTTCACTAACAAACAATGCGGTTGTTTATGTGTATTGTGATTTTTATAATAACAGATTGACAAGTGTCTAACTTTTGACAACGGTCAAACTTAATTTCATATGTAGTTATAAATAAAGATTAGTGACACCCACAATGTGATTTAAAATTTTTTCTTTGGCAAAACTTTATAGTGAAATATCTTGGAAACGAAGGCAAATTTGCAAAAATAGTATTCTTGGTTTTCGATTCAGAATAAAAAAATTAATTCAGGTCTTCACTTTTCGCCTCTACTTACCAATCACCCTGTATAATGTCATGTGTAGAAAGTTTAATGAGATTTAAGCTCACTGTGATGTTTTTAATATTAGTTTAAATGAACTTGAAATATAATTTTAAACATAAATTAATTAAGATAAAATAATCTGTTGTTAGGTTAAGCTTTATTGTATTGTTTTTTCCTCCTTTATAATAGGGTTTTCCAAATCTGTAGAGTTTATATTAAATAAAATAAATAAATAATATATAATTACAAAAGTTGACCGCAATATGTTTTCAATGAAGAAAACAAATGGCTCGGAAGTGATTTGGTTGTCACCCAGTATGTCTTACTTTTACCAGTACGTATTGGAAGTAGTGATAAATCCTAGACTTTGACAAAATATTGACTTTTTGTGTTTAGGCATTTCAGGTATTTATTGTACTTTTTTAAATTTAAATCGCAAATTCCCTTAACCATTAAATTAATCCCCTTTATTAAAATATATCAAAAACAATGCCATACTTTCAAAAACAAACCAGTTAATATGGTATCTCATTGAGAATAAGTAAATAAATAAATTTTTTTCAGTGTTCTTTAGGATTCTACAGGAAAAAATATACAAGATGGCTGTTTCATATGTTTATGTATAAGTACTAACAGACCGTCTTCATAACAATATATGTCATTACTTGTTTTAAAAAAATCTGTAAATTTGCTCAATACAAGTGAACATATGACATACTGTGACATAATTGTTTATGTTCCTATGTTTTAAAACTAAATATTTTTGTACTACTTTAATTACTCTCAGTACCTAAATATTGTTTTTTATTTTTTTCCTATTCTTATAATATAAGAACTTTGTAACTTTTTAGATTTTTTTATCCTTATTTTCATATTTTCAGACTACTTAATAAGTTCTCTTTACTTTGATGGTTTTTAAATAAAACACAATAAGTGTTAGAACTAATTTTAAAGGCCCTTTTCTCAATACTTTGCTTTTTTGAGTCATGACACTATTTAAGCAAAAGAGTAATATGAGAAATGTTATAAATATGGGATCACTCCTCGTTAGTTAACCTTATACAAAGATATTTTGATTTTGTTCTTAAAAATTTGTGACTATATTGGCCATAAATAACTTTGTTAATGTCAATAAAATAAGAAATTAGAAGAATTAAAGGTATTTGTAAGAAGGGTTTATTATATAAAAAAAAAGCTTTAATAGGTAATTGTCTAGAATGTGACCGCAACTCCGATTTTGACCAAATTTGGTATACAGGGGTTTTAGGGGCGCTGATCACGAATCTGAAAAAATATTTGGCGAAAACGTTTCGTTTTCGAGATATCCATCATCAAACTAACTTCATTTACACTATATTACCCCTTCTTTTTGTAAACAATTCTTTATTTTTACACTAAAGCAAAAAAACAAGTTTTTAAAAGGTGTTTATAAACTATTGTTTTCCAATTAAGTGTAAAAACCAAGAATTCTGTACAAAAAAAAGGAGGAATAGTGTAAATGACGTTAGTTTGATGGTGGATATCTCGAAAACGAACGTTTCCGTCAAAAAAGTTTTTCAGATTCGTGATTAGTGCCCCAAAAAATCCCGTTTACCAACTTTGGTCAAAATCGGAGTTGCGGCCACTTTCTAGACAATTACTTAAAGCTATTTTACCAATTTTACTTTAAGTAGGTATTTGCTATAAATTTGTAATATAAATATTTACAGTGTTTCTTGATTCAGAGTTTGTTTCGCTTTATTTAGTCATAATTGAATTCAAGGGTTGTCCTAACTATATTTCTCTTGTTTAAGTGGAAGTTATCAAAATGATGTTTTTACTGACTTATAGTTAGTGGAGATTGTGTGACTTAAAATTAATTCCTTATGACTTTTATTTAAGGAAATAAAAAAATGCAGTTTAAAAAAAAATACATTTTAATAAAATTTAAAACTTAAAAATATGTTTCACTAACAATTAAGCTTAACAGCTGACAATATAAATCCACCACTATTCATCATAACTTCAGGATGAGTCCTTTCTGGTAAAACCTGATAATTTCTTAAAAAGTTACTGCTTAATTTAATAGCTACAATATCTAATCTTCCTTTTAAGTATAAAAACAAGTCTTGGAGGGGTTCACGAAGTAAACTAAATACTACAAGTTGACGAGCACCCTTAAGAAATTGTAGAAGTTCTTTAACTATGTTTACAGGATGTTCTTTTGCTGTTATGATGAGAGAATCACATTTTTGATTTAGTATTTTAGTCGCCCGTTCGTTGTCTAGTTGCCACTGTGGTGGTTTAGGAGTAGTTTCCGTGGAAGAATCATCGATTTTACGCTTTTTTGCTAATGGTTCATCAGTTTCCGGTTCTATCCTGCTGGTAGAAGCTTGCTGATTTGCTATATTTGCATCTGAATTTGTATTACCACTCTCACTAACTATGTTATTAGTTTGATCTTTATTTTGATAAAAAGTCCTCAACACCGAGTATAAATTAACATTAATACACCTATCTCTCTGTTCTTGTGGAAATTGCATGGCTACAAAGGCGTTTTTTTGACATTCGTTTCCCGGATGCATGTGAATTAATATACCGTTAGTATTTGCACCAATAGCATTCATCAGCCCTGCCATCATAAGCCCAGAAGTTCCACTATCGTAAAGTAAATGGTTACCATCAGAATGAATGTTTGCATAGCTGAGAATTTGTGATAAATCATCTATTCTGATCCCTAAGGTTTTTGTCGGATCTTGTCTGTAAAACATATTAGCTAATAGTCTCAGTGTAGGTCTTCTTATTTGAATATACTCAAAGTATTTTTTTTCCTTTTTCTTAATGTATTTTTCTTGTGAGTATCCTGTTTTCATGCTAAATGTTTTTGAATTATTTATAAGCTCTCCTACAATAATATTTGAGTTTAATTCTGAATCTTGTAGCTTATCTAGATCAGCTTTTGTTAATGCTTGCGAGTCAGCATCTTCAAGAATGTCTCTGTTGTCCATACCACTTTTTTCAATGGTTACACCACTACTAGCACTGTTAATGTCCTCTACTTTTTCTAAAATAAACAGTCTCTTGTTATTAGGGCTGTTCTTCATTTGGAAAGTATCGAAATACTTCTGCCCGATGGCATTGTCCATTTGCACAGTGAATTTCCCAATAACCATGTTGCCATTCTTTTTTATCTTGTGCAGTTTTGTGTAGCCCTGTCTTTGAACTATAATGTGATCTCCAACTTTTATTTCTTGATTAATATGTTCCATTTTTTAAATGATAATTTGATTTGCATGCGTGTTTTGATTTAAATTTGAGGTTAAAAACTTTGACAGTTGGGCGGTAGTTCAAATGTCTCAGAGACAGGACCGCACTTGGCCCCTTTGAAGTGTATATATCTTCGAGCATATAAATGCTAGAGGCAGCCTTGCCGCTCGGCCGTGCGAACAAGTGTGCGAGAGAGAAGAAAGAATAACCTTTTTCTCTCTTGCTCGACGTGCCTGATTGGTACCTTGCTTTGCGTGCTGATTAATGGGCGGGTTACATATCATTCCCCGCCGAGTTTTTAGATATTTAACCATTTTTCCCCAGTTTTGTCAATGATATCCAACTTTACAAATATGTAACTTGTGCATTTCAGAACACCTTTAACAACGCGATGGAACCGCTATAAACGCTACACAAAAAAACCTATACCTCTGAAAAAAATCACAATTCCTTAAATTAACATTTTTTTCTTATTTTCAGAATATAACATGCGCTTCTCACTTAAGAAGGCCAGTTTATATGTCAGTGGTAGCACAAGCTTTTGACTTAAGGCAAATTTTGATAACCATGTCAAAAATTAATTGGGAAGTTAAAGATGTGATGTCACAGCACAATGCCTATATAGACATGATTTTAAGGGTAGGGTAATTTTTTACAAATTGCTTTTGTAAAGTAAATTATTTTTCTCTAAAAATTGGATGGTAAATTATATAATTAATTTTTAGGAAGTTCAGATATTTACATTTAGATTAGAAGAAGTCGCACATAAAGTGCCTATTTCAAATGATGTATACAGGGTTTTATGGGAAAGTATTGCCCATATTGTTACTCATACTTTAGTACAAGGGTAAGTTACCAATAATTTTTTAAAATGTCTTATTACTATAGGTAGTGACTGTAACATCTTGTAGTAGTGAGCCATCACATTAACAAATTAGAATTAATAGACAAGTTTGTTAAAAATGAGTATGTGAGTAGGAAGTAAAAACTACTGGGTGGCCCCATTTCTTTACTTTATTTTATTTTGGTTTATTTGAACTATACAGGGTGTTTCCTAACTACGGTACGAAACTTCAGAGGGTGATTGGCTAGGTCGTTTTAAGAAAAAAAGTTCCTATGAACATATGTCCGGAGTTGCTTCGTTTCTGAGATACAGGGCGTTGAAGTTTAAAGAAAAAAACGGTATTTATAAAATATCATAAATATCCTAAAACCGATTTGATCGAAATTTGATGCAGTTATTTGAAGTAATAAGGTGCTTATTTAGCTCTAACTAGATTGAAATTATTAGCTCCAGTGGCGTCTCAGTGGGAACCACAGCCATATTATTGACGAAAAAAGTACACCAATGACTTTTTTTTATAGTTTTAATATTTTTTAAGATTAAGCAACTAAAAATACAACTTTTTACTTTCCTGTGCTTTTTTCATATCTAGCTTCGTTCTCGAGAAAAAAAAATAAAAACCACATTAACTCATTCTAAAGCTATCCATGGACAACATAAAATAAACCAAAAATAAAAAATAAACAATTTCGACCTTAAAGTAAATGAGCAAAATGTCCACCTTCTCATAAAATACGGGACTGCAATCCATTTGTCATTTTTTTTTCTAAAAAAACTACAAAAAAAGTCATTGGTTCACCAAATCGTTTAAGGATATTTCTGATATTTAAATATCGTTTTTTTTTAAGTGTCAGACACTCAATGACAAATTGATTGCAGTCCCGTATTTTATGAGAAGGTGGACATTTTGCTTATTTACTTTAAGGTCGAAATTGTTTATTTTTTATTTTTGGTTTTTATTTTATGTTGTCCATGGATAGCTTTTAGAATGAGTTAATGTGGTTTTTATTTGTTTTCTCGAAAGCGAAGCTAGATATGAAGAAAACACAGGAAAGTAAAAAGTTGTGTTTTTAGTTGCTTAATCTTAAAAAATATTAAAACTATAAGAAAAAGTCATTGGTGTACTTTTTTTCGTCAATAATATGGCTGTGATGTCCACTGAGATGCCACTGGAGCTAATAATTTCAATCTAGTTAGAGCTAAATAAGCACCTTATTACTTCAAATAACTGCACCAAATTTCGACCAAATCGGTTTTAGGATATTTATGATATTTTATAAATACTGTTTTTTTCTTTAAACTTCAACGCCCTGTATCTCAGAAACGAAGCAACTCCGGACATATGTTCATAGGACCTTTTTCTCTTAAAACGACCTAGCCAATCACCCTCTAAAGTTTCGTACCGTAGTTAGGAAACACCCTGTATTGTCTGGTGATAAAGATGCAAGTTTCCTAAAACTAATTATTTTTATGCATATTTGGCAATACCGACCACTTCCTATTTTGACTGCTTTGAATCGATACTAATAACTACTAAAGACATAGGCGCTCTAATTAGTTTCTTCTTGTTAAATATTTAGAATTTTTAATAGTATCGGTAAAATTTGTAAGCTGATAACAACGTTACCATGTACTGGCATAAAAAATAAATATTTTTAATACTTTTTGATATATTTAAGAACTATATTCTGACATCGCAGCGTAGACTGTTTTCGTTTGCTTAAAAACAAATGGTGGAAATGTGTACGGTCGGATGTGAGACTAACGCCAATCCACCAAATTTGATGATCATCTTAGTGCCTAGAGAGTATGATTTTAAATTTTGGTATTCTTTTAGTTTTTCGGATGCCAAAAAATGTTCAAATGGTGGTCGAGCGCTGATGCAGCTCGATTTTACTCAGTTCCTATCAAAATTCGAAAAAATATCATCGCTCCGGCCTGTTCCTCACAAGGAATATGTAGAAAATTATGTAAAAGCCTATTATTTGCCCGAGAACGAATTGGAAAAGTGGATTAAAGAACATACAGTAAGTTTGGAAAGAAAGTTGGCTTCTATTAGTCTACTATTATAAAATACAGGGTGTAAAAAATATGATGCTTATGATTTTATGGGCGATTATGGAGCTCAAAACAAGTCAAAACAGCCAAAATCACATGGGTCAAAAGTAAATTGTTTTCGAAATATGGCTTTTTAAAGTTTTAAAAAATTGGCAACACTGCGTCGGCTTCATCGCAGGGAGTCGAACGTGGAACGTTTTTTGCGAGGTTTTACATATTTACGCTTTTTTTTAAGAAATTAAACAATAATTAATTATTGTTTGATTTTTATTTATAATTAAAAAATAATTGTAGTTGCCACAAAATTAGGGTGAATATCCATTTTAAGAACACAAATTATTATGTTTTAAAACAGCACTTTTTTATTTAGATTTTTCGGTTTCACACATCCCGTTTTCTAAACTCTTTGGTACACATGCATTATGGTTGTCGTAAACTTATAACATATCGGCATATTTAAAAACGAAAAGAAATATCGCGGCCGGTGACCACAGACGCACAAGACTTCTTCTGGTTAGCGCTATTGCCAATTGTTTTTTAAATTTTTAAACTGGGGAAAAAGATTTTTTTTCTTTGTAGATTGAAACATTTGTAGGTAGGTAGGTAGGTTTAAAGTGGGGTGGACTTTTTACGCCCTCCACTGCGACCGCTCGGTCTATTGTGGCTCACACCTTTTTATATTTCTCCCAATAGGACGGACTTCTAATGAATCCGATACCAGATTGGGAAGAGTTCTTATCTTCTCTTACTCGTGTCGCTACCGGACACGAGCACAATGTTTCTGATGTGTCTGGTGTCCCCTGTCTCCTGGAGAGTATGACGAGCAGACGATTAAATCCA
Organism: Listronotus oregonensis; assembly: GCA_019359885.1. Classification (NCBI taxonomy): domain Eukaryota; kingdom Metazoa; phylum Arthropoda; class Insecta; order Coleoptera; family Curculionidae; genus Listronotus; species Listronotus oregonensis. Next base: position 49,569 of record JAHBCN010000523.1, read on the forward strand.
TCATGCCCTCCTCTCCTGGTCTAGTGACTGGGTAGCTACCAGGTCCTTGTTACAGGAACCAGATGTTCTTTCTGAGGCCGCATCTCCGGCCTTATCCTATAAAAACGGTCCTATCCGCTTTCTGTTTAAAGCCAGGGAACCCTTTTTCTTATAAAGGCGGTTCTGTCCGCCTTCTGTTTGGATTCAGGGAACCTTTTCCCAAAGCACCGTTTGTTCGGGATGGATTAGCCTTCCCCGCGATAAACAGGCCCGGTGACTTCATGGGCACCTTTTACGAAACGGGATTCACCCAGTTTTGTGTGACGAAAACCCCTTTATCTGCTTTGTGGACCTTGAGGGTACCTCTCTCAAAGAAATTTATTGTTTTCGGTCAGGGGATATGTCACTTTTTTTCCATAAAAAGCTGGTTCTGTACCCGGCTTTTCTGTTTGCAGAGCTAGGAAGTAATAGTCCACCACACGTGAGGCCCCGCATTTCACGACAGGTATAGGCTTGAGATACTCTGAAGAGGGTCGCCACTGTATCTCAGAGGCACCCGGGGTTGGGGACACCTGTTTAAGGCACAGGATGTCATTCACTCATCAGCACGGTATGCTAACACATTGAGTTAAAGCCTTGTGTTCATCTTAGCTTCGGATCCCGTTCCATACGGTGGCAACAAGAGTTGCCGATAACCAGCAACTCTAGCGCATGTTCCAAAAGATCCTACTGGGCCCAACCACAACGACGATGTGTGGACACAGCGGTTGGGTTGAAACATTTGAAACTTAGTTTATTTTATTAGCAAATGAATCTACTGACAAGCGATAAAGACGAAAGTTTCCAGTTGTTAAGGTTTTTAGAAATAATTGCTTTCAAAGTTTGTAACTTTGATATCTTTTAGACAAAAATCTGTCAAGTTTTGAAACATATGTCATATAAACTTTTTGACTTATTTTAAGCTTCACTATCGCCCATTAAAATCGTGAGCATTATACCTTCTACACCCTGTCTAATGATTACCTTCAAATGTCTTTTAGGAATACTCTTCAAAACACCTGTTTGGCCTAGTTAGTTGTGCCTGTCAAAATAACAAAAAATCCCGTCAAAGACTTCTTCAGGTCATAGAAGAGCTTGAAAAAGGTCCGTTTGGTAGATAGCATATAGAGATATTGTCTTAAAGCATTACAACATTGTACCTTTGCTAAGAGATACTACGGATAGAAATATTTTTATTGTTTCTTATCGTTATTCATTCTAATAAAAAAAAATGGAAAATTAGTAAAAACCCAAAAAAATTACCATATTTTAGGTGTATAAACTCTCTTTCCATTAAGTACTGATATTACATTCAAATTATACCAAAATTTTACCAAAAATAATGTTTTTAGAAATGGTACTCTATAATTAATCTGACAAACTTGGGAAGTCTCTAAACTAATTGCACAAAACTTAATTGAATGTTCTGTATATTTAGCTACATAAGTTTTTATTGTTTCCTCACACCCTTAAGATTTTTTTATTTTTAATGTTTTTAAATACCGCGTTTGGACTTTCATTACACATTCTGCAATGTTAGAAGTAAAAAAATAATCTTATCTTTTATCATTTTGGTCTGCGGGTCAAACACATACCAATTTACAAAAAAAAATAATTACACTTACTTCAAAATGCCGCCAAGCCAAATATCCGTAGCGTCTCTAACTTAAATAATGAATTTTTAAATCTCTAATATTGTGTGATATTTTTAGATTTTTAGGTTAGTTTAATTAAATGTTTTTTAGATTAATATTAACTTATTGAACAAGAAAAAATATATTAGAACATGACCGAAATTACTGGTTAAGGTAATTCAGGTGCTTTGTATAATGCAGGATATTGTTTAATATTGGTTAAGGCATTCTGATCATTACTTATTATTGATGATAATAAAACGTGTGATACACTATATTTATTATGTATACAGTATATCCACGGATAGACATCCCAATAGAACAAATGGACCAAAAATTTCGTTTTTCTACTAAAAGTCAATTTTGATTAAAAGTTCTGCATCTCGAAAAAATGTAGTCTACAAGGATAATTTTTGACTTTTTTATACAGGGTACCCAAAAAATAACAACAAAACATGAAATACCATCAAGAATAAACTAACTTTATATATCGTTTTAAGGTACAATGGCAAAAAAAAAGTTTTTAAATCCTATTCATTGCTTACATAAGAAACGTATTAAAAAAAAAATGCACAACAAAATTAACCATTATTTATTCAAATACGCCCCTCCCGTGTTCGACTCATTTTTCAAATTGCCCTCTAATGTGATCATAACTTTTTCCCATCTCCTCGAGGGAAATCATTTGTACTGACTGTAAAATTCTTTGTTTTAAAATACCAACATTATTTTTAATGGGTTGCTGAAAAGTTAATTGCTTTAAACGGCCCCAAAGGTACGCGTCTGAAATCGTGAGGACAGGACTCCTTGCAGGCCGAATAACTGGACCGTACCCGCCAATACATCGATTTCCAAATTTCATGTTAAGAGTCCATTCGCGCCGCGGAAATTGGATCCAAATTGGGGTTCGAGGCATAATGTTTTTCTCAAAAACGGTATAAGTTATCGATAATTTTCAAAAACTATATGAAAGCCAACACTTAAATCTAAGCTTCTACTGTAATAGTTTTTTAAATTTGGATTTAGTTTTTAATATTTCCTTGAGTGAAATTCACCCTAAAATCGGTTATGTTCAGATACTATTTTTTCTTAACTCGACTCATATTTCAAAAATCCGTTACAGCAGAGGCATAGATTATTTCCTTACCCTTAAAATGGTGTATAATTTATGTCATTTAAGTGAAAAATAGTTAAAAAAACGTTATCTCCTGTAGGCTTGCAATCGAAAACAACATCGCATCGATACACCGAATTTGAAAGAACCTAAATAAAATATAATATTTTTAATGCGGCTATATAAAAATTGTGGTAGTGGTTGTTTGTTAGTCACTGCTCACCGTCTCCGCGTCCTTTCGCCCGACCCCTAAGGTGTAGCGTAAATGCACTCTTAAGCTACTCTGTAACTTCGCGTGCACAATACGCTGGGCACCCGTCTTACTGAAAGTATATTTGTCCCCTGTACTGTAATGGCAACTCATCTAACTTATCCGAAAAAAAGGTTTGTAGCATTTCCATGTATGAATTACTGTTGCACGTGTTCTCAAAGATAAGTTGGATGAACTGCTATTACAGTACCAAGGACAAATGTAGCTTGGGTTCTTTATGTAAGCACTAAATAGGATTTAAAACCTTTTTTTATTCTCTATTTTACTTTAAAACGATAAATAAAGGTAGTTTATCCTTGATGGTATTTCATGTTTTTTTATTTTTTGGGTACCCTGTATAAAAGAATCAAAAATTTTCCTCGTATACTACATTTTTTTGAGATACAGAATTTTTTTATCAAGAATGACTTTTTGTCGAAAAACGAAATTTTTGGTCCATTTGTATTTTTGGGATGTCAATCCGTGGACATACTGTATATGGATCTAATTCAGAAATACCTGGGAATAAGTAATTATTTGGCAACGTTGGCTTTAATTCCAGTACTTTTGCAACTATTGAATTTTATCAAAAAAGTGTTTTTACAGTTTGAAATTTTTCTTTCTTAAATTTATTTTGCTACAATTCTTGCGCAGTTTTGGGTTTCTAAAAATTGCTGCAATTCTTTCATGCAAAATGATACGGCAGACGTTATTTTGCTTGCAGCTAGCGGGCTAATTTCATAAACAGTTTAAGCTGTTTTCGGTTTCGGTAAATTACTGTTCTGGAACCGTCCGGCGCTTGCGCATTTCAAAATTACCTGTTCGGGTTTTAAAGAACTGTTCTCGGACTTTTTAATTCTGAGTTCGCGTTTTTCTAGGACTACATTGGGACAGTTCTAAAACCGTCCGTATCGGTGGATTATGATTGCGTTCGAGATTTTCAAATGTCTGATAATCCTGGAATTGTCAGAGAACGATTCAAAGTATTGAGCTACCGCGCATACAGTCCTGGGCAGTTCTCGGATAGTTCAAGAATCGTTCGTAAAACGAAACCCGAAAAAAGCTTTAGTAATATTTAAGGTACCAACCCTAAAATTTAACCTAAAATAGCATGGAGTGTTAGTTACGATATTTTTATTTAGAAATAACTAGTAAAAAATTTATTACTGCATATTCTTATGCGTAAGAACTTTGGCAATAATTAAATAAACTGTTTAAAAATTGTAGTAAGTTGGTAAACCTTATTGTCAAAACAAATCAATTAAAATTCAAACTGTACAATTTTAAATAAATGAAATTGCATGAAAAAAAATGCAGCCAGAAAAATTGCATGCAAGAAAACTTTCAAACTATAAGAACTCTTTAAGTTGAGTGTTCTAGAAGATTTTCATGGGGATTCTCGCAGAAAAAGTGCAATACTTTTTTAAATGTGTATTATCATGCTCTATAAAGTTCACTTTATAAAAACAAATACAAGGAGCACACCAAAATATTTCATTCTTAAGCTATTTTTTAGGGTAATTTTTTCACAATGCTTTACAACAGCCTGTGTTAACGGTTATTTAAAACGTTTTTAAGAGTCACAAAGAATTAAAAACTTTGATAAATGGTTTTAAAGTTCGAACCTTACTATGCATTGATTCAAATAGCAAGGCTGCTTGAAAGCTCTTTTATCTGTCCCAATCAATATGATAATATACAGTGTACTTCAGTGTTTCTCAACTTTTATAAAGCGAGGAATCCTAAAGCTCTTTGACTTATTTTTGAGGAACACCTTCAGCAGTAAAGTCACGTGCCCTTTTTAAGTGAGCAGGCTAATACAGAATAAATAAATAATTAAAAAAACATTGTTAAAAACAAGCTTTTATTTACATGACCTAAAAATAAATAAATAGTTTAAACCCTCTTACTTTGATCACTTTAAAGAGAAAGGCTGCTTGAAAGCTCTTTTATCTGTCCCAATCAATATAATAATATACAGTGTAGTCCAGTGTTTTTTAACCTTTAATAAAGCGATGGACCCTAAAGCTATTTCACTTATTTTTGAGGAACCCCTTTAGAGTCACATGCCTTTTTAAGTAAGCAGGCTAATACAGAATAAATTAATAATAATAAAAAAACATTGTTAAAAACAAGCTTTTATTTACATGACCTAAAAGTAAATAAATAGTCTGTAAATTAAATCTAACTTATCAATTTATTACATTACACAATTTATATGACAAAAAAGCTTGTTGCGAGATTTACCTATTAAAAAAAACGTATTTTTTTTCTTAGAATTACTGATGTCAAGATCAATTTACGTATTGTATTCTTCTGTATCTACACAGGTAAATCTATCAACAACCATTTATATTATATTAGTTGTGTAATCTAATAATTTGATGGACTTAATTTAATTTTAAGTTAATTTTTTCTCTGTAGAGCATGTAAATAAAAGCATATTCTTAAAAGTGTTTTTTTACTATTAATTTATTTTTTATTTATTGCTGGACATGTTCCTAAGTCTGTTCACCACCAAACTATCTTTAAGCTTTGCCGAGTTATAACTCTTTAAAATTGGTATGGCGGTCAATTCGTTTTCCACCATTTTTTAAATTTTATTGAACCCTTTTATTGGATATCCATACGATGGATAACCAGAACTAACCAGACTGCCCGCCATCTTGGGCGATCCGCCATATTACATTTAGAGTGACGTCATTTAAATTTTTTGTATTCTTCTCAGCAAACCCTTCATTTGATACCCATATATGTGCAAAAAAAAAGCGCCGTAGACAATTCTCTTTGTGTCATGCCTTTTTTTTGGGCCGGTGGTTTTCCATATTAATACTTACGCAAAAATTTACCCAAGTCGGCAGGAAAATTATGTTACTGTTATAGCTTCCGAATAGAAAGTAATTGAATAATTAAAAACAACTGGTAAAATAAAATATATATTAATAATTTGAAAAGAAAACAAAACATATAAAATGTTGTTTTTCTTTACATGGCATATTTTTTATAGGGTAATATTAATACTTTCGTTTTTCTTTTTTTTATTAACTACTTTTGCGAAACTTCAAACCCCCGTGTGCTTCCGCGGAACCCAGGTTGAGAAACACTAATGTAGTCCATGATGTGTGCAACAAATAAGCTTTTTTTACTTACCCTGTATATCCTTGAACCTTTAAGCACACTAATTGCTGTTTAGGACAATGTACCAGCATCAAATTTAATGGACAATAAAACTTTCTGACAAATTATAAATAAAAAAGTTTCCCATTGGTTGCACACTTAATGGATCACACTGTATATATTTCTAAATTTATCTGTTTTTTGAAAAATTACGTTTAACTTTAAAACAAATTTTTTTTCCTCTGCCACCAAAATGGACTAATAAAAAGGAAGATATCAAAATAATGTCCACAATTATTTTTATTATACCGTAAAACGGGGCGAGATTGATAGTTTTAAAAATATTTTTTGGGATAAAAATTTTCCAATTGATTTTTTTATTATTTTAAAAATGCCATATTATGTGGTTATATGATGGGAGTTATTTGGTAACCCGACACATAAAAAGATGTAGGGATAACAACAAAAAAATATATACTAGGTCGTATCAATCTTACCCACGGAATGGGGCGACTTTGATACCCCCTTTGAAATTGAGTTAGACTAGGTGTCTTCGAATGGAAAAAGTCAATCCCGCCCCGTTTTCGATTTGGCTCACTAAATTTTCTGTATGAAAGATTTTATCGAAGGGCGAGATTGATATATGGGAAGATTGATCGGCACTATAAACTTTGTGGCCAATACACCAGTTTGTAAGGCCATCAGCCCAAAAAAAAAAAAAAAAAATTGATAGCATCGCAACCCTTTTTATTTAAATTATAATTATTCATTTAAATACATGAAACCAAACAATATTAGTAATAGGTAACTTAGCTACTTATAGAAAAACAAATGAAGATAACAATATTTTAATAGGTAGGTTCGTAAGTAACTTATTTTATTAAAAAAAACATGTAAACAAAGAGTAACTTAGTAGGTAACTTAAAAAAATTACAGTTCTTTAACATCCACTGTAGCGGAAATTCATATTCATTATCGAGCCAACAGGGTCTGGTATAACTGCTATTATATCATCTTCGGAGATTGTACTAACATCATTTCACCAACTTAAATTTAGACCGTTCAGGATTTATAGACTTGAAACCAACTACATTGACTTCAGTATCGAAAATTGCGTTAAAATCTTGCAAACATATTGGAAGCATGTTGACTTTCTTTTCCCAGCAAAAACTTGGCAAGAACGAATGTTTCGGGCTTTAACAATTCTTTATCAGGTTGTATATACTCTATTTCATGTAAACTTTTATTAACAACCTCTTCCTCTTTTAGTCTCTACCGTAATATGCTCTACCTCCTCATCTTCACTGTCGCTTGTTTCTTCGGGAGCTCTCGTGCTAACACTTTTGCCCGGTATAACATTGAGTCTTTGTTTTTTTGTCTAACCCTTTCCGTATTATCATTAGTTCCATACCTTTTTTCTCGCAATAGCTCACCTAATGTATCGTTAATTTCTTGTTCTGGATTATGATTTAAATCCGGAATTTTGTCCAAAACTTTATACCGGTTCATAGGGAATATACCAGTGGCATAAAAACAGTTTATAACATTCCTTTTAACACCAGCTTCTTGACCTCCAGGTTTGTCTTTACTCTGAGTCTTAACCATGTCCATTTTTTCTATTGCAGATTTTAGTAAAGACGGAAAAACCTCTTTCGCAATTCCGGTAGAATTATGATTTTTAAGTTTATAGGTGTAAAACATTTCGCCACGCTACCTTAAATGTTTGAAAAATGCCACATCAAGTGGTTGGCAAATATGCGTAGAATTTGGTACTAAGCAGACGAATGCTATATTGTTTTCTTCACACTGGTTTAGAACACTATCATTGAAATGGGATGCTAAGTTGTCGCCAATAAGCACTTTCCTGCCCTCAAACGTTTGGCAGTGGAAGGAATGACGAGGAAAACCAATCTTCGAATGTTACAGCATCCATCCAACCGTGTGAAGTTCTGTTAAACCGACAGCCTTGTGAGCAACATGCTTTGGTGCAGCACGGATATCCGCTTATTCCTCCTTCCTTCCAGGTATTATACAGATGTTCGCTTTATATATAACGTATGGTGGAAGAAGAGTTCCATCAGCAGATCCACAAATCATTATCGATGTGCAGCTTTTTGAATAATTGATGATTATTTTCAGGATATTTAACTCCTCTTCTATAAACAAGCTTCTTACCCGGGGTCGTCTCCAACATTTGTTTCATCAAAATTGAATATATTACTGGGAGAACATTGTTTAAAGTTACTTCCAAATTATCAAAATAAGTTGACATGTTTCTCTAGAAACTTTCGCTTGGGCTTTATTATATTTCCGGTGACACGTTGCGATAATTGATCTTTATGGCGTTCCAATAAACATACAGCTCAATCATTTTCGGGTAGATTATTTGAAAATTGGTCTACCTTTTTTTCTCTTCCATCGAGATACTTTTTTCCAAGCATCCTTATCTCTAAGAGATCAAGGGGAAAGCCCCAATCTGCGCATTTTAGAGCTGAATTAAGTATAGCTTTGTGAAAACAGGCTGGCCGCCGTACTTTTAATGTTTGCCATGATACCTATTGTATAGAGTCCCATATGGTATTTTATATCGCTCTGAGGCCTTTTTTATGGAAAGCTCATCGTTACATATTTTTCCAATTGCTTCATTTAATTGTTCTTTGGTATAATTTCTATAGTTCCGGGTGCCTGGCTTACGTTCGTACTTTCGGACCATCTGAAAAGACCAATAAATGATCATTAGCCCGGTCAATGGATAAAGTTTTTCAAAAGCGGGGCGAGTTTGATACCTATCAATGTCGCCCCACTGGGTGGATCAAACTCGCCCCACGACGCGTATCGCCGAATTTCAAAATAACCTTAAAATCTATGAACGAAATTTCGATGATTTTACGTGTAGAAATAATGAACCTATCATGCAATTAGCACAAAATTAATACATTTGCAATACTTACATTTGAATACTCGAAGTTATACAGCACACAGTTTTACATCGAAAAAGTGACTTTAATAAAAATGGCCAAAACACAAGATATTTATAACATATTAGGTATGACGGACGTGACCTCGCGTGGGTTTGTTTGCGTACTAACGAATTTTTCCGGCGACACGCTTAAGAAATAAGTGGGGAGAGTTATAACGGTAATAATGCGCGCTAGCAAAGTAGGTATCAAACTAGCCCCCCAAAATCAATCTCACCCCGTTTTACGGTATTAATAGGTGAAATACTTTACAACTTTACCCTTATGGAAGTTATCCTTTTTTAATATCAATTCAACTTCCTACTCTCTCTGATTCTTTTTTCTCAAAATTTTAGTATTAAAATTATTTATTTTCAATTTTAATTGATATTGCCGAAACTTTCGGCCGATGTATCCGGGTCTCGTTATTCATGTCTAATTTTGTGAAAGAAACTTTTTTTTAGTGCTTTTTTTAACCAAATAATTAATTTATCAAATTTTGTTTAACAGCCGATTTAATGTCAAACAAAGCTATTATTTAATAAATAACAAAAGGTTTTGTAAGTAACTTTTTCAGGTGCTGTTGGTAAATATGCACCCCACAAATGTATATTATGATCAGACTATAAGAACAAGTTGTTATTCTGTATATTTAGATGACATTTTTTAAGACTTTTAACAGTAGTATTTTATTTTTGTTTTATATGATTTTGAAAAATTATTATCTTTTACCTCTGTATAGTTTAATTAAAGAACAATGTTGTTTATATTGTTTTAATTCTGATTAATTATTTAAATTATTATTATTTTATTAATAAAGTTTAAAAAACACATTTTCTTTGTATGGATTTTATCAATTCGTTACCCAAAGCCTAAGTTATTTTCGGACTCCAATAACCGTATTAATATAAGTTATCTTAATTATTTCTTATGGCTTGGAGTAAAATACATATGTACCATAATTTTTTTTTTATCTTGGGACAGTCCACAAAGGCTGATGCCTAAGTACCAACGTACCGTGGGTGTCTTAAGTGTGGTGAGAGGGAGTTTGTTCACACGGGACTTAAATTTTTGGAGATTGGGAAGAGAAGGAAAAACTTCTGCGGGCAGCAGGTTCCATAGTCTTGACACTCTAGAGATGAAGGAACGAAGAAAGCGCGAAGTTCGGGGCCTATCTAACTGAACTGTAAAAGGATGCATAAAAGTTGCACTACGTGTTGCTTTGTTGGGAGCTGCCAGAGAAGGAATTATACTGGCCAATTCCTCTGAGCAATAGCCGTGAAAATACCTATAGAAGAGCGACAGATCCCCTGCAGCTCGACGGTGGGCAAGAAGAGGAAGCCTTTCTGTGAGCGTTGAATCATTAATAAGACGAACGGCTCTTCTTTGAATGGAGTCCAGAATGCTAAGTGTTGTAGGGGACGCCATATCCCAGACATGAGAACAATATTCTAAAGAAGGTCTGATTTGGGATACATACAGAGTGTACAGATTGAAAGAAGAGAAATATTTTTTGGCTCGGAAGAGAAATCCAAGCTTTTTTGAAGCTGCCGAGGCTATGGATGAAATGTGTTTATGCCAGTTGAGGTTATTCTTAAAGGTAACGCCGACAAGATTAAAAGACTCTTTGTTCTTAGAACTTGGCCGCTCATATGTAAGGGATTAGCATTGGTAGACTTTTTTCGCGACAGCGAACATGACTGTGTTTTCGAGGCATTAAACTGAACAAGATTTTTGGCGCTCCAATCCAAGATAAGTTTGAGGCCTTGTGAAAGAGATATCTGCATTGACCTGCGCTTGTTTTCCAAATCAGAATTACATGGTGGCTTAAGAATTTGAATACTAGAGTGGAGGGTACTATCGTCAGCAAAACTATGAATGGGATTGATTGTGAAAGAGAGAAGATCGTTAATGTGTAGAAGAAACAGCGTGGGTGCCAGCACTGAGCCTTGGGGCACCCCAGCATTAATTTGGTAGAAGTTGGAGGAATGACCATCTACACTAACTGATATACGTCTATTAGAAAGGAAACTGGAGAGCCAAGAGCAAAGCTTAGGTGGAAGACCATAAGAAGGAATTTTGTTAAGAAGTTCATCATGCCAGACCTGATCGAAAGCTTTGGATATGTCAAGAGCAACGATCTGGGATTCACCAAGAAACTCAAGGGACTTGTTCCAGTTGTGTGAGACAAAGGAAAGAAGATCAGCTGTGGATCTACTGAGACGGAATCCATATTGTCTATCATGTAAGATCTTATGTTTTTCCAGATACTTTAAGATTTGGGAATTAATGATTTTTTCCATTACTTTGCAAACAACTGAAAGAAGAGATATAGGTCTATAGTTAGAAGGGATTTGGATCCTTTTTTGAGGACAGGTTGCACACGTGCAGCTTTCCAACTCTCCGGAAAAATGCCCGTGTCGTAAGAGATTCGAAAGAGACGAGTTAGGATGGGTGCAAGCTCGGGAGCACTTTTTTTAAGACGATTGCTGGTATGCCATCCAGCCCAGACGATTTTTTAGTATTAAGAGAAGAAAGAATACGCTTGATCTGTTTGACTTTAAAAATTATATCGGACATTTTATGAGAGACAGGGACAACTGTTGGAAGAGTAAGATTAATAGGAGGATCAAGCGTAGAATTGGCAGCAAATTGTTTAGCAAATCGTTCGGCTTTTCCTTTGGAGGTAGAGACAATTCCATCTTCAGAGATTATATTTTTGGCAAAGGACCAGAAAGCTTTACTGCCATTTGAGCAAGAGAGAACTTTATCTTTTATTTTAAATTACTTTAAATTTTCCTTGGTTCTATCGTAGCAGGTAAGTCAGCCCAAACAAGGTCCTTTTTTCTGAACCTAAGTACTTAATTGAAGCGATTTGTTTTTTTTTGTAAATAAAAATATGTAAAAAAAAGTTTTTGGATTATAAAAAATATATTTATTCGATTTTTGCATTTATTTTGCAAAATAAAAAGTCTTTAACCTCAAAATATGTCACTGTAAGTATTACAACACAACAATCGGTATTACTAGATCTTGGCTTGTTTTTAACGTTTTTTTTTTCACTCATAATCACTTAATTATAACTTTCTTATTAATATTTATTGTTCCCATAAATTGTAATATATTTATGTATTAAATTTGTAAAGATTACAAAGAAATAATTAATAAAAAACTACATGATTACTAAGTCAGTATTGATTGAAATGCATGTTTATAAACAGCAAGTGCAGCAAGTCCTCACCATAAAATACGAAAGGAAAAGTCCTCACGTACGAACTTAAAAAACTAACGAGAGAGGCGCCACCAGTTCTTACACAGGTTCTCTATACAGCTGTTAATGGATTAGCATACCATAACCTGGAAAGATAAAAGAATTTATAAGTAATATAAAAACTTCTTGTGTTTTTTTAAGTAGGTAGATACAAGTCGTTACTTTTAGGTGTTGCAACTGTTAGTTGTTTTTTATTCTATATTTATCGAAAAAATGTTAAACAGTAAAACAGATCATAATGGACAAAAATTGGCTACAAAAATAATGTGTACATTAGCTCTTCTTTCTCAAGAGAGAAAACATCACTAATCTGCATATTGTAGTTTTTATAGATACAGATTTATGGATAATTATATATTTACTGCAAATCTTAAATTTGTTATAAAACATTTTTCTTTAAAATTATTGCTTAGCTTAATTTTTTAACTTACTGATGTATTTAGAATATGAAATTCTAAAAGTTATTTAAAATTTCAAAAAAAAAATGACAAAAGGAAAACCTGTTTTATTTAAGACTAGGTTCTTAGGCTGGAACGGCATAATCTACCCCAAGAGAAAAGAGGATAGGTGTATAACCTTTTTCTCTTATTCAAACGTGCGGATTGGTCAGCAAGGTATATAACCCTCTCCTCCAATCAATCAGCACGCAATGCAGGAGAAAAAGGTTATACACCTATTCTTCTTTCTCTCTCGCACGCTCGTTAGCAATGCCAAGCGGCAAGGCTGCCTCTAGTAGGTATAGGCTTGATGAAATTTCGGAATAATTTTACAGGCAACACACGTTACAACTTAAAAGTACGGTAGATCAAATGCACCATTTAAGTTGTCCTTTGTAAATAATGAAATATAAATAAACAACTACATAATATAAAGAATATTATTATAAAGTTAATAAAATGGTACTAGACATTTGTTGTATATGTTTAGATGAAACAGGGACATTAAAAAAACTGAACTTTGTAGACAAGCATGACATCAAAATTATCAAAAAGCTAAAAGATATTTCCCCTGAACATGTAAGTATAAAAATACAGAAAAATTTCTAATTTATTATGCAAACCCAACTTTTAGGAATGGCAAGAAGTATTCTCTATATGCCAAAACTGTAATTTACAGCTTGATAATGCATATAATTTTAAGATGTTATGCATAAGAAATGATTGGCATCGTAGGAATTACAATCAGCACTCACAGGAACAAATTAAGTTTGAAGATGATTTCGACAACGAGTTACTATCTATAAAAGCTGAGGATTCACCAGAAAATAGTGAAGATCAAGAAAATGTTGGGGATGTCTGCAAAAAAATAAAGAAGCTTAAATGTAAAAGCACTGCAGTGTTGGAAACAGTTACATGCTTTCATTGCAAAAGACGGTTTAAATCAAAGAATTCTCTGCAGGTACACTTAAATGCCAGACACAGCAATATATGTGGCCAGTGTACAAAAATTTTTATTACTAAAAAAGAACTTCAGGTACACATGAAAAATATTCATCCAAACATCAAATCTACAAAATTTCAATGTGAAATATGTGAAGAACCCTTTTCTCTACTTAAGGATATTTTGGAACATTGCATAACAGTACATTCTATGAACCCTAAAGAAGTTAAACCTTATTGGTGCACTATATGTAAAAATAAGTTTAATTCTTCAACTTTACTTATACAACATAAAAAGTACCATGATGGTGATAGAACCTATATTTGCTCAACTTGTGGTAAATCTTTTATTACTAAGCGTGACCTAAGTGGACATGAAAAACTTCATGACAATCAGAGACAATATAGATGTGAGAAGTGTAATAAGAGTTTTAACACAAGTCAAAATTTAAAAACACATATTTATGTTGTACACACAGATCCTAGTAAATGGAAGTATGGTTGTCATATATGTTCAAAGAGATTTGCTATGAAGTCAAATTTTAATGAACATGTCAAGCGTCACCAAGGAGACAAAGCCTACACCTGCCATATTTGTAAAAAGTCCTTTGTAAGCAACCATGAAGTAAAAAAGCATGTCCATCTTCATTCGAATATTGCCCCGTACAAATGTACCCAGTGTCAAAAGAATTATCGTGTCAAGGCCTATTTAGATTTGCATTTGTCCAAAGCTCATGGCATAGGAAATGTTAAGTTACCAGTAAGAGTAAAGAAATTTGTTTGTCATGTATGTCCAAGCCAGTTTTTTGATAATCATAAGTTACAAAAACACATAAGAACACATACAGGAATAAAACCTTTTGCATGTCATGGATGTGAAAAAAGATTTGTAGATAAAAGTTATTTATCACGTCACCTTAAAACTGTACATAATATTGGTAAATCTGTTAAATTAGAGGACACTGAGAATATTTCTTAATGTTTTTACATGTAAAACTGTAGTTAGGTATTTGTTAAATAAAAGTTTCTTTAAAAAAATAGATCAGTTTATTACTATTTATTTTAAATATAGAACCACTTTATGATTAAGCTTGTCCATCTAAAGAGGAATGCATATGTTAATAAACCAGTGAATTTTTGAAAAAAAAAACCAATCAATTCAGTAATTGTCTCGAAAGTTGCCTCCTCTCTGATTTTGACCAAATTTGGTTTACAGAGGTTTTTTGGTGCGCTGATTACGAATCTGAAAAAATATTTTTCGGCAACGTTTCGTTTTCGAGATATTCATCATCTAAGTTGAAAATCAAACAAACCTTATTTACACTATTCCTCCTTTTTGCGCAGAATTCTTGATTTTACCTTAATTTGGCACACAATATTTCACAAACACCTTTTAAAAACTTGTTCTTTTATTTATTTTACACCTTTTTTGCAAACCTCAACTTTCACACGCCGCAACCATGTATACACTTGGAATTTTATAAGCCAAGATGGCCGCTGCCTTTGAGCTTGAAAGTTTGCAATTTAATGGAAAAAAGGTGTAAAATAAATAAAAATACAAGGTTTTAAAATGTGTTTATAAAATATTGTGTGCCAGTTTAGTTTAAACATCAAAAATAGTGTACAAAAAAAAGGGGGAATATAGTGAATATGAGGTTAGTTTGATTTTCAACTTTGATGATGAATATCTCGAAAACGAAACGTTGCCGAAGAAAAAATCAGATTAGTAATCAGCGCTCCAAAAAACCCCCATATACCAAATTTGGTCAAAATCGGAGAGGAGGCAACTTTCAAGACAATTATTATACCATTAATTTTATAGGAGTTAAGGTTCTCTCCCATTAGCGCGACGCGGTGCGACGCGATTAAATGCATCAGGGATACTTTACAAGTAATTAAACTGAAGAACGCCCATATGGGCGATGCGACGCGGCGCGACATGACGCGACAGCTCAGACAAGTCGGGAGAGCAAGCAAGCGACAATGTCGCGTCGTGTCGCTCTAGTGGGCGAGAACCTTTATCAGAGAATTTTCTATTTTTGATTCAGAACATCGTAAAATTACACCGTTATACGTTCGGTGGTTATACTATCACTTGAGTCTTAAAAATTTGGTAACCCTGTAGTTCTTTTTAAGCTTCGTTTTGCAAAATCCGCATCACGACTAACGGCTATGTGTGTTGCCTAATGTTAACTCAGGGAGCAGGAACTGAATAACAATAACCTAACCTAACAGTTCCTTTTTGACCTCCGATCAGTGAAGTGCTCGCGATAAAAAAAACTACATAGTTTTTTCCGGGAGGGCGGCTAAAGGCGCTGTATCAACAGCTTTTGCCATCGGGGATCAAGGAGAAACTCAAGCCAAACGATGGAGTCCTTCTTCTGGGGCTAAGCGCTGTGAACGAAGATTCCTATACCTGTTCCTTTCTGAGGGCCCCACGCACGAGGGATTTTCCTAATGGCGGAAGATGGTTGCGCGCTCAGCAGGGAGGGGCAGTACTGACAGAAAACGGTTATGCGTGATAACAGAAGCAGTCTCTGGTCGGACCGCCATTGTTTGTGCCCTACATCGATAATTTTTTTTTGTCAAGAATTTAAGTTTTGGAAAAGTTCGGAATTTCTGGGGGTTACAGAACCCGACTATCCAGAAGTTCCATCTACAAAGCCTGGGAAAGCCACGTTGATAACAACGTGTGTCTGGAAAGGGGAGACCTGGCTGAACGTTCACCGACGGAGGCCAAGAAAAGTGAAAGCAAAGCAACCTAACCTAACCTCACTCAAGCTTTCTGACAGTGACAGCTGTTTGTGTATATGTTGTCTTTTCTCTTAATTTTGTTGGTCTGTGTTTGTTGCCCTTTAAAAATGCCATTTTGCAAATAAAATAGTAAAATGGGACGAAAACCTGTAATAAGGACATGTTGTGTGTGTTTGACAAACGGTTTAAATTATACAAAACTCTCTAAAAAGGATGAAACTAAGGTTACTTTGCTGACAAAATTAAAAACTTGCGTTAAAGAAGTAGTAAGTATTTTTTGGATATATTAAACTACTTAAAGGGTAAATAAAAACTGTTTCCATATATTAGCCTATTGCTGGTTAAAAAGTTCGTTTTGTAGTAGATAATTTTTCGAAAATTTTAAAATAAATTAATTTACCTATCTTTTTTTTAGTTCCAATATTTTTAAATGTATACAATCACTGTAAATTAACCACAATTATCATTACTTTTTTAAAATTTGTATTTATTTGTTTAGGAATGGATAGACTCATACTATATCTGTAATGAATGTTATAAATTAGTACATATTGTTTATAAGTTTTGGAAAACATGTTTAAAATCAGATTTCATTCGTAAAATACAACAAGAAGAAGAGAAAAATAACAAATTCAAGGAAGAATTAGTAGTAGAAAAAGATTTGGAAGAAGATGAAAAGAAAAATGTTGATATAGGTAGGTAGGTAGGTTTAAAGTGAATGGGTATAACACCCTTCCACCGCGATATAATATAACTAAAGGTATATATGTATTATGCAATATCAAAAGCCTTTAACCTAAGAAAGCTCTCTACTATTATTAATATATATTCGAGACATGTTTTATGGTTGCTTAAAAACGGTATTACTACTAAATTACCACATAGTTTACATCTTATCTGTCATGGTCAGTTAATCTGCTTATTATTTTTTAGATGATATTAATGATGACATTAAAGATGAATACTATGATGAAGACCTTTGCATTGCCCCTGAAGACATTGCTGATTTTAATGACACAAATGACCCTTCATACGGCTGTGAAAGTGAACAAGAAAATGGTAAATGAAAGAAATTAATTGCTAGTAAGCCACTCCTAAAAATGACCATAAACTAAAAAATTTTAATAGAAAAAAATCACAGTGCTTAAACTTTGATGCTTTAGTATAACAAAAGGCTGTAAAAACCCATTTTTATTAGAATCGATTAATATAAAACTGATATAACAATACATAATTTAATAATTAATATCTTCAAGTTTAGGTATATACTTTACAAAAAAATAATACAGAATTAACAAGTTACAATGACAAAAGATTTAGTTTGTAAAATATTAAATGTCTACAAATTCTTATGTAATTTAAAGTTTATTTACCTTAACCTTTGTGGAATAAGCCAGGTTGAACAAAACATGTTTTATGTTATTGAATATAAAGTTGTTTGCATGTTGTGTAAAATAGTTATAAGTACTTTGAACGTTACACATATCCAGCAAAAGAAAATATTTTAATTATTTAATAATTTTAGCACTCATAAATTTGATGCACCATTGTTTTAATGTTTTTATTTATTTATTTAACGGATACACCCTTTTTACATTTACTTACACTAGAGTAAAAAACATAAAATTAAAATTAAATATTATTATTATTATTTCGGAGGGAACAGTACCCCTGTATCCCTACCACATTTATTATCTTAAGATGTACTTACATTTTTTATTTACATATGTCACATTTAAATTTAATTATATTAATTCTTAAAAAAAGAAAATATTCCTCTAAAAAGTTTTTTGTTAGTACTAATACTAAGATAATTTACACATAAATTGCAACCAACAAACACCTAGATGACCAAACACCTGTATGTGCAATAGTTACAATAGCTAATATTTTCTAATACCATTATTAGCCTCCCAGAATCAGGTAGAACGACACCATATAATATGTATTTAAAAAACATATTTTACAACCTTGTATATCAATTAAATTTATAATTTATATTATATTGATATTTAAGAAAAAAGCAAACATAATAAACACATTAATTCTACTTTTTCCTTTTATGGGGTGTCACATCTCTCTTCAAAAACCAACAGTAATCACCCATCATGGCTGGATCCCATCGTCCTTGGTACTGAATTTCCATTGTCCTGATATCTTGATGGAACCTTTCACCCTGCTCGTCGCTGACGGCGCACAAATTCTTAGGAAAAAATGATAAATGGGAATGAAGAAAGTGAATTTTTAATGACATTCGGCAACCAAGCGATTTATAGGAGTCTAACAGTTCATTAACTAGTTGTTCGTAGTTTGCATTCATATTATTGCCTAAAAATTCCCTCACTACACTTACAAATGAGTTCCAAGCTCTGAGTTCTTGCGTGGTGAGCTTCTCTTTAAAATTAACGTCATCCAGCAATTTTCCGATTTGTGGCCCAATAAAAATACCCTTCTTTAATTTGGCGTCACTTAATTGGGGAAAGACTTGTCTTAAGTATTGAAATCCTTCACTCTTTTTATTCATAGCCTTCACAAAGTTTTTTATCAGTCCCAGTTGAATATAAAGAGGAGGCAAAAGCACATTTTTTGGATCTAAAAGTGGCATATATTTAACATTTTGAGGTCACGGTTGAAATTCACTCCTTTCCGGCCAAATTTTCCTTACATAATGTTCATTCACTGCACGACTATCCCACAAACGAAGAAAACAGCAATATTTTGTAAATCCTCCCTGAAGTCCCAGTAAAATTGCTATAACTTTTAAATCGCCACATATCTGCCATTTGTACCGGTTGTAATTTATTGCATTGCATTGTTGTAATTATCGCCATACCATTGGAACTGCAAAAGGCATACTTTTTCTCTTCCCTTTCATCCACTGCACCAATGAGACGCTACAGCTGACACAACAAACATGTGGAGCCCACTGCTTCTCTTGATCTCTGGTTAAAACACCAAAATACATGAAATAGGCTTTTTTCACATTTTCAGAAAATGGCCTGGCTTTTGACTTCACCATAAATTCTCCACAAATATAACAAAACTTGTCTGGAGAAATTTTGCAACCCCGTCGCTTTGCACTCGACATTTTCGCCGTTAAAAATACTTTCTTTACTGCATAGAACTAGTCAATTCGAAACTCGAAAGAAGACTAAATAAGAGAATAAGCTTATAGTTATAAACAACTTATTTTAGGTTTTATTTCGCACTCCTTTTAAATGACCCCTCATAAAATTTAATACCTGCCAATTTAAAAGGGTCTAATGGGCCCATTGAAAACTGGACGTATTAGGGCTTTATGGATATTTTTTTTATTATTAGAAAGGTATAAGCATTACGTAAATAATAGGCTGAACTGTGTTACAAAAATTGTGTCGGCCAGTGTAATTGGACTATAAGGATCCTGTAAGGTATCAGCAACGGAAAGACATTTTATGTTTTGTTAGAGAGCACAGATATGTAAAATTAACACCCAAACAGGCCTATTCCCGCATAAGAATATGTAGAGCAGATTTTGATAACTAGTCTTTCACTTTGTTCGGCAAATATTTATTAAATACTATATTTGATGGCTTTCCTTTCGACCTCAAACAAAAATGTAGGCCACCTAATTTGTTTCATACCTGCTTTTGATAGTAAAAAAATATATATAATTTTATTTATTTATTACGAAATTCACCACTATAAGGTCTGTTTGTTATTAAGTACAGTGTAGGAGAGGGTAGAAAAGTGTAGGACTGAAAAGTGGAACTAAGTGTAAATAAGTTTTGTATTTAATTGTGATACCAACTGCGTTTTGGACTTATTTTCGAAATTAAAAAATGTCTTTATGGTTATGTTTATAAACATACAAATTCAAGTCTTGTAGTAAAAATGCATCTAACTTCACTTCTTCGAGAGTTAGAGTAATTAAGTGAAAACTAGTTTACACCAGAATTCATACCAAACACCTAGTCCTAAATTACACTGACGATAACAGACATACCTATAATAACAATCCAATATTACCATATTAAAGGGCTACTGACTAAGGTCCTACTGCCACAGAAAAAATATATATACAGGGTGATTCATGAGGAAATGTCAATACTTTAGGTACGTAGTCAGGGTCCAAAAATAAACATAAAAGCCTATACAAATATGGGTCCTGCAAGGCCTTCGTTTTCAAAATGCAGGGTGTTAATTTTTGTTTTTTAATTTTTCTATTTTTTAAATAAAATCTATAATAATGTAAATATTGGAGTAAAAATTGGTATCCGAGAGTTTTTTGGTATGACGGATTCGAGTCTAATCTTATTACGGCTCTTACTTGTAGGGGGTGCCACCTACACGTCTTTTTACTATTTTGAACAATCACAATCTTTGGTACGACCCTGTATTACATTTTTGAGTAAATTAAATAATTGTTTTGTCATTTTTACGTCAAAAAGGTATACCTGTTAAAAGTTGATATGAGCAACCGTTTTCGAGATATTTGGATTTAAAAAAATTACGACTCATCTGATTTTATTATAGCAAAATAAAAAAAATAATAAAACAAAATGTATCATTAAACAATATGTATTTTAATTTTGAATAAAATTATTGTTCTTAAATTATGTTTGGCAAAACATAGCTAGGTTTTATAATTTTTAAAAATTCCACCATTTACTTCTAAGCACATGTCAGCTGTGTGGTGAACACCCTGTATCTCGGAAACGAAGGCCTTGCGGACCCATATTTTTGGTCTCTGAGTACGTACCTGAAGTATTGATATTTACTCCTGAATCACCCTGTATATATTTTATAATTTTAGTTTTTTTCTAAGTCTATCTAATTTTTTTTAAATCACCTTTTTATTTCGTAACTTTTAGTTTAAAGTAACATTATTTTTTTGTGTAATAAGTAGTATGATTTTTTTTTGTAAATATTTAAAGTTTGATTTTGGCCATTTTGATTTTTTTACCCGTACTACAATTTGAGCAAGGCAAAATACTACTTTACTTGGACTGCGCTTAGCTCTAGTACATCGAATATCTGTGAGTGGCAAAGTCGTTTATTGCTAGGCAGCAAAAAAGTTGACTTTTCTAGGGAGATCAAAGAAGTGCTGATCTTTTTCTTTGATTATTATTTATTGACACAAATAAATTTTTCAATCGTATAAAATATGTATGTATGTCATAGTCAAAGGTCGATATGCAGTCTCTTCGCGGAATGACTGGTTTATCCTAGGTTTGACCAAAGCCTTCGGGCTAACCCCGAAATAAATTCCAATTTCGGCCTTTGACTAAAGTATTTTTAGTCAAACCTAGAATTTCCTAACTTTTCAGTCAAACTTCGAAAGTAAAATAAGCTGTTTCGGGCTTTGCCTAGTCGATTCTAGAAGCAACTGGCAGACTCGGTCAAACGTCGACTGTACTTGTAACACGTTTAAATAAGTTTTTACTTGCGGTTAGTTGTGGTTACTTTTGGTTAGTTGTGGTTAAATGTGGTTAGTTTTAAATGTAAGAGATCTGACGTATTGTGCAATTCTAAATGTCATAATGCCTCACCAAGTCTAAGTAAAGACTATTTTTTTTAATTTTAACTATGACAATATAACAACAATAAACATTAAAATAAAAAAAATCGTTTTATTACATCTAATTAAAGTTTGACTGGTCAAACTCCGATTTCATTAAATTAAGTTTTGACGTTTGCCTGACCAAATTAGTTTCTCCTAGGTTTGACGAAAATTCTTTAGTCAGAGGCCGAAAAACTTCATTTGTTTTGGCTTTGACTAAGACTTCAAGTCAGACCTGAGGATTGACTAGTCAAACCTAGGAACGCCGGAGCTTCAAGGATTGTCTATAACATATATACATGTAAATATATTTTTACCAACACTCAACACTCTTTTTGGGTAAGTTAATTTTATACTGTCAAAATATTTTAAAGCTGGTACCTTAAAAATCACTAAAATATTCAGCAAAATAGCAAGGCAGCGGCAAGCTGTCATATTTTTCTCGCAAAAAATTGCAGCAATTTGAAAAAAAAATCAGAAAATTGCAGCAAGAACCATTTTATACAAAAAATTTATCAAACTGTAAAACACCTTAAGGAATTGAAAACAAAACAGATTTGTAAATTAAAAAACTAAATTATATGAATGAGTACTGTGAATTTTATCTTGATAGCAATTTTCTATTTTGATCTAGTAAAAACTGAAAGTGATGTTGAAGATGAGGAATACAAAGAACAAAACCTTAAAAAAATAAGAAAACAAAGAAAATACTATGAGAAAGATGAAAAAGTAAGAAAAAAGAGGAAAAAACTTAAATTTGAGTGTGAAAAATGTGAATTAAATTTTTCCGCTAGTACTAAATTAGTTGAGCACTGTATTAAAGAACATGGAATGGATGTAAAGGATGTTAAACCATTTGTTTGTGATAGGTAAAAATTAATTATTTGTTTTTTTTTGGCAGGATTTATGTTACCAAAGATGAATATCATTAAAACTTTTATTAGGAAATTTATATTTTTTAAGAATCAGTATTAAATTTTTCCAAATCATGCATCTTTTTTAAACACATTTACGGCCGAGTGATGATCGCGTTGTTAAATTTAGCAATTTACTTAGCATTTGTTAAAAGTTAACAACGGTTTAGAATGTTTAACAAAATGTCAGATTTTGACAGGTTGCCTACTAAAATCATTGAATAACACTGATAATGACGTTTTGTTAAACATTCTAAACAGTTGTTAACTTTTAACAATTGCTAAGTCCATTGCTAAATTTAACAACGCGATCATCACTCGGCCGTTAATATATCAAATTCAAGTTTTTATTAATAAGTTATAAGAGAACTGGCGTTTTAGATGTCCACAAAGATTTTCAACCTCTTCAAATCTGTGGCAACATATAAAATATCATGATGGGATAAAATCCAACATATGCTCCTACTGTGGAAAAGGTTTTATCACAAAGACTGATCTCATCAATCACGAGAAGAAGCATTTGAATATGAGAGAGTACAAGTGTGAACCTTGTAAGAAAAGCTTTAATACTCATAAGGACATTAGGTAAATTATGATGTTATTATGTTAACATGAGAATTTTGTGAAAAATTGTTTTTATCGATGGATATTTTATAGAACCCTCATCTAGGGTTTTATAGCCCCTTATAAAATAATATAGTTGGTTGGTTAGTTTAGCGGGGTTGGTCGCACTGCAGTCTATTGGCTATTTGTGATCTTCTTTCTTGTAATAGTAGCCCGCTTGTCTTTATTATTTCTAGTAGATTTCTTCCAAGATATTCATGCAGAAGAGGAATTCTGCTCTTCATATTGTTAATCCTGGCATCAGGTTCTTTTGGGTCTTTTAGATGATCCATTCTGATTGGATGTAAAATGGAAATTTTAAGCTTTTAGGGCTGTCTGGCTGTCTAAGAGAATGTCTATGTTTTGGTTGTAATATCCCCTTCTCATATGCTATTGAACACAAAATAGCATAGATTTTCGCCTGGTATATTATGGCTTGCTTGCCCCATGGAATGCTGTAAATCACGATTAAAATTATGATTTTAATCAGTATAATTAAAAAAAATTGATTAATTAAAAAAAGGATTTTTAAATTTTAACACTTAAAATGTTTTTGTTCATACAAAAAATAAAAGCCAGGCACATTTTTATATGGTTTTTATTATTTTATTATAATTTTCAAAAAGAACAGCTGGTTATTACAAAAATAAAACTTAAAAAAATAAATAATTAAACTAAAAAAAACCTTTTAATACAAAAACTTAATTTAAAAAAATATAATATATATATATATATATATATATATATATATATATATATATATATATATATATATATATATATATATATATATATATATATATATATATATATAAACTAATTATTATAAATTAAATAAAATATATTTACTGCTTTATACTGCCAAGTTTATTTCTTATATCTGAATGTACGAGTCCATAGGTACATTCTTTCGATCTCAGCAAACGATGCACAGGTACACAAAACAGAAATTACTATAGGGAGCTTAATTTCTGAAACATCTTCTTGAGATCTCCACCACTTTACTGCCGTTTCATTTTTGATTATTTCCTCTGAAAACAAAGTTTTGTGAAAAGGGTCCGACTTAGCTTTTAACTTAATTAGTAATGGTAATAACCTTGTGTCTGCAAAATATTTTAAAGCAATGTGTCGAGCATCTCTCTTTTATTTAGCTAGTAATGGATATTCTTCTTTGTTTATTGTAGGATCCAAAAAATACGCCAAAAAGTGAAAGGGTGTAAGAGCTTGAACATATCTATTTTTAAATAATTGATATTGACAGAAGCTTCTTTCTTCTTCAAATTCAAAACTGTCAAAAATAGCCAGTAACATTTCCAGAAGTAAACCGCGTGAGATAAAAATGCACCTTTTTGTTGCATTGCATCCAGTGCTATAGAAATTGGTTTTATCAAATCTTCAGCCATCCTTTTAATACAGATATCTAAAACTGTTTTAAAAATCACTGGATCCATTTGATCTTCATGCTCTTCACATAATAATAATTTTGGCCCCTCATTTACATAGATCTCAAAACAATCTGAAAGTGTATTCCATCGAACATCCTGAGGTAAGACCAATTTCTTGCCCCCTTTTTCTTTATACCAAGCATTTGGCAAATGGGTGTTTTTGAAGTATTTCAGAATATGTATTATAACATGTTCTTTTATCTGCAATGCTTTCAAATCTTTGGAGAGCAAACTAAATAAATGTGCCGAACTAACCATATGTAATTATAGGGTAATTGGACGACTCGGTATTTTTTTTTTCATACTGACCATGTTGCTCGCATTATCTGGAATAATACTGGTAACTTTACAGTTATATTTATTTTTGCACTTATTTATTGAGTTAATAGCCAACTCGGCAAGATAGTCAGTTGTATGGGGGTGACCAGATGTATCTATGCTTTTTAAAAGAACACTGTCTCCATCATCTGCAGTCAAAACGACCCATATTAGCGTCTCAATATGTATATTGGACCATCCATCTATGGACATTCAGATTGTCCAGATAACTTGTTAAAATAATTAGATTTTTCTACTTCAAATATTTCATTCAAAGCATTGATGATAACTGAAATCTCGATGGAGGAAGGTATCCAGGTCTTAGCATTTCTATGGCCTTTTGAACCTCCTTATTTTCTATAGCTCTAAAACTGCAATTTTTTGCGTAAACGGCTTTGGCTATTTGTCTGTCCAATTCTTTTTTCTTATTTTAAAGAATCCAAATGACCGCTACTCACTATTTTCACATCCACTCCGGCTACTTCCAGGCTGTGACTGACAATCACCATGAAGAGTTTCAAGACCACTGCTGATATCACTAGTTTCACTTTTGCAGGTTTCCCAATGATTTTTTAGTCTGCCCACTAGACCTTGCAATTCTTTTACACACTGCTCTACAAACTAGTTTGCCCACCATTTTCTTTTTTATAAAATGCTGCCAAATACTAAATTTCTTTCTGCCCCGGCTTGTCATAAAGGCCGGGATAGACGTACCATCTTGTCCATCAACTTTCTTGCGCAAACTTAAATTGTACGATTTATCACAGCGTTAGTGCTGATAAGTCGGCAGACTTATTAAATATGTACAGACATTTGTTTGGCTAGAATGAAATCAAACCTGCCAGCTATTTTCCTGCGTGTACAGACTTGTTTAGCGATAAGTTGCTTATAAATTCCGTCTTCTAGTCCTCTAGAGTATCCTTGTGCAGGGCTCAGGGAAATTTTAACTTTAATAATATATTGGATAAAAGTATGTCGGACCTACGTCTCATGTCAAGAGACTTCCTTACGGATTTTATTAATTTATCTAGAGAAAATCCATATCTCAGTCATTACATTGATATGGGACAATTGTTGTCGCTTAAGTAACCATTCTTTTGACCATTTGGAACGTTTTCTCTTATTAACTTTTCGCTTTTTTACTACAATGGCAATTGTAGCCGCAAACATTAATAGGTCGTCAGCCATATTGCTTTTTAATAACTAAATGCTTATGCAAGACCGAATAGTTAGGCGTCAAATGAGGATTCAGTCTTGCCGTACAATTTAAGTTTGCACAAGCAAATTGATGAACATGACGGAACGTCTATCCCGGCCTTAAGTCCAAATGTTTTGATAGATTAACCGCTTAAGCAAATATATTACTAATAACTAAAATAAGTGCGTATCGTTTATATAGCCGAGCGTTTTCACCAGTTATTACATGTTTTGACAAAGCGGCAAACTTGCAATACTGCGCAGACGAAATTTTTACGTTAATACAAGTTTCGACAAACGCGCAAACTTGCATGTTAAAACTTCTTCAGTTTTCTTCGTATCTGTACTATTCCTGCCTAAAAATATTTGTTTACTTAACAAAACAGAATATAAGCAGTTAGAAATATTTTAGAATAATAATTTTTCTACTTGCGTGCGCAAAGTACTTACTTTGCGCATGCATTTTCGCTCTGCATATTTGCCGTATTTATGGTCGATTTTTGAATGTATTAATAACTTCTGGATGAAATAATATTTAAAAAAATGGTTCTACATATTCTTTTATTGTGCTTTATTGAATTTTAGATACATTTGGCGCTTAGTAAATATCCCATACCAATTTTCTTTATTATCATTTTAATTTTTTTTTCATGCATCATGTGTTTAATAGACACCAAGCTTAACAATAAAAAATCAAATAATTTTTCTTGTTGCTGCAGCAACCAAGTACAAACATTTTCTAATGTCGCGGAAGCATCAGAAAATTCGGTAAAAAGTTTAAAATAAGTTTCTAAGAATGGAGGAAGAATTGCCAGGCGATGTTTTAAAAGCCGCAAATTTGGCCAACTTAGAGCTTCTGCCGGCAAAACTCAAAAGAAAAGTACGAGAAACAGTATAATTAATTTGAAACATGGTGTGAAGAAAAAGGCGTTAGAACTTTGAAAGAGGAGGTACTTTTAGCCTATTTTCTTAAATTACGCAAGGAATTTAGTCCAAATACTTTATGGTCCAAAATACTCCATGCTGAAAAGTATTTTAAAGATCAAGAAAAATGGAGATATCGGCAAGTTTTATAAGTTAGCAGCATTTATTAGAAAACAAAATGAAGGTTTTCGGCCAAAAAAGTCAAGAATTTTTTTAAAAGAAGAAATATCTACGATTTATTAATGAAGCACCTGATAAAATATATCTTTTGATAAAAATTGCGACCATTTTCGGACTTGCTGGCGCCTGCAGACGAGAAGAACTCGCAAAAATGAAAACATCCGACATCGAGGACAAAGGCAACCTAATTGTTGTGAAGATTCCAGACGCAAAAAACCTGTCTGAAGAGATCAACGACGGAAAGTATTTGTTCTTATATCGGAAGTATACAGCATTACGGCCACCGATAACACATCAACGGTTTTTCGTATATTTTAAAAGGGGAATTTGCACACAACAATGCTTTGGGATCAATACATTTGGGAAGATACCTTTTGAGATAGCAGCATTTTTAAGTTGCCGAATCCAGAGCTATATACCGGCCACAGCTTCCGGCGATCTTCTGCAACGTTACTTGCAAATTCCGCAAAAGGACTCATAGATATAAAGCTGTTAGGCGGTTGGAAATCGACAACAGTAGCCGAGGAATACATTGAAGAAGAAGAATCAACAGGCTACAAAAAGGGGTTAAGTAAAAAAAAATTAAACTGCAACAAGCCAAAAACTCTCAAGAAGCCAAATGAAATATCCTGTTCCACAGACGCTGTTTAATCAGCTAAAACACAAGATTTCGTCTTAACATCGAGCAGCGAACCATCATCGTCGTTCCTAAGAAATCATTTGAAATCGGCCATAAACCTTCAACATGCAACTAATTGTACTTTTAACATTAATATTGTTAATAATAATTAATAATAGTTTTTTTGTATAATCAGTTAAAATAAAAATTTAATTATTTACTTTGGATTTTTAATTTTACTGAAATATTCGTATATTTCTAATAATCATATTCTTTAATAAAACGCTCATAGAAAAAGTATTCGCAAGTAGAAAAAGTATTGTTCCTAATACTTGCGCAAAGTGACTTTTCCGCACTTAAAGCTTATCCGCTTCGCCTCGTTCGTCTAACTGCTTTGGCGTGCGGAAAAGCATCACTTTGCGCACTTATTGGGAAAATAACTATTTTGTAAAATCGGGTAAATTAAAAAACAAAAAAATGATTTTTTGAAAAAAATCATCGATTTTTGTTTTTTTTAAACTATGATTTTTATCAACCCTGTTTTCGGGAAGTATTATTACAGCATTATCTACTAGGTATTAAAAGAAACACATTACAAGATGACTTTTTATTCTTATTTTTACTAATACGAACATGTTAGTTTGCAATAAAATATCATGATTTTAGATCTCACAAATTAATCGTACATACCGACTCTTCAAAATGGAAGTATATTTGCGAGATATGTACGAAACCGTTTCCCATAAAATCGAATTATGACAGTCACATGCGGCGACACACGGGAGACAAAAAATTCGCCTGTCACCTGTGCGAGAAAAAATTCACCACGAAATGTGATTTGCAAAGGCATACGAGAAGTCACTCCCATGTTAGAGAATATCATTGTCAGCATTGTGAGAAGGAATACAAAGATGAGAGAGTTCTAAAGGTAAGCAAAGCAAAATAATTCTTACTGTGTACTACGCAGCGTAAACAATTCTACCTAAAAAAATACGAGGGGGATTCAAATATGACCCCCAATTTTAATATTTTGCAAAAATACGTGCTTATTGTCATATAGTCCAGTAACTGAAGACCTGAAAGTACCCAAAGCTGTAAATAAATCTGTAGTTTTTATAATTGGCGCAATTCTTAGGTCTTTGCGGATGCTTTTGAACGAGAAAAAGTTTATCACGATTCCAACGTTCCAACCGCTTTTTTAAATATTCTAGAAAAATCAGAATGGATCCCAAACTCATATGCAATGATAGGTACAGGTTTTCCCATTCCGATGAACTTTGAATGATTAAAAAATGTACATTATTGCCTGAGTAATGGAACAATTCGTCCGCCCGCCTATAAGTAAGACTTTTGGGTCCCGTTATCTCGAAAACTATCGGTTCTTCGAAAAAAAAATATAAGGACTAGTTTGGTAGATCTCAAGGCGATCTTCATTTTTTGTCTAAACAAAAATTCTCCAATTCGCATATTTTGGCAGATATTAGCGGGAAACCCATTTTTCGTGCCTTGAAGGGCCATTTTCAGCCTTTCCCACCTGTTAATGTTGATAAACTTTTTTCGCTCGAAAGCATCCCCGAAGACCTAAGAATTGCCCCACAAGGGAAAACTGTACAGATTTGTTTACAGCTTTGTCCCTTCATTTACTGGACTAATAGTTGTTTTCATTTGATTATTGTCTAAATGGCAAGAAAAGCATTTCAAATTTCCTGTGAAATTAAGTGCTAGTTTTGCAAAGAATTTAACACTTTCACTGCCGACCATTAAGTCCGGTTAAACCTAGGTGCCAATATTATTGTGTAGTATTATTACCATAATAAAATAAAATAAAATAAAACTGTTCTTTTGTAATATTTGTTTCGATAAAATACCACGTAAAAAGAACTTTTTTTACACAAAAACTAACGTGGAGATGTACTGGCGGCACACTGCAACAACAATGGTGTCAGATGCCATCAACGCGTTAGTCGCATTGTAGTATTTTAAACGTAGAGAGTTTATTTTAATGAATAGAAGAACAAACATACAAAATTTTAATTACAAAAGAAAAATAGGGATGATATGGCTTATAATTTAATTTTTTGGTAATTAAGTATAGGTAAAATTTTAAATATCCAAAAAAAGTAAATAGTAAAATTTAAATTCATATTCACTGTTCGTGTAATTCTTTAAAGCAAGGTCTTAAGGAAATTCCCTGCTATGTGGGACACTGAGAACAATAGTAAACAAAGTACCATTATTCTTTTTTGAGAAATATGAAACCAGCAATTATTTTTACAATTGCACAATGAATATTATGCGTCGAATTAATAGTATATTACGTATCAAGTACAGAAAAGTGGAATTTTACTTGATAAGTATAGTGAGTTTGAATCCGAGCGAATCGAGGATTTAAATGCCATATAAGTCAAATAGAATTGCTTTTTCGAGGAGGTGCGTGTATTATTTTTTTGCATTTTGTAGATAATTAATAAAATAAATTAAAAAATTGTTTTAAACATAATAAACTACTTACCTGGTATACACTTTTTTGCATACATTGGTATGGAAATAAAAAAGTCATTTATTCCATTCCGCACTGGATTTTCCAAACGTCACATTTGCGTCCGATTTTTTTTGCTCTTTTTGGGTGTTTTCGAGCGATTTTCGTGCCGTTTTCGGCCGAAAAGGAGTCAAGTTGCAGCTCTGTTTAAAATAAACGTATTTCTTTCTTGTTAAATTGTGTTTTTATAAAGTAATGGTTGCTATGCTGTAATGGTTGCTATGCTGTAAAATGGTCTATACAGTATGATTTTGAGATAATGAAGAAATAATGTAAAAATTATATACTTATTAAGGTTAAATAAAAAGTGATAGCCAAATTTTGGTTTATATTTGAATCGCCCTCGTAACACTTTTTTGTAAATAGAAAGACTTCTTCAGAGCCGTTTTACACATACGAGAATTCTTGAAATTTATGGCCAGAATTATATCCAGAATTTTGATAAGAGTTTTCTTAGAATTTTTGATAATAGCATATTCATTTGTATTTGATATTTAAAATAACTTACTATAAAACTAATGCTATATATTTTATGTAATACTCATGTGCACAAACGCTTATGCAAATGGTTTACCATAACATAACCTGGCGAGGTGGAAAGGAGGTGGGTAAAGATCGGCCTTTTTTCGCCCATCATGTCCCATCTATTCAAAATTTCAATTTGGGCCATTTTATTATATTTATAATAAGTTCAAGTATATTTACATCTACAATGAATTGGTAAAAAAATTAGAATGGCAAGTAGTACCAAAACAACCTTAAACTTGCCATTTTTATTTAATTTTTTCCATTTTACACGTTTTTTCATCTTTATTAAAAAATTATATGTTGCGCCTTGTGCAACAAAGTAATTTTTTTATCTTTAATATCACACTTAGCTGGAAAACTGTACGTGTGCAACCTGTCCCCAAAAAAGGATACAAAACTCGCCCTTCTAACAACTATATACCTTTATCTCTTCTTTCTGTTGTCTGCAAAGTAATGGAAAAATTCATTAATTCCCAAATCTTGAAGTATCTGGAAAAACACAAGATCTTACATGACAGACAGTATGGATTAATGGATTTCGTTACAGAAGATCCACAGCTAATCTTCTTTCCTTTGTCTTACACAACTGGAACAAGTCCCTTGATTTTGGTGAATCCCAGATCATTGCTCTTGACATATCCAAAGCTTTCAATCAGGTCTGGCATGACGGGTTCTTAACAAACTTCCTTATTACGGTCTTCCACCTAAGCTTTGCTCTTGGCTCTCCAGTTTTCTTTTTAATCGACGTAGATCAGTTACTGTAGATGGTCATTCTTCCAGCTTCTACCAGGTTAATGCTGGAGTGCCCCAGGGCTCAGTACTGGCACCCACTCTGTTTCTCCTACACATTAACGATCCTCTTTCTTTCATAATCAGTCCCATTGATAGTTTTGCTGACGATAGTACCTTCCACTCTAACATTCAGTTTCTGAAGCCAGTAAATAAGCCTGATATGGAAACCAAGCGTAGGTCAATGCGGATGTCTCTCTCACAAGACCTCAAACTTATCTTGGATTTGGGCGCCAAAAATCTTGTTTAGTTTAATGCTTCGAAAACACAGTCATGTTCGCTGTCGCGAAAAAAGTCTGCCAATGCTCATCCGTTACATATAAGCTGCCAAGTTCTGCAGAACAAAGAGTCGTTTAATCTCGTTAGCGTTACTTGTGAGAATAACCTCGAAGGCACAAGCACATTACATCCATAGCCTCGGCAGCTTCAAGAAAGCTTGAATTCCTCTTTCGACCCAGAAAGTATTTCTCTTCTTCCAATCTGTATACTCTGTATGTATCCCAAATCAGACCCTCTTTAGAATATTGTTCTCATGTCTGGGTAATGGCGTCTTCCACAACACTAGCATTCTGAACTCCATTCAAAGAAGAGCCATTCGTCTTATTAATGATTCCACGCTTACAGAAAGGCTTCATCCTCTTGCCCACCGTCGAGCTGTAGGGGATCTGTCGCTCTTCTATAGGTATTTTCACGGCTTCTGCTTAGAGGAGTTGGCCAGTATAATTTCCTCTCTGGGAGCTCCCAACAGAGCAACACGTAGTGCAACTTTTATGCATCCTTTTACAGTTCAACTAGAGAGGCCCCAAACTTCCCGCTTTCTTCGGTCCTTTATCCCCAGAGTGTCCAAACTTTGGAACCTGCTACCCGCAGAAGTTTTTCCTTCTCCTCTCATTATCCAAATATTTAAGTCCGTGTGAACAAACTTCCTCTCACCACTCTTAAGACACCCACGGAACGTTAGTACTAAGGCATCAGCCTTCGTGGACTGTCCAAAGAAAAAAAAACCTAATAACCTTATAAATTAGTATTTATTTATTTTGGTGCGTTGGGCGCATTATGATTAAAAAAAGATCAAAAAACGTATAAAATTCAATAAAAATAGCAAGTTTGACGGTTTTTTTCGGCACTTGCCATTCTGATTTTTTATCAATTTATTGTAGATGTAAATAAAGATACTTGGACTTATTATAAAGAAAATAAAATGGCCCAAATTGAAATTTTGAATTTTCACGAATATAAACGGCGAAAAAGGCCGATCTTACCCACCTTTTTCATAAATGAAAAAAAGATTTTTGACTTTTTTAAATTGCCAGGTATTGGTAGATAAAAGGCAAACCTTACTTCTGTGTATCGCAACAACTTTTTAGATCTATATTTATGGAAAAAATATTAATTAATGAGAATGATCGCAATAAATTAAAAAGTGACTGCAAAAGAGAACGAAAAGGGGGTTATTAGCTCTTCTATTTAAAGAGAGAAAACATTAGTGATTGACATACAGTGTGGTCATTTAAGTGTGCAACATATGGATTTTTTTAATTAATGGCATAATCAAAATACAAATATTGCCGAAAGTTGGTGCATGTTCCATAATAATATTAGCTGCACTTAGAATGGTTGTAAGTCAAACAGCATACAGGGTAGGTCAAAAATATAAAAATTGAACAGGAGTAAAGTACCCTTATTTCAGAAAATTTAGTAAAATGTTATGAAGAAAAGTTGTTCAGAATTAAAAGCTATGCCTAAATACCAAAACATGGTCTTCTAAGATATTTTTGTTTTCTTTTTTGGAAAACCTTTAAAATTTCCTTTTATTTTTTTTATATTCACCCTAAAACACTCATAAATTATGTAAAATCAAATTAAACATAGATTTTTTTTGGGGAATGACAAATTTTATGTTTGTTGCAACGATATTAAACACAACTTAAAATTTTGCAAAAATTCTCTTTATTAAGGTAAAACATGAATAATGATAATACGCCTATTAAAAAACGCTCATTATAAGTACAAAATTTTTATTTTAAATGTTTATTAAAAAATTGTTCAAATTAATGAATATCATAAAAAAAACTGCAATTATCGCGGATACCCATGAAAAAAAAACCAATGAGGGTTAAATATAAACATTATGACAGTTTGGTGATAATACTTTTTCTTTCTTGAATAATCATTTAATTTATTAATTATTAAATTTAAGAGAACATTATAAAGGTTTTTCAAAAAAAACAAATAAATTTTTAGGAGGCCATGTTTTGGTACTTAAGCATAACTTTTAATTCTAAACAACTTTTCTTTTTAACATTTTACTAAATTTTCTGAAATAAGGATACTTTACTTTTGCACAATTTTTATATTTTTTGACCTACCCTGTATGCTGTTTGACTTGCAACTATTCTTAGTGCACTTAATATGATTATCGAACATGCATCAACTTCTGGCAATATTTGTATTTTGATTGTGCAATTAATAAAAAAAATCCCATATGTTGCAAACTTAAATGACCACACTGTAACTGTTAGTTTTAATATAGACATAGATTTATGTCCATTCATTTATTTACTGTAAATCTTAAATGTTTTTCAATAAATTAATTAATAGCCTAATATTTTTAATAACTAATGTGTTTGGAATTATATTCTCAAAGCAATTTTAAATTTCAGGACAAATTTAACAAATGGGGAACATATTTGATTTAACTAAGTTCATACTCTTTAGCTAAACCATTTAATGACCCCGAAAATTGTTCTGCCCAGATTTTCATGCATTTTCTCAAAACCCATGTCCAAATTTTTGACACAGTTATGGCAATAACTTTCGAAATAATTCTCGGATGTGTAAAATGGAAATTATACTTAGTTAAAAAAAAATTATCCGATACTACATCTTTGTTGTCGACGCAAATACTTCTTTTTTCAGACTAGTTCATCAAATCTTTGGATGTAAATATTGGATTCAATTTTGTATGAAACACCACGCATACGCGTTTGTTCTATTATTGGCCTATTTTTTATTTGGCAAAATTTCTTAAAAAGTAATTTTTAGGTTCATATGGCAAAAATTCATGGCATAGGCCTGGGAACAGTAAAAATACCTGTAAGAGAGCGTAAGTACGCCTGTAACTTTTGTCCCAAGGCCTACTACGCTAAGAATAAACTTACAAGGCATATATACACACATTCCGGGGAAAAACCTTTCGACTGTCCTATCTGTGAAAAGAAATTTAATGATAAATCTTACGTCAAGCAGCATTTAAGGAATACTCATAATGTGGATCCTCAACCTCAAGACACTCTCGAAAACGAACTTAAAATTAATTATATGAACACTGGTGGATCTGCAGCTGGACATGTTTAAATTTTATAAAATTGTTAAATTTAAAGGTATTTTTACAGTTTAAAAGTTTTCTTGCTTAAAAATTTTCTTGTTGCAATTTTTATTTCATTGCTATTTTTCTTGCAGGTGTCCGACTATTTTTGGTAAATATTTTAATGACTTTTAAGTGGGGAGGGTATAGGGAAGAAGAACTATCTTTAACATGAAAAACTGTTCGTCACAATGTGTTAAATTAGGGTAGCGCTATGGTAGCAACAGGGTAAATTTCAAAGAAAGCGCCAAAAACAACTAGTAAAAGTAACTAGAGAGAAGGCGGGCTCTGCACAACGGCAAGGGAAATGTCACTTCGGTCATATTGGTCCCATCTGGCTGTCCGAGGCGGTTTTATTTGTGTTTGCATGTGGTTTGGTTTACTTTCCATATATTATGTAAGAAGTTTTTGCTATGGTTTATAGCTATTTTATAATTTTAAGTAATATTGAGAAAGTTTTTAGTTCCAGGTTGTAAAATTTGGTGATTTGAAGGAGAATTTGGGTGGAATAACATTTCACAGATGTATATTCAATAATTATTTGCTTTAATTATGCTTAAATGATTTGATTGTTTTAAAAGTATTTTAGTAAACGCTCACACTATTTACAAACCACGTTTTTTGACAGCTGTGATTTATTTAAGGTTATATTTATTTAATTTCCCAACTCAGCAAACTTCAATTTGTCAACTACTACTATTACTATTTTTATACTATTGGCAAGGTGCGGAGTGTATGGTGGGGACAGCTCAATCGATTGCAACGCTCGCTGTGGTCAAATATTCGTTAAACCAGGCTTGATTTAAATGTAAACAATTAGATAAAATATTAAAAATGGGGCATAGTAGTTGTATACTTGGATATGAGAATACTGGCAGAAATAGTAACTGCAAATTTTATACATTTCCGGAACTTAAAACGATGGCTTACATGTCGTGGTTTACCCGTGTCAGGTATCAAAAATGTCTTAGTTAAAAGATTAGTTGATTCATAAATAGCCTGCAAATTAATAGGATTTCTTTGATTATTTTAATACATTGCCTTAATGGCGCTGTACTTAATGGCTTGTCCAGCAGCACGAAGGTCCCGAGTTTGATTATACTAAAGTCCAAGAACTTTATTTTATTAAAAACTCAAAAAACTTTTTGTTATTAAAAACAAATTGCAATGATTTGGCATTGTTCTTCTAGTCTTTTTCAATATTAATTTTTCTTAAATGAGACCTAAAATATGTCATAATATTGAACTTTAATTAATTAAAATCACCGGTGATTATTTTTTTCGGAAATTAAAAGAAAGCATTGAAAGAAAACCCGGTGTAATCATGTTGATTACACCTGATAACCTTATTCCCCAATAATAAACTTTATCTAGTAACACTTTTTATACTTTCTAAGCCTTAAAATCGTTTATTCACTATTTTTACAGTGCTGACCAGGTTTATGTATATTCATTTACAAAAAATAAATAAATTTTATAAATAATCTTACACCCTCCCACGGCTTTAAAGCCTGATTTTATGCAGCCGTCAGATGTCGTTGTCATCGCGCACCGAGTCAATACCCTTTGCCCATGCCAGCGCCATTTATGGTGGATTTTTCAGCTGTTATTTACTGCTTACAGCTGGACACATGAGATATTTCTTCTTCCCTCTACCCTCCATACTTTGAAGGTACCAACTTTACGCTCGCCGCTATTTTGGGTCGGCGTTGGTTAAAATATATTTTTGTACGAATACATTAAAAACAGTTGTTTATTATACAGTTTAGCAGCCGTTAAGTGGTCCTTATTGTACTAGTAAAATAAAATAAGTCTTAAGTTTACATTTTTTCTTTATACCCAAAACTACGTTAGGAATATTTTTTTTACATTCTTATTATTTACGTACTCAACATTGCACTAAAATTTTTATACCTAACTATTATTTTAAATAGTAATTATTGATCTTTAGAACGCAATTAGAGTTTCCTAATATATGGTCATTTCCACATTTTTATTATATTTTTTTCGTTGCAGTATAATTGATTTCATTTGATACCCAAGACACTGATGTTCTAGGGCCCTCGCCCAAAACTTTTTTAGCAACGGTAATATTGGTCAGTTCTTTTTATAACCTCCTTCTGGTACCGTAGAGGACCGCAGTCCTCCGTGTCTTTTAATCGTCTTAATATGTGATCCCATGTTGGTCAGCACCGTAGCTGAAGAACGCCTGAAGCAAAGTCCCGTATTCGAAGCACTGGCGTATATAGGATTTTCAAACTTTTTTATCTGAAAAGTGAAACAAGGGACCCACACCCAGTATATACCAGATGCTACTGGTTTCAGAGGGAACACTTTGGTAAGGAAAATTCTCATTTTGGAATTTGTGAAAAAAGTTTTTTTTTCTCTAGAGAAAATCTTAGTTTCAAAAGTAAATCCCTAATTTGTATTTTGTTTTTGTAAATTTGATAAAATTTTATTGTAAAATCCCAAGTTTTGCAAAATTATCTATGGTTTTTCAAAAACCATAGCCAGTTAAATTTTTTTCACTCGACAATTTTTTATGCCAATATTTCAGATGCCTCAAACTTCAAGAAAAATGCAGATATTTTTGCGTAATTTTGGATTGGATTTGGAAATTTTATCAAATTCATAAAATAAAAATACAAATAGAGGATTTGCTTTTTAAATTTAAAATTTCTCTGAGAGAGGGGTAAAAATCAACTTTTTTTCGAATTAAAACTTTTACCAGTGATATGAAGAGGGCTTTGCTTTAGGCGTTCATTAGCTATGGCGATGGCTAACACAGGATCACATATGGAGGCGAAAGTCCCGTATATGAAGAGGGGTTTGCTAGGCATACATACTGACAACAACAGCTGGTATGTGCGGCTTAATATAGTTTTCTTTGATATAGTTGAATAAAAAATCTATTATTTGGCATTATAAAGGGTCGCACTTCAATATATTTTGGTAATTTATCAACTAAATTAAAATGTTTGGTGTTTCCAGGTAGTATCACAGAGCTTTAATTTTTTTTTCGTTTTCGTATTTTCCTGCTTAATCAACATATGTGTTTAAAAATCTTCAACACATTTCTTTGAAAGTGTTAAACAATGTTATAATTTCAATAACACTAAACTCTTGGACTTTCATTGTCTTTATTTGTTAATTGATACACAACGTTTCGGTTAATGATTTATCTCCAACCAATCTTTAG
The DNA here is from genome assembly GCA_019359885.1 of Listronotus oregonensis. Classification (NCBI taxonomy): domain Eukaryota; kingdom Metazoa; phylum Arthropoda; class Insecta; order Coleoptera; family Curculionidae; genus Listronotus; species Listronotus oregonensis. Next base: position 88,227 of record JAHBCN010000523.1, read on the forward strand.
GAATAATTTTTGCTTCCGACCATTGTATGCGATGTTGTTTTGACCATGCGTGTTCGGCAATCTCTGATTTCGACGTTTCACCTCGTTCCGTATGTTTTTTGTGTTCTTTCTAATTTCGAGTGGTCTTTTTCTTTCCCCCATGTATACCTCACCACATTTACAGGGAATGTAGTAGATACAGTCATTTTTTGAAACATTGTTGTCCAGTCTCGTCTTAGTAAGAATACGTCTTAGAGTGGTTTGAGATTTAAATGATGTTTTAATGTTATACTTATTCGCTATTCTGCGGATCTTTTCCGAAGTTCCTATAATATACGGAATAATCATAAATATTTGGTCCTGTGGAGTCTTGTTTAAATTAGAGTTTGATATTTGTCGATTGTTTCCTTAACCAATCTCTCACTGTAGCCGTTCTGCTTAAGATCCCTAGTTATATTACTTATTTCGTCTTGCAGGGATCCCTTACTATTTTATAAGGTCACTGCGCGGGTATATAGAGTACTTATGACCCCTTGCTTCGTTCTGTTAGAGTGATTAAAATTCTGGTGTAAATATTATCCAGTGTGGGTAGGTTTTCTGTATACCGAGGTTTGTATATGTTTATAATTTCGTTTGACTAAAATATCGAGAAAAAAAATAACAAAAAAAAAGGAAGAGTCGAATTTTGCTCCTTTTTCATTGTGAGTTTAATACGGGGTCGGAGAGAATTTAAATGTTCAATGTTCAACACGTGTTGAAAAATCACCAACTACATGCCGTAGCTAGACCAAATATGAGAACAAACTAGAAACAAATTTGAAGAGTTTTAACAACTATTTTTACAAAGCTACATTTTTGTATTGTATGCAAATTTTTGTTTTTGTGTAAAAAATACCTAATTTCTTTTGCCAAGAACTCGTTAATTTGCTTTTTTTTTACACGATCAGGGACTTCTCTAAGCGATATCCTTCTGATTCCCTTTTGAGGAAAGAAATGACACTATGCAATTTATTTATGTCGATACCTTTTCCATGACTTATCCTTGTCTTCACCCTTAGTATTTACTCCAAAATGACGAACATTGGCACTTACACAGTTCACTGTAGAAATAATGTAAAATAATCAAGCTACATGATATAACTAGGCCTTTTATGAAGAGCCTGCGCTGTTTCGTCATATTGTGTCGTAAAACCCCCTGACTAATGGTAAAGTTGTACATTCGTACTTTGTTTATAAAATTGTAAATGTAAGATGAAAATATTTTAAAACCTAATTAAATGGTTTTATGAAAATACATAATTTATGTCTTATAATATTTCTGGTAGCTTTTATAGTTTTTGAGATATTGACAAATAAAATTTTCTTTGGCCTAAATTTTAGGTAAGGAACAAGATATCGAGATACGGTTTTCGCGAGCTTGTTTAGGCATTATTTAGCTACTTTTTTATAAAGAAAAATTATACCAATGCATTTAATTTTTCTGAGAAAATTAAGCATTTCTGTCGGAATGTCGAAAAAAGCCCTCTAGCGGCGACGTGTGGAACTTACAAAACTTTAAATATTTTAAGATTTATAGCACAAGAGTAGCTCTTTTCAACTAGCCCAAGTTTGTTAAAATCGGCTCAGCCGTTTCAAAGATACAGGTTGTGTTTGACGGAAACCTTTAAATACCGCCACCATTTTATTTTTAGAGATATAGAAAAATTGTCAAACAAAAAAGGTTTAGATTATCCTCGACTTTAAAGATTAGGTATTTTTTTGTTAGGTTAATATAGCAAAATTCACAGAAACATCACTTTTTTAGATTCACGATTGCAGTTACGCCCCCTAACGGCCATTTCAGAAACTTAAAAATAATTTCCAGCTATTTTTCTTGACCACTTTTACTAACAATATTTTTTTCCCAACCCTGTGCGATAAATATTTTCTGAGATACAGCCGGCCCCCTTTCTTAGTTGTACATCCTGTACATGTTAACGAAAGCTCCATGCTTTTTAAGGTTAAGTTAGATTGTATACTGTCAAAATATTTTAAGGTTTGTACCCTAAAAATCAGAAAAATATTTACCAGATCAGCTAGAAACTGCAACAAGATAGTGTATGCCGTATTCTTCCTGGATGAAAAAAAAATTGCAACATTTTTTAAACCAAATTTTTTGCTAGAAATTTTTTAAACTGTTAAAACACTTGAAGCTAACTTTTGTTTACTTTAAATCGAAATAACATCAAGATTTTTTGAAAAATTCAATACACAAAAATGTGATAATATTTTTTTTATTACTAAAATGTATTATAAGAGACTGAATTAAGAAAAAAATGATGCATTTAAAGTCAATGCAATAACTTATAAGAAGAGTATGTAGCAATAAAAATAAATAATATACTATGCAGCTGTAAAAGTTGTGTTTTTTTTTCTTCAAGCCCACATTGATTTGCAAAATCTTTCCTTTACAATTTAAGACCAGAGGAAGAGATCAACAGTAAACCACCTAAATATTTGCCGCGCTGAAAAGATCGACAAAATTTGGCTCGACCGTGGCACTGTTCTTAACGCGTGCGACAACCTCGCTAAATGATTTGGCGGCTTAAGGTGTGTATATATTTAGCGAGGCAGCTGCCCGTGGTACGGTACACGGTGTTTTAAACCTAGTTCGACAACATCCTAGCCGTGCGCACCCGTGGTATTCGTTTTCCGCAGCAACGGTAACGAACTCGCCTCGCGTGGCTGCCGTGCTAAAAGGATGAAAACGGTACTTTAATATCAGAGGCATAAGAACGTTACAACCCACCAAAGTGAAGCAGGAGACACTAACTAGCGATTACTACAGTAACCCGATTGACAAATTGCTAGTAAAGTCATCGTCGAATGATATTCTAAGTCCAATTACTCAAGCGCACGTCGCAAATTTTCCTCCTGCCCCCCCCCCAGCCGGACAGCCGGCTGAGCCGGTAGTAGTTTTTGCAAGTGCTATCGCTGATTCGCATCGCATTAACAGGGAGAGTTCCTGCTCGGTACAGTAGAACCTCGATAAGCTAAAACTTGAAGAAAAAGGTTAATAATTTTAAGTTATCAAATTTTTTACTTATTTAGAGTTGAAGTTAGCGAGGTTTAAAAAATTTAAATATTGACTTAACGAGGATTAGTTAAAGGATATGTTACCGTATTTAATTTTCGTTTCATTTTACGTTTTTTTTTAATTATTTTTCAATTTTATACGTGTATTAATGAGCTATTTTAGTAAAAGACTGAAGTTCAAAGCAATAAAGTTTCAAAGATAACCTTTTGTTTGTATATCTACTTACGAAATACTTTATCGAGGTCACCAAGGGTACTACTTTTCGTTATCAAAGGCCCATGGTAAAATTCTTTGTTTTGGTTATAGAGGTTTTGAACTTTAAGTAAGGTTTTCGGCTTTGAAGGGAAGGGAACACATTTTTTTTTAATTGCCGAGGTTTTTACATTATCGAGGTTAAATTGGGTAAAAGGATAAATTGGATTAATTACATTTTCTATAAAGTTCCCTGGTATAAAAATAATCGTGCCGCGTCAAACAAACTATATTGACGAACCCCGGCGTTGTCGGCAAATAGGCCCTTCAAAGCAGTGTCTAGACTTATTAAAATATCATTTGACGATGGTAAAGTAGACAAAATCATCTGTTTATTTAAGAATAACGCGCACACTGATAAATTAACAAGCTCTTTTAGTCCTGTACAGCCCCGTTTTGGCTAGAAATTCTATAGAACACTTCCTAAAATTAAAAAAATTTAAGAGTAAGTAGTCCATACCCTCTATTGCAAAGTCTCCCCAATTCCGTTGGTTGTTTTTACCGAGGGGGTGAAAACCACCCCTTCTCGGGTAAAAATTGGTTGTTAAAAATTACTATAGAAATCAATATATCTACTAATTTTAAGTCATTTTTCTTCTATAAACTTTTTTCCTACAGCGAATACTTTTTGAGTTGTTTACGATTGAAATTTCGAGTTTTTACCATGTTTTTGAACGGTTTTTCACGAATATCTGAAAAGTTTGAGCTTTATCGCTAAGACCATAGTAAACAAAGTTGTAGCTAAAAAGAAAACAAAGAGAATGGTTTTATTTATGGTTGCTCTAAACCTATTATTAACTAAATAATGGCTTATTAAAAGCCAACTTTTGCTTTTGGAGTAAAAATCGAAACTTTCAATCTCAAATTAAAAAAATGATGGATTTTTTAATAAAAACTGATAAAAAGTTTTTAATAGTGCTTAAAAAGACCTTTATTTTTATTTTTTATAAAAGGCCCTAGCATAAAAACTGACCGAGTACGACGAGTTTTTTCGTAGAAAAAACGGCCACTAAGTTTAAACGATGAGCAAGCCTTAATTTTAAAACGATAACAATTTAAAGTCAGAAAACAATTTTGAAATTTCTATAAAAAAGTTCGTTTTTTCAATATAAGTCAAAAAATAAGGCAGATATGTAAAAATTACAAGATAACAAAAAAATTGCTTTTTTTTCACTGAAAATTTCCATTTAAGGATTTTTTTCGTAAGTGTAAAATTAAGTGAGATATGGCTAGTGGTTGACTAGTACCATTTTCTAACCTTTCAACCCTTGCCCTTTTCCAGAATAAGGGTGAAAAAAATATCAATCCTAATGATTATTCTTTTACCTTTTCTTTTAAAATTTTTCCAGTAATGAGGAAGGTATAGTCAAGAACCAAAACGTTTTTGCAGTTTCGAAAATTTCTTTGAGGTTAATAAGCGAAGTTCTAACAAATCAGTGGGGCTGTAAAAGTAGGGGGTTCAATTTAGGTTCTTTAAAAATAAATAAATAACCAAATAAACTTAATGTAAATAAATGCATAAAATAATAAAATCAAAAGAAATATTTAAATATAAAAAATAAAAATTTCTTCAATAAATCGTAAATCAGCCTGAATAAAAAGGTTTGCAGTGGAAAAACCCATGCCGCTTATGAGATAAACGGCCCAATCAAGATAGGCAACCCATATATTACGTTACTGTAATAATCCAATTTTGCAGTTTATTGAAAGATCGGTTTCTAATCAAGCAATTAATTAATGATATTTTAGCGACACAGTTGTTTTTTAATAATTTGCTGTTATTTCGAGTAATTAATAAAACAATAATCAGATTCAATATTAAAAATTTGTAACATGAATGATTAATATATTTTTTAAAATTTTTAAACCTTGGGTAAACTGAACAAGGGCCGCACTAACAACATAAGAAATTATAGGCGCAATGGTTGGCCATAAGAATATTGATCCACTTAACTGGGGGTGGGTTAAAGTTAAAGAAGTTATAGAACCTGTAAAAAATTCAAATCCACCCGCACCGGAAGAGCTCTTAAAAATGATTTTTTGTAATTGTAGAAAGGGCTGCGGTTCCACATGCGGTTGTAGAAAAGTGGGACTTTTCTGCAATTCAACATGCAGAACATGCGCTGGGGACAATTGTGAAAATTTTGTTCCAACAATGGAGAGGAGGATGAAGTAGAAGACGAAGATGAAAGCCAAGTGGAGAAGAGAAGAGAGGAAGATCATAGCGATAGCGAAGACTGTTACCAAATATTTAGTAAAAACATTTAATGTTTAAAAAAAAATTACAATTTTTTTCAAATTTTAAAAGTTTAAATAAAGTTCAATAAAAAAAATTAAATACTTATTTTAACATTTGTATCTAATAGGGGGTGGTTTATGGTAAGGCTTGGTGGATGTTCTAGCTTACGAAAAATATTAAATAACATTAAGTTATCTTTACTGAAATTATTACAACAAAAATTGAAGCAATTAAAAGTTTAAATCTTGTTTATAATATTATTATCGTAGCAGGGGATAGTTTTTACCCCTGAAAATATTGCTTAACTTATTTAAATAAAATTCAAACATTTTAATGCTTTAACGTAATTTTTTTATTACTTTTTTCGCTATCGGGGGTGGTTTTTACCCCTATATATATATATAGTTACTGGCGTTTATACACTTACTTAAATCGAGTGACCTTTACTAAACACGTTCATATATAATTTTAATTAATTTAATGGTTTAATCTATTGTATTATATTTTTATGCTAATAGAGGTAGTTTTCACCTTTAAAAATAATAAGCAACCAACGGCGTTGGGAAGACTTTTAAGTTTAGGTTGAGCACAACCTAAATCTAAATTTTTATGGAAATTGGAGGTGTTCTATAATTTTTCCAGGTTTCGCCGTTTTTAACTGCTCTACTGAAGTTTTTTCGGGGTTTACTTATTATATTTTTAATTAAAAAAAAATGTATATACTTTGTACTGTACACACTTTTTAAAAATGCAGGTACTAAAAAAATGTACAGAATCATGCATTTAAGGAGGACTGAATAGGACCATATTAGTTTGTAGCTCATTTTCTCATATTTAAAAAAAACAATGTAAAATAACCATCTTGTCTATTTTTTTCTATTGTCATTCTACAGAACATCAAAAAAGTAACTTGTATTGAAACAAAAGAGATATAAAATAAAAATTACCATTTTCTTAATAGGACACGTTATTTATTGGTTAGTATTTGAGAGAGTCTCATTTTTCGATACTTTTTAATAAAAAAGATTTCGTATTCCTTTTTATTAACAACAAAATTAATTTAATTGAAATGAGAAATTTGCGATTTAAACAGGCTTTCTCTGTCGCGTCATATAGCGACTGAGTGGGCTCAGCTCTAAAAACTTTTTAGGCGAGTAAACCCAACAAGAACTTGGTAAAACATGAATCTGCCACAAAACTTTTTTTGTAATCTAAAAACCAGGATTAAAAAAAATTAAAAATATAAGTAAATACCTTTTAGACCAGAACTTTAGGATTATTTAAATGGTTTTTTAAAACAAGTTTAAAATCGTAACAAATAAAACACAATTTTTATCAAATCATTTAATTTATTCAGTAAAAACTAAACATCACCATTATGTACAATATTTACAAAAGGCTTCTAACTTTAACTAAAAACTGGGTTTGATTTTCTTGTAGTGCGACAGTTTCCCATCCCTATTAGTTTCTTTGAGATCTACTACCAAAAACAGAACATTCTTTATTTTAATTTTAAAATATTTGTCAACATAAGTAAGGTTAAAAATAGTATATTATTCAACCAGCATATAATGACAGCTCTTATTCACGCCGTTAAAGAATACCATCCGAGTGAACAACAGTCATTATATGCGAGTAGAATGCTATACTTTATCCATGACTATTAAATAATTTTAGTTGTAAAAAGTATGCATCTATATTTTTAAATTAGTAATAAATGAACCATGCAAACACCTTTTTGGCGTTTTAAATTAAAATTAACCGAGACATCATTCTAACAAATATTTCATCGCCATCTGTGTTTTTTTATCTAGTACATAATAATTGCAAGTCGGAGGTGTTATGTGTGATAGTTATAAATAATGAGATTATTATTTACTAGTGAGTAATGGACATTATTTAGTAACTTCATGTAAGATAAGCAAATAATAGAATAGTCATGGATAAAAACCGCTTTATTGCACTTGAACAAAAGACTGACCTAGTTGTCCTTGTTTGGTCAAATAAATACAAAGCATATAATTATAAAAATATTGATATTATTTTACTAAGTACCCTGTCACAGTATATAATATATATATATATAATATTATATATTATATATATATATATATATATATATATATATATATATATATATATATTTAAATCATCAATATTTTTATTTACAGTAATTAAAGTAATTAATAAACAATTTTCCTTATTGTTTATTTTGATACACTTTGTATAAATTGACAAATTTTTTCTTTACGTTTGTGTAGAATCACGTAGAATATTCCAGATCAGTTAAGGTAATCGATAAAAATGAAATTACCCAAATTTTAAAGCTACTTGTTTGAATACATCATGTATAAAATGGAATGCAATCAAATATAAAAAGAACCTCATAATAAATAAAGTACAAAAATCTAAAAACTATTCTTGCCAATGAAATATTAACTATAATATCACAATGTGTATCATTTTATCACAATACACAATCTTAATGGATTATGCGTTGATATACAGTAAGATTGATCTGTTAAAACATACTTTTTGATATAAACATAAAACTTTCACGTTGCCAAGTTTCCTTGTCTTTTAACAAAAAGAGTTTGCACCATAATAGAATATTTAGGAAAACTTTATAAAACTCAGCAAAACAGCCGATTGTAAGAAGAGTTAAAGAGAATAGAAATGGCGAGAGAAACAGTTATCGTACACTCACCCATAGGTATTTTTGGAAATAACCCCTAGTGGCAACACTACAAACTTATGTCATTTGTTAACTGTCATCGAGTTGATTTAGTCGATTTAGTTTTGTTAATAGCGATGTGGTGTGTTTTTCTCTTATTGTCGGTTTATGGTTTTGCAAAATCAGTAGTTTTTGACTGTCTTGGGTAATATTTTGTGTATTTGTGCAGTCCAGTCTAGTCTCGCCAACCTAAGTTTTTCAGGTTGGCCAAAAGAAAAAAATCATGTATGTGTCTCTATGCACGAGTCAATTTAGTCAGTCCAGCTGTCAACTTAACACAGAACTTATTTTGGAGATTTCGTGTCATGTGCGTTGCCGATTTGTCAATATGGAGTGGTAGCGTGGTATTCTCCTTGCTTGACACAGACATAAAACTCCAACGTTGCCATGTTTTAATGTCTTTTAACAAAAGAAATTTATAAACTTGTAGTCTCGACAATGCGATCAAACTATTTTAGTTTACATATTAATAAAATATTTAAGGAAATTTTATAAAACTTGGCAAAACAGCAAATTGCAGCAAAAGTTCTAACTTTAAGTTGAACACCGCCATGTTATCAACTTAATAGCCATTTTTTTTTCAGATGCAACAGGTAATTTTATAAGGTTTTGGGTACCGTAGCGGTGTTTAACTTAGAATAATCAGGCTCTAATCCATTTATCTTAACTATATATCATTGGTGAGTTACCAGGCAAGAATGATAATCCCCCGTAAATTGTCCAACTTACCACACACTTTTTCCAGTAAATTTTAAGGCAAATTTTTATATGACTGGCATATATCGCAATTTTGGACAATTTGACTATATATCTACTTAAATTATAACTGAGCATTGCTTAAAGTCACTATAACGTGTCTATATATCATTTTTATCAGTAAATTGATAAGTGCTACATAGAGTATTTTAGTTAGGACAGCGCTAGACTATGATATTTTGAGTTATGATTTTGAAAATAATGATTATTTTTGGTTTTGAAAATAAGTTATTAAAGTGAGTAAAAATAAACATACAAAATAATATTACTTTTATCGAAATTATCCTTTTGACTTTGGGTATGTCGAAATTCGCGAAATAACTATATATCTTCTTACAGTAAAAGTCTAGGCATCCAAAATAAAACACCCTAATAATTTAAGGGAAAAAATATGTTTTGTTTCCCCTGTTAAGGAATTTTCTAACTAATTAAACTCTTGATGGAGAAAAAAAAACGCACAAATAAAATTTTGGCAACCAAAATTTTTAAGATTAAAATCAGTTTAAAAGAAATGTTTAACGTATTGGAAATAAAATACTGTTTTTTGCTTTCAAATTTACAAAAATATTAGGTTTAGTGTTTTGTATAAAAAATCAAAAGTTGCATTTTATTCTTTAACTTTTTAAAACACTCTTTAAAGAATTTTGCAAGAGATTAATGAAATAATTTAATTTTTAATTATTAATTAATTTATTCTATATTACAAAAAAAAATATATATATATATATATATATATATATATATATATTTATATATATATATATATATATATATATATATATATATATATATATATATATATATATATATATATATATATATTTATATATTATATTATATATATTTGTTATTGAGATATAAAAAAACTTTTCCGGTGGACAATTCTGCCTGTCGAATAACATAAAAACATTTTGACAATTATCATGTGACTGCTTATGGGGGAAAATTTAAAAAATGTTATAGAAAATGTCAAAAAGAGAGGTTGGAAATTAAAATACAAAAAGAAGTTATTTGACAAAACTGGAGAATTTAGCCTATTTACTACAGTTCATCATTAAAATTTATTATTAAATAATATCCTAGCATCACCTGTTATATGATTTTAAGTAACACAATTTTTTTATCTTTGATGAAACAGAAAAAAATAAAAATTACCAATGCCATACTTGTATTAACTCCCTGTATCTAGAAGTAAGTACTTGAAAGCGGCAATTTTAAATACAAGTACAATCTTTTGTTAATATTAATAAATGAAAACTAAGGTGGCCAAAAATAAAAGGTAACCTAATTTTTTAATTATAATTCAAATTCATATTTCAAAATTAAAAGATTATAATAAATCTTTTATTTTCGAATTTAAACCATACTTGTTCAATGTGCATAAGATAGAGTACATTAAACAAGTAATTCAGCACGTCTACAGTAAGTTTTATTAATTTTTTTGTATTTCATCAATAATAAAAAAATATTATTTTTTTTATTTAAAATCAGATAATTGGTGCTCATGAACTAATTTCTAGTATCGTAATCGTAAAAATCACAATTTCTTAAATGTATATTTATATTTTCCTTCGACGTTTTGTAGATAGACTTAAAACTTAATTGTAAACAATTTGGTTAAATAATTTTTTCTAACCATAACTAACAGCAGTCACTTGACAAGTGTCAAAATGTTTTCTAAGGTAATTCGACATGTATAATGGATTACCGATTTTTTTTTATATCTCAATAATAAAAAATATTTATTTAATCGCAGTTTTAAAACTTAGTAAATGTTATTTGAATTAACACAAGTAATTTCTTTAAATTTGTCCAAAAATCAATAACTTTTTAAAGAATGAAGATGATAAAATTTTATTTGTCCGTTTTTGTTTGTCTGGAGTTCAGTGTCTAAGCTATAATATTGTATAATGTCACCCCATCTGCTTTCCTAAAATAATCTTAGAAAGGTATACGACAGAATTTTTAAATTTGTACTCTTGTAATCTAAAAGACATATTTAAATTAATTTTAAATTTAGCTTGACTGACTGAATATTAAGAAATCAAATAAATAAGCGCATCAGTAAAACTTATTACTTCCTAATATGGCAAGATTTAACAAAAGCGTCGTTAACCACGAATTGTCATCAATTCAACTTAAAAATAAAAAATAAATAATAAAAAATAAACATCACAATAACAATCAAGGTGGCAAAAACTGGGACAAAATATTTGAAAAAAATATACTTTTTTAAATTTTTTGCATTACTTTTCATTTTTTTAAACAATCTAAACTTTTTTTAAAAATAAAGTAGGTTATGAAGAAAGTTGTTTTTACTTCAATAAACTTTTTGTCAGAGTTTAAAAAAATTGACGTTAACTACGAAAAAAATATACACGAATGGAAAGCAAATAAACGTAGTTATCTTTACAATTTGTTTTTTTCACATATTCACTACTAACAACGCCAAAAAACTATTTTTTTCTACATCCAAAACACATTCCAAAATGCAAGCGTCATCTGTCAACGTTTCACAAGTTTAGTAATAATTAAACATTCTAAGGATGCATAAAAATCTGTCGAAACGTTTACAGAGACAAAATATAATTTTTCTGTTAGACTTGAGCTTCTTTAAAAAAACCCATTCAACATGTTCACAGATTGCATATTTTTGTAAAAAGAAATATATCTTCTTACTCCATTTTATCCACATTGGCATAAGCTTCTCTTATGGTTGTTCAAATTCTCTATCTCCATCAATAGTTTGATTCAGTGGAGCTACTAAACTATTAAAGTATACCTCTAATTCCTTTGACGATAGAGGTGTGTTTTTATCTGGGATGTAGCTCGATAACTTTCTATCGATATTTAGAACCAGATCGTCTTCGATCCAGGGTGAACGATTTTGAATATGGATTTTTCTGGATGACATAAATTTGTGGATGGAGTAAACCAAGGAGAGGAACGAACAGATAAACAATGCGTACATTAGGCAAGTTTGAGCCAGAGGAAGAATTTGGATGTAGAGTTTGAAGCGGAGACTGAGGCTGCTTGGAAGTCCGTACATTCCCTAAAAAAGAGAACAAATGATTTATTATAATTATATAAATTATAAATTGCTACTTGCATTTTAAGGGTCTTTTAACATTTTTTTAAATTCTGTTATTTAAAAGAATACCCTATATATTCAATAAGTTTTGACGATCGATAAAGCATGGCGCGTTTGTCGTTTTATTTTTCTATAAATGGTACTGCTTCTTTATAAATACATATGGGGTTTTATGTAGATCTGTCAACTCATTTGTATGTTTACAGCTGTTTAAAGTTGACGTGTCATAGCATTTTTTTACAATGGAAAAAGTTGAATATCCTGGCGGGATATTTTTTTATTTTTAGAAAGTGTAGCATCTAAACAAATTCATAAAAGATTTTTAAAAGTATATAAATACTTTTTACCTTTATTTAAAACAGCAAAAAGATGGTTTGCTGCATTAAAACGTGGTGGTATAATTCTTGAAAACGATCCATGTAAAAGACGTTCAAAAAATGCATCAGTACCACAAATCCTTGAAAAAATAAAGGACTTGGTTCTCAAAGATCATTAATTAACTGACAGAGAGATTTTGTAGAAACCTTGAGGATTTTATTATTTAGAGTGAGCAATAGGTTTTGTGTTTTAAAATGCTGTCTGGACAATAAGTGATTCGCTTACAATTGTACAAAACCGAAACGAAATTTACAGAAGCATCTCTAGACAGTCAGCAATCCCAAAACTCTTTGATAGTATTGTTTATGATCAGCTTAGTTGGAAGTGTGGGAGTAGGGCTGGCGAGAGTCAGCATGGATTTGTTAGTAGCAGGTCTACAGTTACTAATCTGGTGACGTATGAAACCATCCTGCTGAATGCATTGGAACAAGGTTCTCAGGTAGATTCGATCTATACTGACTTCTCCAAGGCATTTGACAGGGTGAATCATGGGTTGCTTATTGCTAAGCTGCGGGCGCTGGGGTTCGGCGACCGAGCTGTACGTTGGTTTGGAAGCATACAGACGAAGACAGAAGGTGAAAATTGGCAATTTAGAATCCACGTGGATAAATGTAACCTCTGGTGTTCCTCAAGGGGGACATTGTGCCCCAATACTGTTTAATTTATTCCTCAGTGACCTGGACAGCTATCTGAATGACTGCCACTTCTTGCTCTATGCTGATGACATGAAACTCTTTCGAGTAGTTGAGAGTGAGAGTGACTCCAACATTTTGCAGCAAAACTTATCATCTTTTTATCAATGGTCAATAATTAATGGTTTATCGCTTAATGTTGCTAAATGTTGCTCTATTAGCTTCTTTAAAAATAACAGAAAAGTACAAATGCGATATGCAGTGGGAAATCATCAATTAAATGTGGTTGACCATGTCAGGGATTTGGGGATTCTGTTCGACTCACAAATTTCATTCAGGGAGCACTACAACTACATCACAGGGAAGGCATTGCAAATGTTGGGTTTTGTCTTGAGGACATGTGCAGGTTTGTCCGTAAATTCTTTGCGACTACTGTACTGTTCTCTTGTTAGATCCCATGTTGAATATGCCTCTACTGTATGGTCACCTTTTTATAACATCCACAAGACCCATATAGAGAGTGTTCAGAAGAAATTTGTGAGGTTTTGTGCCTTTAAACTTAATGCGCTGGACAGAGTCGATGAAGTTACAGCTGATCTTAATCTGCCTCTGTTAGAGGTTAGAAGAGGATTCAGCGACATTGCATTTATACATAAGCTAATTAATGGCAACATTGACTGCCCTGCGCTTCTTAGCCAGATTCAATTGAGGATTCCTACTCGATCACTTAGGAGCAATCGAGTATTATCTGTTCCATTTCATCGGACCAACTATGGCATTCACGGTCCAATCTGGATTACTTAAATTGCCATCCTAATATAGATCCTTTTGGAAGCTCACTTAATGTGTTTCGTAGCCAATATTATAGGTCGCTGAATTAGCGAACCGTAAGTGCATATATGTATTTGTCGTTTAAACTTGTTTTTGGATTGTAATGTTTAATAGGATGTTACAGTTGCATATCATATTTTATTTTATTGTATTGAATATTTTGTCTGTTTTGTATTAATTGTTTTTATAATGGGGCCTCCCGTTTATTGTTTAAATAAATAAATAAATAAACCACATGCCATTAATTTGGAGCATTTTACAAAAGATAAAAAGGATTTGGCGCGGCGTTTTATAGATATAGAAAAAAGATATAGGTTGCCACCATATTTGCTAAACTGTAATATAAGAGGTAAAGGAGTTGTTGAATCCAATATTTAGACTTCAATCGCGAAATGTTAAAGGGGTTGGCATCCAGTATTTAAATAAAACTGCCATTAATTGGACATTTTCGTTTTAGGTTACCTACAAACTAATAACACAAAAATATAATTATAATTGTATTCCTTTGGACCTGCTTGGTGTAAAAATTGGTAAGAAAAGGTCTACTGTGCAGAAGAAAAAATAATTTCCTGACAAGACAAAGTACCATCTTATAGAGCTTAAAAAAACAATCGCGAAAATCAGTAACTCTAAGAACGAAGTGTTGCAACATCCACCCTATTTGCCAAATAAAACTCCCCTTGACATATGGCTGTTCTCAAATCTCTAGAAATTCATGCGTGGAAATACTTATTAAATAAAGAGGTAATAGGAGCTGTGGAAGCGTATTTCGACAGTCTTTCGGATTTACACCTCAAGAATGGATTCCATAAATAGGAAAACGACTGGAGCAGTGTCTTAAAGTTTTCGGGAGATTCTATTAAATAATACAATGTATTTCAAACTATAAAATTTTGTTTTCCTTATCGAACGACAAAACGTATTAAACAACCTGGTAGTGGATTAAATAATAAAAATAACTTTAAAGTGATACTTACAATTTCAATCCACAGCATCGGGAGTACCATGTTGCTAAAACCATCAGTATTGGCGATGTTTTGCAGATTTCCTAAATTCATGTTGATTTGGTATCTTACGGCAAGATTAAGAGGCATTCCAGAGTTCTAAAAGTAGAAATGTCAAATTAGTATATTTAAAAGAAATGTTATAAGGTGTTTCCTACTAATGTTTTATAGACATTAATGGAGATCAAAAGGGCAATTAACATAAATAAGTTTTTTAGAAATGTTACTGTAAAAAACTTTTGATATTTTTTTCCGCACATTTTTTATAGATACTTTATCTAAATGAAGCAAGTGATTTACTGCTTTCAATACTCTAAAAATAAACATTGGGAATTTTTAAAACTAACACAACCCAGTTGGTATCCCTGTGGAAAAAGCCTGATAAATCCAAATTAAATAGGATGTTTGATTGGAAGTTATGATAAACTATTGTGTTTTTGAAACAGCAATTCCGGATACTTACAGACTGACGAAAAAATAATAGATTCATGTTTTTGTATAGTTTTTCATAGGATTATGATCAGAAAAATGAAAAGAAAAGCAAAATAAAGTATTGGCAGCTCCGATTTATTGCTTTGCTAAAAAAAATAAGGATTCTTATTGAAACCTAACATTTTTTATCAGGCTTTTCCACAGAAATGTCTGATTTCTTTAGTTACACCTGCACATACTATATTTTGGTGTTTAGCAACTTACTGGTTCGATAATAAAATAGCTCCTATGTTTCTCGGGATCAGGGTTGATACCGCTTTCAATCTTACTTAAAACAACTGGATCTGTTTGGTAGAAGTGGGGGTAACTAAGTGCGATGGGAAAACCATAGTAACAACCTCTTACGTCAAGTAGACCGTTTGGCAAGCATTTATCGACATCCTTTTCTTTACAGAAGCATCGGTTTTTCTCGTGGATTCGGCCATTGTCATCGGTGTCATTTGCAAAGTGGTACACGTAAGCTGGGAATCCATCAACAACGGTATCATTCACATGAACCTAAAATAAAACCATATGATTAGGGTTATTGGTATTTTCCTAGTAAAGTTATTTCTAACAATTTCCTTTCAATGTGTAAAGTCATTTTTCGAATATCCTATAATAAAACTTACCATTTCTTTGGCTCTGCACATGCTTCTTCTGAAGAACACTAAATTATCGTTGGGCTTAAGGTAACCACGGAACTTTGTACCATCAGAAGATCCATTAACGTTACCGCATGGGCTCTCCCATTGAGGGATTCTAGTCTCGCCATTGTAGGTGTGTAATTGGCCGATGTTAGCAAGGCCATGTTTGGTGCCTGTGAAAAATGTTTCCCGGTCTCCTCGGAACTCGTACATCTAAAATTAAAAGAAAAACTAATGTTTAAATATTGTTTTATTATATAAACTTATTTATTTTCTGCAGATTTTTGGTCAACTCGTTTGATACCAGTTAGATGGCAATGAAAATACTAAGCGCGATCTTGTCAAAACATCTGCAAAAATCTGAAAGAAATACAAATGAGAATTAATATTCCTGGATTTAAAATTCATATATATATATATATATATATATATATATATATTATATATATTATATATAATTATATAATATATATATATATATTCCATATATTTCAAAAGTTTGTGTCAAATTAGGAGGTTATGGGGAAATTATACAATTTCATAGAAACCTAGTGAAAATAAGCCTTTTGGCTCAGAGTCATTTTGTTTAAAAGTGTTACCTCGTTGAATTAAAAAAAAAACATTAATATATTTTTTATTACAAATAATACAAAAATTACAGTATGGCTTCAAAATGGTCTTTAAAATTACAGTATGGCCACCTGATAGCTCCCCCTCTTCGATCCATCGGGCAGGAAATTGTTGGTTGAGGTGATACTGTTCAATTTGGGAAAAATGTGCCGGCGCACCGCCATGTTGGAACCACATTACTTTTCAAACGTAAAATTTACAATTTTCACAGTTTAAACGCAAAACTTTGTCGCAAAAAAATCGAATGTGAAGTACTCTAGATTAGATTAGATTAGATTATTTTAGCGGGGATGGCAAAAATACTCTCCTATCGTTCTTTAGAGTACCTTGTCCAGGCCCCTTCTTCTTAACTAGACTCCAGAGTCTTGACTAGCCACTCTATATCTTGCGGTTTTGCTTTTCCTCACCAAGCCTAGTAAACCTAAGCTACATAGTGCTTCGCAGTGGCACCACACTTTGCGGCTGTTTCTTCAGCCTCTGGCAAAACCTATACAGCTATTCTCACCAGGCTTATTCTTTCCAGGTGCTTGTTGAGTTTGCAATGTCCTGTTAGTTGACCTACCGTTATCCTTACGACTTTACGACTGTGGCTCAGTAGGTCCGAGGTAAACTTGGCCGAGCAGGTCTTAATGAACTGCTGTGCCTGTCGTTGTCCTGGTGTTTGTAACCACCAGCTTTGAAACTCTCTGTCTACCCAGCTCTTAATAGATGCTTTAAGGAGGCCTGCCGAGATTCCACAGAATAGCTCAGGGCCTATCATTTCCATGGCTGATCGTCTTTTGGCTAGGTCGTCGGCCTCTTCGTTACCTGGGTGACCCTCGTGGCCTGGTACCCAGGCTACCGTAAGTTTGTTTGCCAAGCTGACTTTATTCAGGGCCTGTATACAGTCCTCCACTAGTTTGGAATTAACTTTTGGAGAACTGATGGCCTTCTGGGCCGCTTGGCTGTCTGAATAAATGACGATGTTTTTTCCTTTACTCCCTTTTTCTTTAATCAGCACGGCACAATGCATTATTGCTGCGATTTCCGCTTGGAAAACCGTGGCGTGCTGACCAAGACTTAAGGTTATCTTTTCTCTAGGTAGTAGGAAGTACTCTAGCTATTTCGAGTAAAATTGCTAATAATATCAAATTTAGTAATGCAGTGCTGATAAACAAGTATCGAGACACAAAAAAAGTGTTTATTACTTCCTATTACTCTTCATTGAAATATTTACCAACCTATTTTCTTATAAAAATTCAAAATAATAGACTTTCAAGCAAAAATGACTCTGGGGCCAAAACGGCTCATACAATGTCCCATATATATATATATATATATATATATATATATATATATATATATATATATATATATATATATATATATATATATATATATATATATATATATTTGTATAAAGTTAAATTAAATTAAAAATTTTAGAAAAATACAAATCTACCTCAATCAAAGTAGCTGACAATGGGAAAAATAATCCAGATTTTAGCCATAGATAAAACTATTTTTTTTTTAAATGAAAAACGATATAAAATGCACAGAGGTCCTTAACTTTTGAGCAAAGTTCAAACTTTATGCAACAACTGATGTTATTGCTCTCTTTCAGTGTAATGATAAGTATTTTGAACCCAAAAAGAAAAATATAAATATCTTCAGCCCTAACCGGTCTGGCTTTTGGGCCAGTTAAGTACGAATGTCGAGTTTTTAATCAGAAAAAAAAGAATTCCCCAAGTGCCTTTATGTAAACCTGTTTGGTTTACGCGAACTCCAGCTGTTACTTAATTTTACTATATAATTTTTTGTCATTTGATAATATCTGAATATAAAATAAATTATTACGTCTTTAGCAGCATCTTCAGTCGTAAAAACAAAAATTTTTAAAGAGTGACGGTATTTTTTTTTTTTTTAATGTTGATGATCTATTCTTAGTACATTATAAGACATTTTAATTGCAGAATTTTGAATATATAGAATTCTAAAATAACAAAAAACAATATATAAGCTCTAAGTTGCTGCTTTTTGATCAAGGTTTAAAAAATGCCATCAAAAAAATATGTTTTACTTTTCCTATTAGAGACACAATAAACTGTTTATCATTTAAAAAAAATATTTTAGATTGAGGCAGGACAAATAATTACTACTTACCCTATCAATCAATCCGAGCTTGTCAAAATAAATCCAGGATGGCATAAAAGTATTTCCCAAATTCATTAATGCACTTCTGTACCCGAACATAAATTCTTTTGCAGTCATTTGGACCAGCGCTTGACTGTTAGTCTGTCGTATGATAACGTTAAGTCCTAGTCTTGTAAACAGACCCTTTCTGGATACTACATCTGCAATACTCTGAAACAAAGAAAAATATTTATTAAAGATGAGAAAATTAGAGACGCTTTTATTTATATTAAAACTCTTTGATAACAATAAAACCAGTAAGTACAATTGTTCACGATATGGATATTTGCCAACACTTGTTCGACACTGGCAACAGAGGACTGAACAGATTCTTGAAACAGACCGAATCGGAGGGGTTGTTTAAGGATACAAGCCTCTAAAAAGAACTAAAATACTGACTATGGTACACACATGCGAAGCCAGTCTTATAGGTCTATTTGGAAATAATTGCCAATGACTCGGACTTGTAGCAACATTATAAACTTTACTCCATTTGTCATTTAGTTGATTTAGTCCATTTAGTGTTTGTGGTATAGAGGTGTGATGTGATTTTCTTGTTGCCGGTTTATATTTTTGCAAATATGAATATTTTTTGACTGCCCTGTCTGATATTTTGTATATTTGTCCAGTCTTACTAATCTAGATTTTTCAGGTTCGCCATAATCGTAAAAAAACCCTTTGTGGCTGGCATCTCAGGAGTGTACCATATTTAATTTTTTGTAGGTATTTTACTTTTTTTGACATCTGTGATTAAGGGACCACCAGTGTTGCCAAATATAGTCTTTTTATAAAAGAATAATGGCGGCAAACCTATTTTAACTGCTTATTAAATTTTGGCAGGCTTAAAAATACGAAATAACAGCTATAAAGCTAGTTTTAAAATAAAATCTGTTTACTTTTTTACATAAACACTATAACAAATCTCAGAATCATGGCCGTATTTAGGCGGTGGCAAAATGGGCGCCCGCCAAGGGAGCAGCTACCTAGGGGGCGCAAAATCGGCTATGATTTTTTTTTCATCAGTTGTTAGTATTGTAGTCATATTTTTATTATTTAGATATTTAATTTAATTATTAATATATTAAGACTAAAAAAATGTATAAATTCATTTTTTTTATATTGAAGCTGTGGATAAATTGGTATTTTATAAATTGGGGGCAGCACTAGTTCTTTTTGGTGCAGATTATTTAATTTACTAAAGTATAATTGTTACGTTTTAGTAGGCCTGCTATGCACAGTATTTTTTTATTATCCGCAAATAAGGATTTTTATATAAAGCAAATTTTTATATAAAGAAAATATAGGATTTGACACAAATTCCACCAAAAGTTGGTACCTTAAAGAAACGAAATTCTGGGTTCAAAAAACTTTAAACCTACAACTTTAATTTTGTAAAATCTTCGGATAATAGGCCACAGAATCTCCGTTTTTGTTAAGGAATATTCCATACTCCCCAACTCCCCGGGTGTGTGGGAAGGGGGCGCAAATGTTAAGCCCCGCCAAGAACGCGGCCATACCTAGATACGGCCCTGCTCAGGATTAAAAAAATGTGTTTTTTAAACATGTAAATTAACGGGATTTGTTTACTTTAAATTGGTTTAAATAAAAAAGCAATAATTTATTGTAACCAGGAAATATATTCTTGTTTATATACATACACTTGTGATTTTTTTAATATTAAAATTGTAGACGTTTAATTCATGGTGGATTAAGCCGAAAAAACTATTTAACCATGCTATTTAAAATTTTACAACTACGGTATGTAAATTACCTTCTTCTTGTGCCATGAAAGTTTAACCCATGGGCAAAAATAAATCTTATTTTTGGAACATTATAACCTACAATTCAGACAACAAATAGTTTAAAGCAAGCTACAGACGTACAGTTATATTTCACACTTTTAACTGTTCACATAAAACGTTTAGTTAAAACTGACGTCCATCGTGTCCACACACGATCAGTTACGGTCAGATGCTTAAGTTCTACTCCATTTTCGCATCACACATTTATTGTTACTTCTACTTCATTTTAATGGCAGAAGTTCATGCATCATTTCCAAAGCATTCATGGTGATTTGGCAACTATCAGATCATTGTACAATAAAAAAAATTGGGAAAAAAGTTTTCTGTAAAAATTTGTTATTACAAAGAAGACAATATACACATGCTAATTTATTAAAGACGCTTAGAATTATTCAAAAAGATTACAATAATAATTTAAAGATGAAATCAACTGCTCAGATTCTGATACAAACTTTTAGTTTTAACTGAAAACTTTTAACTGTACAGTGTAACTAATGAATAGTTGTTAATTAAACTGCACAGCATTCAGTTTTGCCTACAGACGTAACGATTTTACTGCACAGTGTAAATTCCAATTAAAACGGGCCGTTTGTAGCCCGCTTAGGAATTGAATTGGGCCAAACATATATTTATATTCTTTTATAATGAGCTCCAAGATTTTAATAGGTACCTACTTCTCTAAAATAATAATTAAAACTATTTACCCTTTTTTAAAATAATTTGTATTTTTTTTATAGCAACAGCCTAATTTTACGTGACACAGAGCCATGGACAATGGACATGCATACAAAATTTTATATCTTAGCAAATCGTGATTTTTTAACTTTTAAACTATATCTCTTTTTTTTGAGTATTCATATTTTTTTTTCGAAGAATAATAAAAGTAATTAATTAATGGTATCACAAAAAAATATATTACAAAACACATAGGTGGTATGATGAGAAAATGATATTTTAATATTGATTTGAAATAAAGATTTGAATTGATATGTATATACCAGAAAAAAAAACATTATGTAATCAAAGACGTGTTGAAATAGTAGTTGTACGAGTAGTAATTTTCAATAGACAAATAAACAAATGCAAAATAATTATTGAAATTTTTTCTTTTGTTGCAAAATTATTTTGAGTAATACCACTCAAGCCACAAAACTTCAATTAACTAGTAATTTTTATAACTAGTAAAACGTGAGGTCAATAAGTTTAATCATAATTTTTTCTATAACCATAATAAAGAAAGGTTTTTAATGCCATTTTTAGAATTTTAATTTCATTTTTAGGGTAAATATTTAAAGTTGCAAAAACTACAGTTTTAAGAAAATAATTATTTTTTAAATAATTAATGCATACATTTTTAACTTAATGTGACATTTTTTAAAATGATGGTCCTTGTCTCTCTTATAGATGGCTGTAGAATACAGAAAATTGATTTAACACTTTTTTTTCTTGGGACTGTCCGTGGGTGTCTTAAGTGAAATAAGTAGATCGTCAGCTTAGGACCAAAAAAAATAATTTCCTTGAGATCAACGGCTTCAATATGCTGTCGAGACGTATTTTGGAAGAATGAGAAACATTATTTCCGTGAAAAAATAAAAGCATTTAAATAGGAAAGAAATATGGTAAACTTTTTGGAAAAAGTAATTACAGTACAGTAAAAACAGTCTTTTATTTTTAGGCTAAAGACTTATCAAATCATTCCCGTATTTTTGGTTTTTGTTAGATTGGTATATATTATTAATCATTTAAAGACTTTGTACTAACCCTATATAGAGGCGGTAATATGTAAAATTTATAATTTATGTTTAATATATTTTCATTTTATGTTTTAAACAAAAATGACAAAATTATTTATTAACTCGGACATGCAAGTATATAAACGCGTAAAATAAAACAAACAAAAAGCATTCAATATGCATTCGAGTTATTATATAACAAAAATACCTTTAATCTACTGAAAATTCTTGCATTCATTGGGAAATAGTTGTTTACAAATTTAAAGAAAATTGTACGATAACTAAGTGGCTTAGAAATTTGAACACCAATAAAAAATTAAATTTTGATAATACGTATAAATCTGATCAAAATTTTAAGTCATTTTGTAATAGTTAACCTAGCTAAATAAGTTTTAATCTTTGATAATGTATTAATTTCTTCTTTTTCTTTTGGGTCACTTCAAGCACAAGTCGAAGTGTAGCCAGTGAGCCAGTGTTACAGAAGGTTGTTATAAATTTGATTCTTCCAGCATAAAATTAAATTTAGGAACCTTCATGCAAAGATTTATCAGTTGTACTCTATAGGAGACTTGGAATCTTAAGTAATGGCACTCCACACCATAAATTCAATAGTGTGGTGAACCTGTTTATTAAAATATATTGTGTACTCTGTTTTTATCAGGACCAGGCCGATCGGCATGTATCCATAAGAGAAATGTGCTTAGAACGACCAGTTTAGGATGGAGAGGCATTTTCTTAAAGTCAACAATTTTAGGGGACGATCTTGGCGTTTTGTCTTTTTACGACCTTGACCTTTGTGTTTTTGCTTTTGAAACCCATGTCTAACAAAATCCTTCTATTGAACCTAGACTCTTAAGAAATTTCTCAAAAAAAGAGTCCAGCCTTCTTTTATCAATAATTCGTCTGTTGTCAAACTTCCTTAAGTTGAAAAAAGCTTGTAAACGATGCTTAAAAATCTATATTGCTAAATTTAAATGCGATAATACGAGTTAGATATTTACACCAAATTTTATTAAAATAAAATAATAACCTAACCTATATTTAAAAGTTTACATATATTTTATAGAGCCGCAAAATTACAAAATTATTTAAATAATTTTTTTCACGAAAATAGGGAAGTCCTTAAATCTATGTAAGTTTGGGACAACCAATAAGGTAAATAAGGCATATTACTTATAACCGCTTTTAAGAACTTATTTATTAAATGTAAACAAAAAACCTTGACTGGTAATAGTGTCAGGTTAATAGGATTTTGTCACATACTTTTCCATAATTTCAACCGTGAAATATGGGTAAATTGCGGTTTCAATTGCATACAGTTTTTTGTTTACTAAAAGTAATTTAATTTATGCAAAAAAATATTAAGGAAAATTAAACATTCATAAGTTTCGTATTCCGATTTTTTGTTTTTTAATAATCTTTATTACAATCCACGAGTACTAGGTATCGACAGAGCCGGGTTTTTGATGTTTAGCCATGGAAAATACTAACCGTGTTCTGCGTTCCTTAACTTTCCTGATCTTACGGAAAGCGGTGGGCGAAATGAGACTAGAAATTTAAATTAAAAATTACTCAGAAATGTCACCTATGAAGAAGAGTTTTTTAAATTTTAAGGTTAATTTAAGAACCTGGAAAAGGCTGGATTATTTATCTAAAACTAAAGTAATCCTCCAATAACTTTCTTTTTTCACTTTAGGATAGTCCATGGCGGCTTTAAGCCTTCCTGATTATTAGTCTACATATACTACTGTGATGAAGAAACACTATGAAAGTGGGGTTTCTCCAGATGGTCCCTAAAGAGATGCATATGGGACACTTTGTGTTGTTCTACTGGGAACTGCTAGGGGAGGAAATATATTGGTTAAATCTTAGAAGCAGAAAAGCCTATTAAAAACAGACAGGTCCCCTACAGCTTTCTTGTAAAAGTGAGATCATTAATAAAACAAACACCTCTTTTCTGGATGGAATTAACAATGTTAAGGGTTGTGGAAGACACAATTCGCAAGGCCTGAGAATATTTTTTCAAGCAAGGTCTCATTCGGGATACATACAGAGTATACAGATTAGAAGGAGAAAAATACTTTTTGGCGCGAAGAAGAAATCCGCGCTTTTTCGAAGCTGCTGTGGCTACAAATATTAAGTGTGCTAATAAAATTTATTCTCAAAAGTAACGTGACAAGGTAAAATGACTCTTTATTTCATAGAACTTGACCGTTTGGCAATCCTTTGGTACTAACTCAGCATACTCTAACAGAAATACTTTCAAAGGAAAACCGCCACTATATTTTTTTTAATGTAAAGTAACCTTAATAAATTGCAAATAATTTAATATATTTTTGTGATTAAAGTTTTAAGTGACCATTATTCAATTGGTTTTTGTGACTTTTTCCGTGTCAAATAGGTTAATAATAATCTTAAAAAAATTAAAACAGGTATTAGTTAAAATAGAGCTTTAAAATCTAAAAAATTAATTGTTATGGAGACTTTTTTAACACAGATGTTTCGTTTTTAAAAATAATCTTTATCAGAGAAAAGACATTTTTTATAAATTTGACTGGAAGGTTTAAAGTATGCTTTTATCGTTTCTTAGAATCCTTATCTTTTTGTTCGCTGGTCCGAGTCTCCGACATTTTACATCAATTTCCATGTGGTTAGCATGAAAGTGTTTCTTAACGGTTCTAAAAGAACAAAATTTACTGCGGGCCAGTCTACTACTATATTTATTATCATACAAATTATAATAATAAATGAGGGTCGATATGTAGAGATTATGTATATTTGTACTTTCGTACAAATGTTATATCATTAAACCAAGCTTACTTGTGTCTTTAAAAATACTTTTTTAAGTTCATTATCAATCAATCGACCGTTTAAATGCAGAATACCATCTTAAGAAATTCTAAGTGCATTAATTTTCGCATTGTAGAGGCGTATGCTGAATTTCAAATAATATTTCGCAACTTTATTAGAACTGCACATTTTTACGCATAGTTTTTAAATAGGCAGCCAATATTTTATTTTGGTTAAGGCCATCATGTTGCACATAACATTTTAGAAAAAAGATTAGAACAAGACAACAATGGTTTATGGTTTTGTTATTCGGTAGAAAATTCGATTTTCTTTTTGAAATATATTTTAATATTTAATAAAAATTTGGCATTGTGAACACTTTTATTTACCATTCGTGTGCGGTCTTGAGGTTAAAAAAGGCTTGATTTTTTGAAAAAAGTGTATTAGGGCTTATTTTAAATAATTTTTTTGTCAAATTTAAAATCAGCATCCCTAAAAACCCCTTAATTCATATTTTTAAAGTCTCAAGAGCTGATTTTAACAGAAATATTTATTTATTGTGGCACTTTTTTAATAAATTCTTTATTTAAATCTATTATATCAAAATTACATACTACATTATTTTAGATTTCTTTATTTTTAACATGACTACCTGATACTCTTTTAGGTAGTAGTTATTTAAAAATAACGTCCGTGGTGGCACTACCGCGTTGTCTAAAAGGTGCTGTGAAATGGAACAGTTGCATGTTTCAGTGCTCGGACAACGTTGACGGAACAACTGGGAAGAAATGGGTTAAACACCGGAAAACCCGGCACTCACGGTACTTTGGTACTTAGGTTTATATATGTATATATAATCCGTAGGATATAATATACATATATAATAATCCTTCGTGAGCTGTCATAAAAGATAAAAAAAAATACTGATATAATAGTTTAAAATGAAGGATTTATTAAAAAAGTGACAAAATAAAAACATATTTTTTTTCCTGGTAAAATGAGCTGTTGAGATTTTAAAAATATAAATTAAGGGGTTTTTGTAGATGCTGATTTTAAATCTGACAGAAAAAAAAAATTAAAATAAGCCCTAATATACTTTTTCCAAAAAATCAAGTCTTTTTTACCCCCCAAGACTGCATGGCAATGGTAAATAAAAGTGTCTGTCCACTATGCCTGAAAAGCGGGACACACTGTTTTTTTTTTTATATATATATATATATATATATATATATATATATATATATATATATATATATATATATATATATATATATATATATAAAGATGTGTATACGTACTAACCTACAAGATCACCTGACCAGGAATGCCCCAATCCAGTAACCACGTTTAAACTGCAACAGTTTTTTCAAAAATCGGTATTTACAACCTCAAGGGTTTTTTGGTCAATAAAAAAAAATAGGGGCAAACAGACCTTTTTCAATAAGACTATTAGACGAAAGAAAAGATAATCAAGATATAAGTCACAACAAATAATTCCAATCACTGGTACGTAAAGTTAACTATCTAAAAGATTATATTATTTACTAACACTACATACCTACTTCTTTTATAGAAGCCAAGTTCACGCATCTAAGACAGCACGCGATTTACTTTTACTTTCATTATAAATGAACTCAGCAGAATGACGAATCGAATAAACTACAAACATTTTACTTTTAATTCTAATAAAATAATCGGAAGTATTTTTTATGACATTGATTTTAATTAATAATTAAAGTCATTTGCAAAACTTCCAACCAATTTATTTTTTTTTTTTTTTTGGCTTTTTTTTTAACTGCATTTTGCAAGCCCCAAATATTTTTATTAAATTTTTTTTTCTTAATGTAAAAAAAATTTTTATTTGGGGGTTGGGGGGGGAAATAAAAAAAAAAAAAAAAAAAAAAAAAAAAATGCCAGAATACCCAAACGGAATTGTTTTTTTGTGTCCAATTTTTTTCCCCTAATTTTAAAATTAATATATCCATTTCATGAACTGGACATAAAAATTGTCAAGATACTGAAATAAAGTATTATTACACTATCTGGTTCACTTCACGAACTGGACATCCAGTTCACGAAATGGACAACTACACCAAGTGGGTGCGACATATACATATAACAAGTAAACTCTAGAAAATTCTATGATGCATGCGTATCGAATATTCATTTGATTACGTGGAACTCTCCAAATTCAAATTAGCAATATAGAAAAAAAATCTCACACTTTATTTTGCTTTTAGTCGCTTAATTGTAAATTTAATTAGCAGGTTATATTTTCTAGGCTTATTTAAAATACAAATCAATGATTAATCTATTAGTTTATTTGCTTAAGCTATAACACTTTTATAGATAGTTTAGTCTTTAAATGTAGATATCCTATTTTGTATCACATTTCAATATAAAGACAATGTAGCTTTTGCAGTAAATTTATTACTTGTAATTATTTTATAGTAAGAAGTCGCTTAGCTCGATATCTTAAGTTGTAATATAAAAAACAGTATTTTATCTATAGGAAGAATAGAACACAAAAACGAATACTGCATAATCTTTTATATATGTTGGTTATTGTTTGACCTATTTTGCATCATTAGGGTTATCTCAGGGCATTTAATGGGATTATGTATACATGCAAAATATAGTAATTTACTTAGCTAAGATTAAAGAGTACTGTGCATATTTTTTTAAATAACAAATTTAGGGAAAGAAGATTATCAGAGTATCATCTCCACAATGATGTTTTTATGTTACCAACTTTTTCTGTTTTTTAATATTAATAAATGTAATTTTTGGTGAAGGGTGAGGAGGAAGTGTATTGGAAGCAAGATAGTCCTGGAAAACTAGTTATTTCTAAAAAATTTAAACAACTAACTGACCATTAAATTATCTAACTTAGCCACCATAATATTTCTAAAATTTTTAATAAAATAAAACTCTTTTGATTTTAAAATAACACTTGTATTCACAACGTGTAACATATGTTTTGCTAATACTGTAGCTTCGTCAGACTAGTAATTTAAACTAATGTTAAGAAATACATATTAAGAAAGTTTATATTTTTCTAGGTTTTCATTGATTTCCAAGGACTCCAAAAGATATTTTTTAAACAAAGGTAATTTTTTTATTTCTATAAAACCAGCTTATGTGCTCTAAAATTCTTTTGTTTAAACGTCTCTCTTTAAATATATATATATATATATATATATATATATATATATATATATATATATAAAATATATATATATATATAATATATATATATATATATATATATATATAATATTATATATATATATATATAATATTATATATATATATATATATATATATATATATATATATATAATATATATATATATATATATATATATATATATATATATATATATATATATATATATATATATATATATATATATATATATAGGGTCCCAAAGAAATGGGACAGACACAGATTTTGGTCAAAATACTATTATCCAAAGCACAACGATACAGGTGTTAAACTTTATTTGTTTTTCTTAATATTTTAACCAAATGACCTAGGTGGTACAAAATTTGGAATCTGAGTTTTTGAGGCGAGAAATTTAATTTTGCCCAACGCTTTTGATTTTGCTATAGAGGGCGCCAGTTACGGCACCACTTGTTTTAAATGTCGTAACTTTTTTAGGCTTAGAATATTGACCTGTTTATTTAAAAATAAGTTACTATAACCATCCGCAAAAAAATGTATACTTTATTTAAGTCTTGTAGAGCCGTTTCGAGATAAACGCATTTAAAGGATCTGCAATTTTTTATGGAAAAAAAATTTTATCCAATTGTTTTTAAACTTTGATATGATAGTTCTAAACACGTGATCAAAGGTCTTCCAGGGCACAAAAACCCCAAAACGCCTCCAACCCCCCAAAATCACCCCCAAAAGTCCCCAAATCCCCAGTGCCTTTTTAGGGGATTTGGGGGGGACGTTTCGAGATAAACGATTTTGTGATCCCTTGCAATTGGAAAATAAATTTTATCCAATTGTTTTTAACTTGAATAGTGATAGTTCTAACACGTGATCAAAGGGCTTCCAGGGCAAAAACCCGAAACGCCTCCAACCCCCCCAAAATCACCCTCAAATGTCCCCAAATCCCCAGTGACCTTTGAGGGTGATTTTGGGGGGGTTGGAGGCGTTTTCGGGTTTTGTGCCCTGGAAGCCCTTTAATCAGCGTGTTTAGAACTATCACTATGCAAAGTTTGAAAAAAATTTGATAAAATTTATTTTCCATAAAAAAATTGCAAGATCCATTAAAGTGCGTTTATCCCGAGAACGGCTGCTCCTAGAGACTTAAATAAAGTATACATTTTTGATGCAGATGGTTTTGTAGTAGCTTATTTTTTAATAAACAGGTCAATATTCTAAGCCTAAAAAAAGTTACGACATTTAATACAAGTGAGGTAGGCCGTAACTGGCGCCCTCTAGTAGCAACATCAAAAGCGTAGACAAATTTAAATTTCTCGCCTCAGAAAACCCCCAGATCCCAAATTTTGTACCGCTAGGTCATTTGGTTAAAGAATTATTAAGAAAAAACGAAAGCAAAATTAAAAGTTTAACACCCTGTATCTTTGTTATTATTAACTTTCGGATAAGGCAAGTTTACGTAAATTGCATTATTTTGACCCAAGGAATCTGCTGTTGCTCTGTGTCCCATTACTTTTGGGACACCCTGTATATACATATATACTTTGAGACACATTCTACAGTTTAATTTGTAAATCCCAATTTTTTTCTTTACTTTTTTATTGTATTTCATGTGTTTACCTTAATTATTACTGCTTTGGTATGCTGTTTAGATGTTTCTTTTATATAAAAATAGCATACCAAACCAGTTAGTAATTTTAGTAAACACGTATAAAACAATAAAGATCAAAAAAGTAAAAGAAAAAAAAATCATGGGTATACAATTAAAGTGTGGAAACTTAATTGTATATAGATCAAACAGGAAGGACCTTTGAAGAAAGAGTTTTAGAAATAGTTTTTATAAAATTAAAAAAGATTCTATTTATGCTTTACATTTCACAAAAAATAGCCTGCATTTGGCCATAAAGATTAAAAGCTGTATCTTTTGGAATACTTCAAAATCAAGAACAAACAGTATATTCTGAACGATCAACTAGAGGTTAATAATCTTACTAATCAGAACTTTTTTAGCCATAAATTGTAAAAAACATGTTATAGATTTAAAAAATCTCAGTTTTTTTTTAATATCAGTGAAGAGATCGGGAAGTTCGGGGCCTCTCTAACTGAACTGTAAAAGGATGCATTAAAGTTGCACGACGTGTTGCTCTGCTGGGAGCTGGCAAGAGAAGGAATTATACTGGTCAACTCCTCTAAGCAGAAGCCAGGAAAATACCCATAGAAGAGCGACAGATCCCCTAAAGCTCGACGGTAGGCAAGAAGAGGAAGCCTTTCTGTAAGCGTGGGATTATTAATAAGACGAACGGCTCTTTTTTAAATGGAGTCCAGAATGCTAAGTTTTGTAGGGGACGCCATTCCCCAGACATGAGAAAAATATTCCAAAGAGGGTCTGATTTGGGATACATACAGATTATACAGATTGGAAGAAGAGAAATACTTTCTGGCTCGAAAAAAAACCAAGACTTTTTAAAGCTGCCAAGGCTATGAAAGTAATGTGTTTGTGCCTGTTGAGGTTATTCTCAAAAGTAACGCCGACAAGATTAAACGACTCTTTGTTCTGCAGAACTTAGCCGCTCATATGTAACGGATGAGCATTGGCAGACTTTTTCCGCGACAGCGAAAATGACTGTTTTTTCGAGGCATTAAACTGAACAAGATTTTTGGCGCCCCAATCCAAGATGAGTTAAAAGTGATTATAAAGTTCTAATAATTATCGATTAAATCAATTAAATTTTCGATTTGTTAGCGTTTAGTAAGTTCGAATGGTGAGCATTAAAGTTGTTTCACCTTGTTAAATCTGAAATTTACACGTGTTTTACAGAGACAATAAACTTAATGCAAAACCAGTCTGCATACATTTTACGTCAATATCAAGGGTAAATTATAACTTGTGATAGTACAAAGGCCATTATCTTCTAGTTCTTGTAATGACAGTTAATTGTTACGCCTAACAATATCCTTGTATGGGTATTATATTCGTAATACAAATAACTGTAAAATCTTATCAATACTGCTATATGTCAATGGGTCGTTTTAACATATATTAAGTAAAAACACTAAATACTTAATTTATAAATAGTCTAGACAAGAAGTGTGTTTCCTGCGACAAATAATTAGAAGGCTTCGAAAAATATAAGCGATAGCTCATTCGACGCGGAATGCAAATCTGAGAAAGACGTTTTGAGGATTTTTTCTGCCAAGAAAAATTGCAATTGTTATTAACAAAAAACGAAATAAAAATAAAAAACATTTCGATTTGTGATGATTACGCGAAAACCATACGAGAAAGGGAAGATTGCAAAAAAAACTTTGAAAAGGAGGAAATTTCCGATAAAAAGTCTCAACTCCAGGAGTCTGGTTGCGCGCTTGGCGTTAAAATCAAGTACGTCACACTAAATATATTTTTTTAGGGTATTAAATATTATTTAAAAAAAATTAGAAAATTGTAGTGTGTTCAGAATACTTTAAAGAATTTATTCGGGTTGAAAAGTTAACTTAAAGTTTTTCAACAAGTTAAACAATTGTCAATTCACAAAACTGTTTTGAACTTTCGTCCACATTGTACATTAAAAAAAATGCTTAAATAATTGTCGTATAAATTTTTCGCTACTTGAAGCCCTTTTTATATACATACTTAACAAGATAGTACCATAAAAGTTTTAAAAATTTTAATGCTTTGTTTATATTAGCTTTATAACTTTGACAATATTACTCTGATTTTTCTTTTTTTGTCAAAGTTATAAAATTATTATAAATTAAGGGCCTCTCGAAGCAAAAAAATAAATTCTTTGAAGTCTTCTGAATATACCCTAATTTTTTAGAAATTTTCAATTAACACTAAATATTTTGTACCCATAAAAAATATTTAGTGTGACGTTTTTAAAGCAGAGCACGCAGTCACAAATGTATGCGGAGGCCCATTTTCAGCGTTAAATTAAAATTATAAATAATGGAGATAGATCTCTGGAAGTTTGGACTTTTTATCAGAAATTTCCACCTTTTCAAGGACTTTTTTGCAATTTCCGCTATCTCTAATGAATTTTTTATTTCGTTTTTTGTTAATAACAATTGAAATTTTTATTGACAGAAAAAATCCTCGAAACGCCTTTCCCAGATTATTACAACTACAAAATTAATTGTAACGACCCGACATATGAAAGGATTTAAGAGGTAGAGTTACTTATAAGAAGGACAAAACTCCTAAAATTTGGGTCATAGTTCTTCTACAGTAAATAAAAGAGTTTTGACCACGATGTAGACAAAAAGAAAAAAGTTATGTAATCCTTTATACTGAAGAAAAAAGATCTAATCATGCAGTCAAATAAATAAAAGGTTTTTTCTTACCAATAAGGCAATATTTGGCAAGTATAGTAGATCATCTTCTTTTCTTTCTCCGGATAATTCTGGTTCCCATACAAGTGGATGGTTTGGAGACGATGAAAGGGTTCCGTTGTCATGGAAAGTAATATTTTCATGTGTCATTAGTTCTCTGAAAAAAATACATTTTAAACATGGTAATAAAAATTTAAGGTTTGTAAGTGGTAGTTGACAAAGTTGAATGTTTATTATTTTTTTTTAAATACATATATATATATAAATATATATATATATATATATATATATATATATATATATATATATATATATATATATATATATATATATATATATATATATATATATATATATATATATATATATATTATATATATCAATTTATTTAATTTAATTACCTAGAACAGTGCTCCTCATTACTACTGTTAGATAAATACCTGTTGTTTTCTTTTAGATTTAATTAGTATAAATTATTGTAAAAACATGTCACACGAACATTCAATTCAATTTACTATTAATCGTTATTACCAAACTCAATTCAACTAATCATTTTTTGCATACAAAACAAAACACTTAAAAATGGACTTCAATTAAAATTTCTTAAAATTCCAATTGAAGAATGCCAACCAGCAACCGTGTGTCTTTAGGCTAAAAAATATTTAAAGCAAAAATAATCCATAATTTAAAGGCATTTTGATTCTAGACTATTCGACCGTTCAACCAAATCACCTTGAGCCGTTTTAGTTTACAAAATTGGCGTTAATTTAATTGTTAAAATTAAACCGATATATGTTTATTTGTAACTGGTAAATATTGATCTACAATAATTGATTAATATTCGCGAAATTATGCAAAAATTAATAACATAAGGTAATGGTACTACGCGAACCTTTTTTATTAATTATTACTATTCTTATTATATTATTAACAATATTTTTATTGAGTGGTTACAGTAATGACTGTAAGGACCAACAAGCAAATATTGTTTAATTAGAAGTACATTTAGAAAAAAACACATTTTTAGTACAGTAACCCTTGTCTGAATTAATCTAACAATGTCACATATACAGCTTTTTTTCTGAAAAAATATTTTCTCCTCAAGTAAGCGCTTTCCGAAGGGTAGAAGAAAGTCCTTAGAAAATAAAGATTGCAACAAACTTTGCTTGCTTTTTGAATTTAATAACAATATTTTGGGATTATGGTCTGCATGATCTGAAACGAGAGTTCACCAAATCTTACGCAAATTTGGGTCAGTTACAACAAAATTAGGAAATAGACTTTAATAAAGTATCTTTAACCGTCGAACTACAAAGCGGGGTAGATATCTACCCCAGGTAAATTTTTGATAAGTAAATAATAATAAGTAAAACCGTAACTGTACTTTTGAATATTTTTTGTATCTGTTGATTTTTTTATAATATTTTCCATGAGAGTAACAGAAATATTTCATGGATATTTATTTGATTTTTTAATTTATCGGATTCTCAATTTATTTAAATTTTCAAAGTCCCAAATAAATAGACCTTTTTAGCAAAACATCATGATGGTATATTTTTTCTTAAAGCCTTATGTGTTCTCTTTGAAATCCCGTTGGAAATTTAAAAATCGGTTGTTTAGAAAAAAAGTTATAAATTTTTGTTTGATAAATAATGTTTTCACTGTTTTTCAGTACTATTCAAATCAATTTTTAACCAACTAAATCTTGATAAAATTAAATTTGCTCTTTATCATTTTCTTAGGCATAAAAAAACGAAAAAATTCGAGTACTTATAAGTCAGATTACTGCTTTTAAAACGATTTTAAGAGCAAAAATCCCATGGGGTAAATATTTACCCCAGATTGTAGTTTACAGGTAAAAAAATAGGTTTGTAGTTTTGGGTTAATTTTAAAGTAAGAGCAAAATTTTATTAGAATACATTGTTTAGCATTGAAATTTATGTTATAGTTTTCAGTTATTTCTTAAAAGACAGTCCCTAAATTAAAAATATTATAAACGGAAAAACCTTAGTTATAGAATATATTTTTTTAAATATTATACTCTAAATTCATGGGATAGAACTCCAGATTATAACATAAATTTAAAATTTAAATTTTTCAATTTATATATGTATATATATATATATATATATATATATATATATATATATATATATATATATATATATATATATATATATATATATATATATATATATATATATATATATATATATATATATATATTAGCCGGTTTTGGGTAAATGGAAAAAAACAGTTTGCATTTTCTGTGCTTTTGGGGCTTTTTTTTTTTTAATAATAAAATAATTTCATAAAAATTTTTTTTTTATTAAATTACCAAAATATTATTTTTTAAAATTAAATTTAAAAATAAATTTTTGTTGTATAAACGAACTTAAACAAAATAAATAGTTTTGTTCAACTAATATTATTTTTTTAATTATCATTTATTTTTGGTAGTTAAAGAACTACTAGCACCATCTTACCATTTTACCAAAAGATGGGCTAGTAGTTCTATTAACTACCAAAAAAAAAATGATAATTAAAAAAAAAAATAGTTATTGAAACGGAAGACCGTTATTGT
Source organism: Listronotus oregonensis (assembly GCA_019359885.1). Lineage (NCBI taxonomy): Eukaryota > Metazoa > Arthropoda > Insecta > Coleoptera > Curculionidae > Listronotus > Listronotus oregonensis. The sequence continues at coordinate 123,532 of JAHBCN010000523.1, forward strand.
ATTTATTTGTGTTGAATGTTAAGTGTTTGTTTGTCACTTTAAGTTCGAATGTTAACACAACAAAAAATGTTTTTTTGAGAAGCCCCTTAGTTTTTAAAGGTAAGATCAAATTTAATATAATATATAGGTGAAATTTCAATCAAAAAATTTTTGTATTGCAGATTGATTTGTTATTATTATAAAAAAAAACATATATTCGATGAAGGCTTCCAGCCGAAACGTCGTAATTGACAAAATTATATGAAAATTGCTTAGTAAGCAACTGTTTTTATATATTGCCTGATCCCCAAGAAATAAAATTAAAGATAAAAATATATAAGAATAAAAAATAAACAAATAAATATATATATATATATATATATATATATATATATATATATATATATATATATATATATATACTTATATATAACATAATTGGAAATAACATTTAAAATGATTAATATTGCAAGACGCAGAATGCTATATCCACATCCTAATTTAGATATTGTAATTTTAACCACATAAAGTGATTTTACCTACAATTAGTCACAATTGCGCATGGAAAATTTTATGGAATTTAAAGCCGCATAACTATAATTTGTATACTAAAATTATGAATTTTGTGATCGATACACTAAAAACAGATCAAGGTGGTTGGGTAGTTGGAAGGATCGAGCGAATGCCCAAGAAGCAGAAAGCCTGTGAAACGCTTGCTTCTCATATACCCAGTAATTATGTTTGCAGTGCTATTTCTGTAACCAGAACGGGTTGCAATTTCAAGAAACTTTAATTAAAATTCCCGTTTAAGTGATACGATCGATATTTAAAGATATACAAATTGTTATCTTTCTTTTTAATGACATACGGAATACTTAATGTATAACAAATTAGGTAGATCCAATTTTTTGCTTTCGGAAAATGCTTCTTAAGACAAGATCAAAAAGATCCTGTTTGTACTATGAAGACTCCACAAATAATCATTAAGATACCTTCTAATAATAAACTTTTGTTACTTTTATAAATAATAAAATATACTTTTGAGTTAACTCGATAAACTTTGTGGTTTTAAATCTACGTGGTATAAAAAGGGTAAGAGTATGAACACCTCGTTTTTCTTTTTTTTTCAAAAATGAAATTTTGGTGATTTTGATTGAAAATTATGTATATTATATATAACAGCTGTTACAAACATTCCATCTGCGCAATGCTGCTCTTTGCAGACAACAACAGGAACCACGTATATCAGCTGCTCCCAAGATTTAGTGGATTTAGTATGAAGACCCTGTATATCCAAGAAAGATTGGCTGCATTTTTTAAGTGTTCACAGAATATTTTCTCACTTTAAAACATATATAAAAAATTTAAATCTTTCTAGGCAAAATAGTGCAGCAGTTATCAGGTTTTTGTGTCTCCTGTAAAATTTATATTTAGTGTCATACGAAGTTTTTATACTAGGTCATCGCTATATTAAAAATTATTAGCCATTCTGATTTTTACAAAAAATCAATAAAATGAAGATAAAGTGTATTTGTTTGATCAAGGGGTCATTACCGTTATCTTGTATTTTTAATGTATTTTTTTTCGTACCACGTAAGTGTAAAATAAGAATACCTCGAAAGCTGTTAAGTTTATTAAGTTAATTGGAAAGTATTTTATATGTAAACCTAAACAAAAAATAGATATCATGTACCAAATTATCAATAATAATGTTACCAAAAAAGTTATTACAAATTAATGGTAGAAAAAAGGTTAAAATTGCTCGAAACTACGTCTTTGGTCCATAATAGTGACTAAAGTTTATCGTCAAAAGTTGCATTTCTGTTAATGTTTTAACTGTACCAAGTTTTATTCAAATTGAAAACCGGATTTAAAAACGAAAGGATAATCCCTATTTTTAAAGTTTTTCGTTTACATCTTGTATCTTAAAAATATTTTTGTTTTATTTTTGGGTGAGAAATCTTCCATTAAGCGATGACATATATGTTTAAAATCACCAGGTGGGCTAAATTTACTTTGTCTTCTAGTTTGGAGACTCCAATACATGCATCAATAGTTTGGGACAGGCTGTATAGGTTAGCATTTCTTGTTTTTGGGTCTAATTAATTTTAAATTTTTATATGCTTAGTTCAAAATCATGTTACGTAAAAAAATGAGGAGTTAAAATGTCAATAATATGGCAAACATTCGTTAATCATACTTAAAAATCATCGATTTCAACAGTCAGTTAGGTGGGTAACCTAACGCTTTACATAATTTTAAACATTCGGTACAATTAACTGTAACGTAACCATCGTCGGGTCCTTTAAAATGATAAATATAATACAGAGTGTCTAAAAATAAAGTCCGCGTTACTTATATTTTCTTTTACATCCTACGATACATTTAAAAGCTTTTTTAATTGTACAGGGTCGTCCCACAATTAATGAACAGGGCATATTTATAGCTTTTCTGGTACTAAAAAAAATATCTTGTATAATTTTTCCCGTGGAAGATAATTTGAATTAAAACAAAAGAGATACGACATACAATTACTATTTTCTTTATTGGACACCTTATTAATTGGTTGATTTTTAAAAACATCTCATTTTTTGATACGATTTTATAAAAAAGGATTTTGTGTTCATCCTTTGTAAGCGGGCGTTCATTAATCACGTAAAACATTTAGGTGTGGAGCAGGTGGTCGAGCCGAATCTCACATAATCTCGAGTCAAATTTCACGTCATCTTACCAGGGGGAAAGGGGTGGTTAAGAAATAACAAAATCCTCTCATGTAATTAATGAACGCCTCCTAATACCAAAACCAATTTAAATATATGTTTCTCTTTTACCAATATGTGTTGTATTAAAAGTAGTAATAAACGCCAGACTTTGCCATAATATTAACTTTTTGTGTTTTGACATTTCAGGTATTTATTGTTACCCTTTTCTCGGTTCTAGTTTTATTCGCAAATGTTCTATATAAATTAAATATTTCTTTTGTTACTAAAAATAAATACGTTTTTTTTAACTAAAACGACTCAACAAAAATGAGATGCTTTAAATAAACCCTACAAATAAGTCACTTCATTAAAGAAATATTAATCTTGTACATATATCCTTAAATCATTATTTCAAAAGGTTTTTGAATTTTAAGTAAAAAAACATAAGACGGTTATTTTTTACATGTTTTGTACATGAAAAAAGCTACAAAAATGGTTCTGTTCAGTCCTTGTAGGACCTGTGACTTTATATGACTTGCAGAGCTTTAAAAAGTAATTCAATTACAATTACCAATTACTCTTCTAAATAGTAGTAAATTACGGTTACCAATATTACTAGCATGTTTATTAAAAGTAATTTAATTATCAAATAAAACTATAAGTAATTAAATATTTTATAAATTACTTTATTTATATTATCACATATATTAAATACGATACACTAAACAAATAAAATATTTATACTAATATGCATCATACGCGCACGTCACACTATTTAAACTGCATTCTCGGCAAGTTCAACATTAAATTACTCTAAAATAAAAATTTCTTTTTATCCTACTCCCAACATCAACAAAAAAAAAGTATAAAGACGGTGGCGGTAAGCATTAATCGAAAATACTAAATCGGCGCGAAGGCTTTCGCCGGATTTAAAGCAGCCCCGTGTTTCAAGATACTCTTTCTGACTGGCCAAAATTGCGGCAGTTTTTTTCGTGAAATAAGGTAACTGAATTTTTCGTGGTAATTCAATTATTTATTAGGTAATTAAATTAATTTATAAGTAATTCAATTGCTTTATAAGTGATCGAATTACTTTCTAAGTAACTCAATTACTTGGGATTCGTGAAAATCAATTACCAATTACGATTACATTATCCTATTAATTGATAATCCAAATACAATTACATTTTCTGAAAAGTAATTGAATTAAAGTAATCCAATTACTGAGAAGTAATTGAATAGGATTTTTCAATTACCTTAATTCAATTACCGACAACTTTGATGTCTTGTAACTTTGTTATTACAGCTTAGGATGCACTTTAATAAGAACGTTTTGTATGATGTTTAAATGTGTTCTATTTAACAACCAAGATAGAAGTTTTTATAGACACTGTATTGCGTAGAATATTTCAAAACTTAGATGTGTAAATATACCCGAAAATACGATTTTCGTTTCACTAAAATGCAATTAAGATTACGCAAAAAAAATCCATTAAAATCAAATTAAAAAATATTTTCCATAGATATTTCACTGGAGTAGTTGTACCAATAAAACTATAGATTATTGTAATAACACACTGCGTACCAGTTCTTATTCACAAATTGAGAATATGCCCATAATTGCTAATTTTCATTACATAACTAAGAATTCTTTGATTACTTTTTCTATCAAGTAGGTCAAAATGTAGGGTATTAGTCAACTCTGGTCTCTGTTTAAATAAACGGATGGATCCGGTAGCAGAAAATGTTAATATTATGTCCTCTGACAGATATGAAGCTGAAATATAATCGACGGAGACACAAAAATAACGAAAAAAAAAAAAATTTTAACTTCTTTATAAATACATTACTTACTGCTTTAATTTAGAAATAACCTAAGGGAAAATATTGTGCAATCGTCCGAAAAAAGTTAAATGGTTTTATTTTTCACAAAAAAATTTTTAATGAGAGGAGGGAAATAGAGTGCAGGTTTAATACTCCAGCAATGATTTAAGAAAACAGAAAAATGAACTTAGATGTAGTCCAGAAACAGAGTAAAGGGGAGGAAAGAAACAATTTCTTTAAATTTTTAAGAAAAAATTAAAGGCAAATTTAGGTAGTAGATATCTGTACTACCCCAGAAAACTTAAACTGGTTATTCATAAACAAAATTTTAATGTGAAAAGAAGAAATAAAATTGAGGAAGGTTAAATTTTACAAAAAGCCCTTTTAAAAAAAAAACAAAAAATTGAATGACAAAAAGGTCCCTGGGCAAAAGAATAATAGGATACGGGGAAAACCAATTTTTTTATAAAAAATTGTTTTTTTTAATTTTTAAAAATCAAAAATTTTTTTAAAAAATTGTTTAAATTTATTTTACAAAAAAAAAATTTGAATCCCATTTAATATTTTTTTTAAAAATTTTACTAGAAATTTTTTACAAATTTAATTTTATTTAGTTTAAAATTTTAAGGAAAATATTTTGAAAATTTTTCCCAATTATTTAAAATTTTTTTTTAAAAATTATAAAATTTCAAAATTTAAATTTTCCTTTTGGAGTTTTATTTATAAAAAATACAAAAAAAAAATTTATAAAAAATAAAATTTTGCCCAAACCCTCCGGGGTTTTACCCTTTAATTTTTTAAAAACATTCAATTTAAAAAAATTTCCCCTTGGGCAAGCAAATATAAAATTTACAAAAAAAGTAAAAATTCGAATATGAGGCCATGACTTGGTATTTAGGCCTAACTTTTGATTCTGAGTAACTTCTTCATTTAACATTTTGTTATATTTTTTGAAATAAGGGTACTTTATTTACTCTTTAGCAGTTTTTTTTTTTTTGCCACACCCTGTATATCTTTTGACTTTGAATAGAACTGACTGCTGCAAAAATAGATTGGGACCATGCATCAACTTTTATAAAGAATTGACAAAAAAAAAATAAAAAGTTTTCCATTTTAATGTTAAATAAAGATAGGTAGATATTCTAAAACACATTTACTCTTAAATCTACCTTTTATTGATGAATAACCCTATGGCCAGTCACTCTCTTTCCCCATACGGAACGTTCTAGAAGAGAAAGATTGCTTATTTCTTCGGAACCACCAACTGTATTATATCGGTACGTCGATTGTTAAGTAGTGGCAGCTCATATTCCTTAAGTGTAATATCGTAAACAACGTTGAACTTGATCTTAATTTTTTTCACGGTCATAAGAGCGGTTTTTGATTCGAAAAGTTGAATAACCCATATTACATTTTTAATGTACCTATGTGAAGTTTCCCGATGTAGTCTTGATTATTTTTGCAAATTTTTGCTTTGTTTAAAAGTAAGACAATATTATTAGGGTGACAGTTTGTATCTGGTGTTCAAGAATAAAAAATATTGTTTACCATTTTTTACTATACATATATACAGTGTAACCTGTAAAGTCTGCATTATATGGGACTTTTTATTAATAATTTTTTCAAAATTTAACTATGTCATTAATTTCTGCTTCTATCTAGTTGAAAATTAATCAAAAAGAAGTAGTCACGTGATTAGAATTGTCTGTCAAATTTAGGTTTTTTTTTTTTCTAAAAAGGGTTTGGTTAGTTGTTTCTTTTGAAATTTAATTTTTTAAATCGAAGGAAAAGGTTTTTTAAAAAATGTTTTTTTTTAAATGTTTTTAAATTTTTTTAAAAAGGGTCCATATGCAAAATTTCAGATAATTTTGATTAATTGCTAATTTATTTGTAAATTGCACCACTCTTGCAAAAAGGACATAACGCAATTTATATAAAGCTTGTAAATTTTGACAATGCGTTTTTTCCAGCACATTTTCTTTTGAAGTGGCACCATAATAAATGAGTGTTTTTCTACGAAATTTAAATTAGGCTATTAAAATTTGGTCATGTGACGCAAAATTTTGTTGTCTCTGACCCTTGTATAAGATGACATCATAAAATATCCATTTATCCATTTTTCAAAAGTTAGTTTGTGTCTATAAGTAATACACAAAGTTAAGAAAATAGTATTATCGAATATATATATATATATATATATATATATATATATATATATATATATATATATATATATATATATATATATATATAAAATATATATAATATATTATATATATATATATATATATATATATTTATATATAATATATATATATATATATATATATATATATATATATATATATATATATATATATATTATATATATAAATATATATATATATATATATATATATTATATATATATATATATATATATATATATATATATATATATATATATATATATATACAACTTTCCCCAAGATAAGGGGGGCCCAGAAAGGGGGGATCCCCGAAACGGTAAACAGGTGGGTAGTTTAAATTTGGCAAAGTTGCGTATTGGGGAGCTCAATAATATACAGTTAAAAAATTAAAATTATATTTCGTGCTTCCGGAAATATCGCAAAAAAACTGAAACTTTGATTTTCGTTTTTATTTTTTTACTAGTTTTTACGACGTTTCGTTTTCGTTAAACCATCATCAACTTTATTTTTTTAAATACGGCTGCTGGACTTTTTTTTTTTTTAAACCCTTTATTATCTAAATTACAAAAATGTATAACACTTAATATTTATTTAAAAATATGGAAACACCCCATGAGAAATCATGAGCGTTTCTTGTCTACTCATTTCACGTATGGAAAATATGTTTATTTAACAGAAAAATTATCAAGTACTATACATCATTGTAATTGGAATTAAAAGTGCTTCAAAAAAATGCAATAAACAATCGAGAGCCTTATTTAAAAAAATAAAGTTGTTGATGGTTTTGCAAAAACAAAAAAATTTGACTTCTCCCAAAAGATAAACCAAAAAGTTTTAAGGAAAGTATTTTTAGATTTTATCCTTTTGAAATAAACTAAAAAAAAAAACGAAAATCGAAAATTTAAGTTTATTTGCCATATTTCTGGAAGTACAAAATATAACTTCAATTGTACAACGGTATATTCATAAGCTCCCCCAAAACGCAACTTTGCCAAATTTAAACACCCCCTTCACCGTTTCGGATATTCCCATACTGGTCCCCTCATGGACACTTAAATATTATATATATATATATATATATATATATTTTATATATATATATATATATATATATATATTTTATATATATATATATATATTTAAATATATATATATATATGTTTTTTTTCTGTTAGCTACCGAAAACCACTTCCTAATTATGTTTATACAACAATCCACTTACCTATAAACATAAGGTCCAACCTCCTGCAATTTAAGTTTTTTGTCCCTTCCGCTCAAGTATTCGTCCTTGTTTGTTACGTTCCAAAGGTATACTTTCAAAAACAACTCTACAGGTGGTTTTTCCCATAGCGAAAAGATCTCACCTCCAGGAGCAAATGTTATTTTCTGCAAAAAAAAAAACAGAAAACTTTATCCAAACAAATTCTTATTTATTTTTAAGAACATGATACCGATTATTATTTGTATAAATTATATTTTTTTTCGTTTAATAAATTTAACCCAATAATACTCTAATATTTGCTTCTGATATCTTACTTTATTTATCACATTACGAAATTTTATTTCCAGTATTCGTAAAACATTTTGCATTACTTTTTAAAATAATGGCAAGTTATTATTGATTGGTTTTAATAAATTGCGCAATAACAAAATTTGTGAATATGTTTTAATTGATGTTTTATTATTGATGTTTAATCATTGATAAAAAATTCATAATTAAATTAAAATAACATATTTCTAAATTTAATTACACTGTTCTGCATAAAAATCCTTTCTGCTAAATAGCCTTTGTGGACTGTCCAAAGATGAAAAAGGTCTTACTTCGATAATTTCTACCTACTAAACCTTTACAATGACCTGTAAATAATGTTTGTATGACGTACAAAATCAAGAAACCATCAACAGCATATTTTGGGTTTTGTTGACTCTTTAAAGTCAAGTGTAGATGCAGTTTAATTGGTTATTAAAAACGAACAACCATGTATTTCCGTTGGTCATGATGTAAATATGAAAGAAACGAACTAGCGTATATTAGTTAAAAAGCATAAAATAAGAATATCATAAATGGAATATCTGTGTCGATCTAAAAGTTGTTGCACTTCTTACGGGACTGTAGAGTGACTATACCATAGATAACCTAATTTAAAGATACCAGAGATTGTTGTTTTTAATGCGAATACGACAGCACAGCCCAAAACCAACATAGTGGTTACGTGAAAACATCGTGTCCGACCTGAAAACCGTCCCTAACGAAATATGAACCCAACAGATCTATAAAACTAGGGCCTATTAAAAATTGTTATTTTCCTAAATACAGAAGGAAATTTGAGACGAAAATTTGTGTGTCAATGCGGCGAACCTTAAAGAGGGAATTCTCGTTGGGCTGCAAATACAAAAATGAGCCAAAATTTTATAACAACACTTTCGGTAAAAGAAAACAGGTCGTCAAGTATCTCCAAAAGTGTATGTTGCAACCTCCTAGGTAACAAGAAATTAAAGAACTACATAGATCTAGTTGACAAACATATCCAATCTTACAAGACGTTAGATTGCAACATTTTGTTTATTCTTATTTGAAATGCTATCCTATGGCTAATCGTCCACTGGGACCGGAAAGATGCGCAAAGTTGGAAAGTCATCAACGTCCGTGTTTGCACGTCAACGCACGTACAATCCCAACAGACGCTTGTAAGTTAAATTTCGTGATAATGAACGATGGTAATTCGCATGTTTTCGTGCGAATAGCATATACCCAAATTCGCCTTTCTTTCAGTTCGCATGCTACCGGACTACTGCTGGAACCCCCAACGTCACTGATCCTTTTGAATATAAGTGAAAAAAAGACAACAAACTAATTTCTGTGATTGTCTTTGTATGTTTGATGAAAAATAAACTATATTTTGCAGTTCCTGTAGACCTAAAAAGACTACATAGTTTTTTTGGGAAAACAGTTGAAGGAAGCTGTATCAAGTGTTTTCACCCTCGAAGATCAAGGAGAAACTGACGCCAAACGATGGAGTCCTTCTTCTGGGGCTAAGCGCTGTAAACGATTTTTATTTTTTATTTAAATGAAAACATTGCTTTGTAAATGAGAATTTTATATTTTTTACACAATAAAGCTTTATTTGATTTGATTTGATTTGAAGATTCCTATACCGGTTATTTTTTGTGGGTCCAACGCACGAGGAATTTTCGTCATGGCGGAAGATGGTTGCGCGCTCAGCAGGAAGTGACAGTTACTGACAGAAAGCGGTTATACGTAATACCAGTAGCAGTCCTTGGTCGGATCGCCATTGTTTGTGCCTTGCATTGATAATTTTTAGTTAAGAATTTAAGTTTTGGAAAAGTTCGGAATTTCTGGGGGTTACATAACCCGACTATCCAGAAGTTCCACCTACAAAGCCTGGGAAAGCTCAGTTGATAACAACGTGTGTCTAAAAAGGGGAGAGATGAGAGATGGCTGAACGTTTACCGACGGAGGCCAAAAACAGTGAAAGCAAAGTACTATATTTTGTTAAAAAAGTGTTTTCTTTAATCTTGAAAAATTCACGAGATTGCCTATGTTTTGAGTTTCTCATATTTAAGATTCTTCTTCCCTTTTGTAAAAATATAAGGTTAATTGATATAAGTCGAGTTCTTATATGTTTATTCTCCACGTAACTGTTAATACGAAAACCCACAAAATATCAGAAAGCGAAATGTTAAAATGCAGAACAGTGTTATTATGGATCAGAGGATTATTAGTTAAGAAAACAGTACTTGCACTGTTGAAAATCGCTGCTCGAAAAATGAAAACACCCGAAGAGGCTTTTGAACCTTAATTGTATTCAAGTTTACTAAAAAAAGCCTGCTTAAATGAATATTTTAAATCCAATTTAAAAATATATATTTATTTTAAAATAATATTGCAGGGCTTACCCATTGATAAATCATGTTGTAAGGATCTACTATAAGGATAAAAAGTGCTGACAAGAAAGCTCCAATTCCCAAGAATGCGAATGTCAGGGCACCTGTAACAAAAATATAATTGTTACTTATTATTTTTGAAAAAATTTGAAATAATGTGTATATAATATGCACCAGAAAAGTCTAAACAGCTTAATATATGCTACAAATCGACAACTTATTTTGATGAAGTTTGGTTATCCTAATACCGGCAATTTTGCTAAGCCAATGACAATATTTGTTACTTTTGCTTATCTTCTGGACCCTTACTGTACATCAGTTTTATTAAATATCTTTTTGTCATAAAAATACCTTTTTGCATAAATCGATTATCGTAACGAAAAAACAAAAATAGAGAAGATATCACCAAAAATGTTGCTTCTGCATATATGTATTTAAATATATAATTTTATAAATACCAAATTACAATAGTCTAGAATTAACTAAATAACTAAATCTATATTTAAAATTTAAAAACTTCATCAAGTTCCAGGTCTTTCTGAATTGTAATAAGTACCGATGTTGCATTACCCCGTTGCACAGCTAAATCAATTCTTTGGATAATGAAACTTTGAATTTTTTGCATGAAATTTTTTTGCAAATTTCATTTGTAAAACCCTTAGCCTCATTACCCAAAAGAGCAAATGTTTCCACAGCAAAAGAAATGAAGATAAAGCGGTCTTCAAGCTCTTTATATTTTGAATGTTTTTTATTCTCGACAAGACGAGCAGCCGCACCTTCTAAATTAGAAGTTTTATTCAGATAAGATTTTGCAAGTGTATGGCTGCAAGTAGCGTCCTAAAGTAATTGTTTTCCATATTTCCAGGGAATTAAGGTCATTCCATCTACACGTTTTCCATCGCTTCTGCAAACTTTAAGAGGCTCTAAAACAGAAGGATTTTCAACTGAAATCAGAGCTCTCTTGATAATATCATTTATATAACTGTGTCTAGAAGAACGTCCTATGCTTTTTTTGTAGCCCAACCCATGTAGGCCCAAAATATCAGCATTTTCGCTGCAAACGCAGGTGTGCTATCCACACAAAGGGAGACCAAGTCTGAGAGTGATGGAAATATGAAAAGTTTTTTTTTTGTTATTCTCAAGGACAAAGATGGAAGTGCGTTAATCCAAGCACTGCTTTCAGGGGCATTAAGAGCAAGTAGACGTGCCTTATCTTCACTTGCCTGGCATATGTTTGTTATATATTTGTAACGAGCTTTGCAAATGAAAAAGTAAAAATCTTTCTGTTTTTTTTGGTAATTCTTGTATTTGATTTTGAAGATTGCAAACAGGTGACCATCTTACGAAACAATTGGAATCATTATCTTCTGTCGCAAATATATAGGAAGGTAAAATTTTGAAAAGTAAATCTGCATTAGTGTCACTTAAATTCTTTTTCTGTTATATGAAATATTTAAAAAAATAAATAAGCACTTGCGTGTCCCTAAAGTGAAATAATATAACAAGGATACAAAAATAAACAAGTTTTTCAAAAACGTCATTTGTGTGTCTGTATAATTATTTATTTCTTATAATACACAACTAAAAAAAATATTTTTTTTAATTTATAAACATGTTTTGTCCATTTCGGCAGTGCAATTTTTTTGCTGCACACCATGACAGAAAAACCAACATTGCCACAAGGTATTTCCGATACTATATAATTAACTTCTTTTTAAAAGCCATTAAAGTTAACGAGGACACAACAATAAACAGGTTATCACTGAAAATTTTAAACAAAATGGGGTAATTTTTTTTATCGATGACCTTAAACCAAAATTTCCAAAATCCGATATCTTTTAAATATACAACTTAAAGAAAAAATAATCAAGGATGTACATGGTTAATTAAAAATGATGCAATTTTGCAAAATCGATATTGTTCAGTACTTAAACAAGTAAACGCTAAAAATGACAATAATAATAAGCCAAATTTATCTTGTTAATCATGACCTACAGAATAAAATTCCCAAAGTATTTCCGACAGTCAGGTAATATCAACTTATTTTTGCAAAAATTAATCAAGGGTATAAACGAGTTACGCTAAAAAGCCTGTTTTACATGAACATATTTTTGTTCGGTATTTATTATTTTTCTTCTTTGACTTTGCACTAAATTGACTGTAATTAGTACATTAAACCTATTTTGATTGCCAATGGAAGAAAGGTCAACTTTTTTTCTTTAAAATAGTTATGTATATACAATTTGAAGTAATATTATTCATATAATATTAGGAACCAAACAAACCCACAACCTTCCGGTATTTAAATGGATACTGGCTGGTTTAGTGCTTTGCCAAGTCACAGGTTTATTTTATTCATTTTTTATTTTTTTAATTGAATTACAGTAGAGTCTCACTAATCCAACTAATTGGAAACGAACCCCGTTCGGATTAGCGAAAATTCGGATTAGGTGAAATTTTGTCGCATAATGCCGTATTATTGTTTTTTAAATCATATTTAGCATCTGATGTGTAAAATATTAAAGGTCAGATGCTAAGTACAGCAGGTTCGGATTAGCGGGACTCTACTGTATATTCAAAAATTTAGAAAAAGATGATTGAAAATGTCGATATTTTGATTTTTTTAAAAATTAGATATTGATGTCTTGACAAGTTTTATTAACAATAAAAGTGGATATTAAAATTTATTTTGGTAACCGTAAGAATGAAGAACGACATAATACTTACAAGAATTATTTTACACATACGAGAATTTTAGTAAAATTATGGCAAAAATTATCTTCAACATTCTCATGAAAGTTTTCGTCGATTTTTTTGGTAATACTACAATAATTTGTGTTTGGCACCTGTAATAAATTTTAGTAAAACTATTGCTGATTGCTGTAACTTATGTGCACAAAGCCCTTTTGTAAACAGCTTTCAATGGAATACTATAACATAACCTGAAAAGGTTAAAAATTTGTAAATTGAAAAAACCATTTCGTGTTTTTTAAATTGTGTAGCTACAAAAAAACTTTGTTACTGTCGGGTATTGCAACATTTGTTGGTTTTTTTTATATATATATATATATATATATATATATATATATATATATATATATATATATATATATATATATATATATAATATAAAAATATAAAAAAAGAAGAAGGAAAGGAGTAAAATAGCTGTTCTATGTATAGAGGAAAAACATCAGTGATCGACATTATGCTAATTTTTATAGAGCTAATCATTTATCTGCTATAAATCTTAAACGTTTTAAGATATTTTTTTAAGTTATTAAATACCTTTATGTCTTTAAGTACTAAAGTGCTTTGAATACGAATTTCTGAAAGTAAATTAGAATTAGAAATAGAACCTATGTTAATTAATTAAGGCAACGTTCTTAGCGGGAACCGACATTACCGATCCCAAAAATTGTTTTGTGTCAATTTTTGGCGCATTTTTTCAATTTTCATTTTTAAAATATAAAATATGTTTGGGACATTTATTGCTAAAATTTTAAATATAATTATAAAATAATTCCGATAATTTTGGTAATAATTTTCCATGTGTAAAACAACTGTAAAAATAAAGTTAAACTATTAAAATATGCGATTTTGTTATTCGTTTCTTCCTTGTTACGTTATTAAACCAAAAGGGCAAATTTTTTTATTTTTCTTACACTATTTTTAAATAAGATATGCGATTGTAAAAAAAATTGGTGATCACACAAGGTTCTGTTAAAAGTAATAAAATGGGGATATGTTCGGTAAAACCAGATTTACTAATATTTTACTAATATTATTCTCGAATATTTTGAAGGTTTTAAAAACAAATTATACTCCGGAAACTAAAAGCTTCCATTTACTATTTAACATTTAACTTATTAAAATAAATTTCTTAAAACACATACTTGAAAGAATCTTCCGCATTTCTCCAAAAATAGAATAGCAATCCTTATTTCGCCAAATTTGACGGACAGTAATATTTTGCAAATAATAACTATCTTAATAATTCTTGACCTTCTTTAAAATTCGCCAGCTTAATAAATCTTAAATCATATTTTGCATATACCACCAGTTTTTCCGTTTACATTTTAATTGCCGTGAATTAATAATTACATTTTTAACTTAACAGTTAATTACATCGGCACTCAATACTTTAATTTAATCTTTTTTTAATAATACTTTATGTAAACATACATTAAACATGTATTCATTAGGACAACATATAAATTATTGGAGTCTCAAGTTCATGATCAGGGTCTAAGGCTATGTCATCTATTAGTGAGGAATATTCACAAAATTAGACTAGGAAAAGTCAATTTAAAATTTTGAACTCCTGTTGTAAAAATTACCGAGTTACTTATGTTTTTAATTTCATTTTCGTAAAAGTGAAGTTCCTTCCATATGCAAAATCTTGAGGAGCTTGGATGACGCTCGTCTGCACGCTATCCCCAAGAAAGAATCTATAATCCTTGTTCTTGACATTCTCAAGGCTCTCCAGTCTCCTTTCAAATTGACGTCTATTAGTTATTTTAGATAGTCTTTCTTATAGCTTTCACCAAGTTAATGCTGGACTTGGTACTAGCACCAAGTCTATTTTTTCTTTACATGAACGATAATCTTTCACGATTAATTACACCCGTAGTATTGCTGACGATAGTTTTCTTTACTCTAATATTCAGATTTTAAAGGCAGATATTTTATCACAGGACCTTAAGTTATTATTGGATTGGAGCGCTACAAATCTTGTCCAGAATAATAGGCCAAAAACTAAGATTTTAATGTATCCCTTAGAAACTCTCTAAGAAGGCTCTAAATATCCCACTTTATTCGTTTCTTTATCTGTAAAGTGTCTAGACTGTTGAATTTGCTGTCTGCAGTGGTTTTCTTTTCCTCAAGATTTTTTTCCGCCTAAATAAACTGCCTCTTACGTACTTTAAACCTCCACAGCACTGTATAGGGTTTTTAATTATATTTTGACACCTACTTACAACGATAACTAAGAAGGATAGAAAAAACATCTTATATAAAAGTTTCATAGTTTTTATTTACTTTTGAGCATTATAACAGAAAGAAATAAAGGAAAAAAACAAATAAGTTAACTTTTTTAAGATGAAACACAAAAAAATATTTAAAATGAAAGAGTCCATCCATTCTCTTGTTGTTCAGCTGTTTTGAAAATATTTAAGTTTTCAATTAAATATTCAGTTGTTTACTATCTGCATTGGTAAACAAACGATTTGATTTGTTAATACATTTTTTTTAACTCAGTATCTTAACGAGAAATATGGTTTTTGGATTGGAAGGTATGACACTCTTAGATGGCCGCCCAATAGCCTCGATTTAAACCCTCTGGATCTATTTTTGTGGAGTTACTTAAAAAATTAAATTTGTTTTCAACGCAATCAATCGAAGGTTAAGAAAAAACATTTTCAACTGCAGAGAAAATGGCGGAAGTTACCTTAAAAATTTATATATTTTTTAAAATTTCTCATCTTTATAACCCCTAGCTTCAAAAAAATTCCAAAAAAATGCAAGCTTTTTGGAGCAAATAAAAATTCCCAATTCCAATTCAATATAAATGAAAACCTTGTACCTTAAACCTTTGTGGACTGCCCCAACTTAAAAAAAGACATACCCATGATTTTAAAATTTAAATTGTATTTTAATTAGCTACTGTTTAATTTTTTTCATATCCTGACAAGAGTAAGAGATTTGTAACAAAAACTGAAATTATATAAGTTACTATTGTTTTAAATGTATTTTTTAGGTTGGGGATAAATTGACTGACTATATTTCCACGTGTATGGTACGTGTTTTAATTTACTATTTTCCGTAAAACAGAAAAAAAAATCAATAAAAAAATGGGATATTCCATTTAAAATTACAAGTGTGGTTAGCTTGTAGTTTAATGCTAAAGGTTAATTCGATATATTTAATTTAAAAAAATCGTTGATTGATAGCAAAATATCTCAACTTTTTACAATACCAATTAAGAAAGCACAGGGTACTTTCGTTGTTGCATCACTTCAAAAATATTTATAAAATAAGGTTTGGGCTTAAAATAGACCCAAACAATTTTAGCGTTACAAAATGATAAATATAACTTAATCTAGTAATTTAAAAGATAATCACGTACGAAAACTATAACTTCACTTGTACATTAAACCCCGATTCGAATACTTTATTTCAAGTACAGTTTAATTGTTTTTTTTCGATTGATAAGTAAGTATATCTATGTGGTTCTTTGTTCAATTCGATGTGTATAAATGGTTATTAATGATTGTTTTAACATATTTATTGATTTAATTTGAAAATTATACTCTTCCTCGTGTAAAAGTTTCTTTATGTTTATTAAAATTCGAGTAATTAAAAAAGATTTTTTAACACTCTTGTTATGTGACGTCAAGATTTAATGTTTGTGACATATTATTTATATTTCTTTAAAGGTCAACGAAGGTAACGCAGTCTTGGGATATATAAACTATGTTTTTCTTATTGTTTTTAGATATTTTAATTAATATTAGTAACTTTAACAGCAATATTTCTCTATTTGAACATTTTTTTGGTCTTTAATTACGTTATGACTAGGGTTGTAACGGAACTCTGCCTCCGCCTCCGTTACTGCGGAACTTCCGCAAAGAATTGACCTCCGCCCTCGCATCCGCCTCCATAAAATTTATGCGGAGTTTAAACGGAGGTTTATTTACGATAACATACAGTGCGCAAGGAGCGACGCGGCCCTTCGACTGCCTCTTCTTAATTATGATTACTAGTTTATTTATGAAAGAGTACCATGTACATGTATGTATGATATGTACCCATTTGAAATAAAAATTTTTGACTTTAATAAATCATGAATTTCTATTTTTTTCACTTTAAATTCTACCTCCACCTCCGCCTCCGTTAACCTCCGCATCCGCGGAGGTGATCCTCTTCTCCTCTGCATCCGCCTTTGCTAAGAAGGCCTCCGTTACAACCCTGGCTATGACTATGGAAAGATACAGTCAGCAAACATTGCCCCCCTTCTAACCTGAACATTGTGCATGTATTCCAGATTATACCTAATTTGGAATATTATTACCATATTTTGAAAGTGGCTGTTCTCACAACTCTAAGAATTTTTAATTTTCTTTAAAGAAGAGTTCATTGATGACCTCACCACCATAAAGCTTTCTCCTCTTGCCTACCGACTTTTACAAGTATTTTCACGGCTTTTGTTCAAAGAATTAAAGACTATAATCCTTCCTTTTGCAGCTTCATATAGAGCAACAAATACTGCAGTTTTCATGCATGCCTTTACATTCTATATAGGAAAGCCAAAAGTTTCCACCTTTGTCTGCCTGCTGCCTGCAGATACCTTTCCTTTTCCTCCAAATCCCCAAATCTTTAAGTTCCATATTAACACATTACAATAAACTGCTTCTTACTTCTCTTAAGATACTAGTTCACAAGTACACATGTACTGTCCCAAGAAAAAAAAATGTTGTAAAATCTGTTACTGCTTTACAAAGTCATGACCTTAAATCATTTACCGCATTTGAAATTTCTATTAGCTGTAACTCTCTAATAAAATCCGTTAAAACTTATTCCTGTATAATGTGTATTTTATTTTTTTTTTAAATAAAAATTAATATAACGTTTTATTGCTTAATTAGGTAAATCAAGTATTGGAATTTACGAGCTATACGTATATTAGTAAATAAAAAAATAGATTCATTTACGCACGAAGGAATATTTTTAAATTACTATCAAATATAATTATAAAAATACACAAAATTAATAGTAACTTAATTATAATAAATTAATATTTTTAATGCGTCTCTCATTCAAAGTTATAATTTTTGTAATAACTCGATAATTAAATGAAACTCAGATGAAATTTTTTATATTCGGATGATTGAATGTGTTTTAATTATTAGTTTATTGCAACAAATATTATGCATTTAACTAATTGTGTTTTTATTGTACAGAGTGGCGTATTTTGGTTGTATTGACGGGGTATTGAGAAAACCCTAAGATGTAGAGCAATTTTGTGAACTTAACCCTCCTCGTCCCCCTACATCGTTTTTTTGGATAATAAAGAAAAGAAAAAACTGCAAAAATAGTAGGTTTAGCTGACCTATATATAACGTGTGGGCTACCATTGGAAAGTTAATTTAATTTGCAGTCAACTAGTAGAATAATACGTAGGGTATTCCATTAAAGAAAACCCAAACGTGTGTAATAGCTTGAAAAGCTTATCTGAGGAAAAATGATCAGTATGCCACTGAAATCTAAGTAAAAATCTACAAATTACTTAAAGTTTTCCTTTATCTCCAATAATAAACAATATAAAGGACCTCGTAAAATCAACAAAAATTCAAAAACGCAATGTACAAACAGAACTGCTTTATCTCTCTTACGGTTTTCTCCCTAAAAACTAAATGTGTAAACTGGTGTTAGGAGGATTAGCATAACACAACCTGAAAAGGTGAAAAATTTATAGATAGAAAACAGCTTATTGTGTTCTTTAAAGTATTGCAGGTAAAGGTAGATAAAAAAAACGTCCAAGCTGACATGGAAATGCCAAAAAAAAACTGTCCTGTCCTGAGAAAACGCAACAGGGTAACTCTCCTGTGGGTAACAGGACATTCGGGAATAGAAGTAAGAGTAAAGAAAATCACAGCACGAGGGCAAACCAGGGAATGGATTTAAAACAAACACGAGGCATACTGAGGGGAGCCTCAGTAAAATAAGACATGGAAAAAGCTTCATAAGGGGCCCATCCAAAAGAACGAAGCAAGAACTACTTAGACAAAGTAGGAAAAAACTTTGTATAACAGTAGGGCTGCTTACAGGGCACGATAACCCTAAAGGACACTTGCACAAGATAGGCTCATATAATGGGGACCCAAGTTCCAGAATGTGCGAGGAGGGGAAAGAGACATCCTATCATATCATGTGCGAATGTAAAGTGTTGAATTACAAAATACATGCATTATTTGGGCAACTGAAAATGAGCCCACAGGAATATATCAACCAACCAGTCTCGGGGTTATACAGACTTGTAGAGGAAACAAGACTAATGGGAGGATTTGTATAAAAGATAATGGGAGAGCACAAGAAGAAGAAGAAGGTAGATAAAAAGAGATTTGATATTTTTGGGAGTTGTAACACTTAATTAGTTCTATATTAAAAAACAAGAATGAGAAAAATCGCAGTGGACAAAAAAGTGGCTACAAAAAAGAACGTAAATTTTAAGCTTGTCCATTTAAACAAAGAAAACATCAGATTGAAATATGTTAATTTTCAAAAAGAACATAGATTTATGAATCAGCTGTAAATATTAAATGTTTTAAGACATTTTTTCTTTAATTATAATATTAATTAAACAGCTTAATGTTTTTAATTACTGATGTATTTTAAATACCAAATTCTAAGAGTAAATTAAGATTTAAGGACAAATTGTACGAATGGAAAATCTATTTTATTAGTTCATGATTATTTTTTTGGATGTTCTTAGGCCGGACTGAAATTATCGACCCCGAAAATTGTTCTTTATCTATTCCAGCAAATTTTCTTAATACTCTTGTTTAAAATATACAACATGTTTAATATTTTTATTCCAAAAAGTTTAGTTTAAATTATCATACACAAAATAATTAATTGTGTAAACTTTCGGCATAATTATTATGGCAGTAATTTTTGCAATATTACGCGTATTTGTAAAACGGTTTAAAAATTGGTTTATGATGAGGCAAAAAATTTTATAAGGCAAACAATATTCTAAGAAATCAATTCTTAAATATTTTTCAAATCTTGCACGATTTTTTTAATATATGACGCGGATTAAATTTTAAGAATTTTACGGAAATCCGGAACAACCTATTAAAATTATTTTTGATGATATTATTTCTTAATTTCTGTATTTAAAGATTTGCCTTAGATATTTTGAACATAGTACAACATAGAAAATGAATAAACGTATGTATAACTAGATATAATTTTAATTCTGATTTATTTTCTATACATTTAATCCATTATTCTTTTAGAAAGACGTAAATAAACATGTTTCTAAAGATAAAATTTCCAGAAGGTTTTTTCCCATATGTCCAAAATTAATGATGAAATTATGCTAAATTAATTGTCAAAATCAAATATTTTTGCTTGTTTTTGGCGAATATTTTTGCTAATTAATAAATAAGTAATAAAATATATTTGTATAACATTTACATAAAAAATACTTCGCCAAACCTTACACAATCTATTTTTTATTGTTGATGATCGTGTCTTTTTTCGTATTAATTTATAATGTTGCTGATGGTTTTCTCTCTTATTTTATATTTTTAAATCGATTTCAACCGTTTTATATTTTATGTATATGTTTAGTATGTAAGCTAAAAATAATTTTATATATATATATATATATATATATATATATATATATATATATATATATATATATATATATATATATATATTTAAATATATATATACAGACCCGTGCCGGCTGGGGGGACAGGAGGACAAATCCCCCTGCGCCCTTGTCTTCAAGGTCATACGGCGCCCTCATGCCAGAAAAAAATATTGAGAATTTTTGTAGTTGTATCTTTTATAATAAAATAGTCTTTTATACCCCCTTTTTAATAAAGAGTTTTTGAGTTGACTTTAATAACGAGAAAAACGTTGTTCTAATAGGACATTGTGTAATTAAGTTTTTAATTTAGTTTAGTTTTCTGCCTATTTAGTTTAATATTAGTGCTGTATTTAAGGCTAATTGAAAGTGATATTTATTTAGCTCAATATTGAAGCTTATACTTTAATATAATAGGTTACATGTTATAATATTTCATAACATGTAACGTATTAAATAAGACTGCTCATTAGCAGTCTTTTTATCGATGTGGTTGTATCTTAGGTTAGTTATAGGTATTTTTATAATAGCTCATTCATTACACCGGCACACAAAAAAAAATTAAGTGGTCTGTGCATTTGACCAGACGCATCCATCTATATGTATTTTCATGCGCTGAATCCAAATCCGAGATTCGTTTGGCCCATACATCCTCAAAATTTTAAGTAAACTGCGAAAAACTGCTAAAAATAGCTCAAAATTGCGAAAAATTTTAGTCATGAAAATGAAGACAATTTTCTTAAGCAAGATTATGTATGTTTCTTATGTATTTCGATACGCTAAATCTAAATGCGAAGTTCAATAAAAAAAATCGTTTTTATTGAACTCAATTGAAATTTTGAACCATTTTTAGCAGTTTTTCGCAATTTACTTAACCTTTTAAGGGTATATTGTCCAAACGGACCTTGAATTTGGATTCAGCTCATCAAAATACACATAGATGGATGGGTCTGGTCAACTACACAGACGACTTTATTTTTTTGTGTGTGCCGGGTTTATTAAAGCTTTTTCTTTAAAATGTTAGGGTACACTAATGAAATAAGCAGTGTCTTTGATTTAACTAAGTTTATCGGGGTATTACCTTACACTAGTTATAGTTGCTTTTTATGATAGCTTAATATTTTAGTGCGTTTACTGTATTAGGCCTACATTAGGTGTAATAAAATAAATATATTTTTTTTCTGTCCTGGTATTTCATTAACGGATAACTTTATTGTGATATTCATGGTTACAATTGTCACAAATATTATGAATATTTTCGAATATTTATCAAACTAAGTATAATTAATTTTCCTACTTTATAATTAACAGTTTTTAACTTTAAAGAAAAAGTGATTTTACCGTATATAACAATTAATTATTTGTTTGACATTGTTTTAAAATTTTGTACGTTTGCTTAAATTGAATAATTCATAATTTTAAAATACCTTAAAATTTATTTGTTAACTACTTCAAATATTAAGTAAATAAACATTGCTTATATCTCTAATACCTTACTAGTAAGTAGTAAGGCAAGGTAAAATCAATTTTCTTATCAACCCGAGATGGGTTTAAAGTCTCAAACATGTTATCATGAGTCCAGAGCCGCGTCGAAGAATCAGCACATTACATGCGCCATTGGACCCCTACTCATGTTTACATTCTTCCGTCCGGCCCGGGTCGATTCTGCGATTTATGGGCGCCCTCACCACTCTCTGTCCCGCGCCCTTTAGACTTACCCAGCACGGGCCTGTATATATATATATATATATATATATATATATATATATATATATATATATATATATATATATATATATATATATATATATATATTATATATATATATATATATATATATATATATATATTATATATATATATATATATATATATATATTATGTATATTTATATATATATATATATAAATATATATATATATATATATATATATATATATAAATAGTATATATATATATATATATTAATATATATATAATATATATATATATTATATATATATATATATATATATATATATATATATATATATATACAGTATTGGAAAATTAATCGCGCATAATAGTTAATTCAATGTTAATTTTTAGCCGTCAGAAAATCCAATCTACCAGTGTACGTTTCACTATAACGTCGCGATGAACTAGAATTAATTTAACTGTTCGACTGGACCCTACTCCGCGCTTTGGTTCGATTAGATACAAAATCAAATAGTTTTGGACATTTTCGACAGTATTTAAACGAGATCGGATGGGTGTACGTTGAATCAACAAAAATGAGAATTTTTAAACGATAATTTGTTGAAAAATTATCACAAAAATTTAAAAAGATTTTTGCTTGTCTTTTTATCACATTGGATTAAAAAAAAGTAAATTCTAAAAAATAAATAAAAAGAAAATTCCAATAATAAATACAACGATAATTTTAAAACAGAAAATAAAAATAACTCTAAAGAACTAAAACTTATTTTAATAAGGGTTTAAATAAACCACCACTTTTTGCTAAACAATACCCAAACCTATTGTAGAGATGTTGTCTCATATTTCTAAGCCGTTCAGGTGTAATTTGACCAGAAAGTTGAATTATTTTTTCCCTTATTTCAACAAGGTTTCTAGCTCTTTCAAAACTGTGCCGATACACATTTTGTTGTAAATATCCCAAAAAAATCATTTGGGGATGTCGGCAGGCAAATGAACGAGAGCTCTGCGAGTCACCGGCAAATCCCACTAGCCAAACTAAAGCGCAAAGCGGTGACGTTTCCAGTCGAACAGCTAAATTAATTATAATTCATCGCGACGTTCTATTGAAACGTACACTGGTAGATTGGATTCTCAGCTGCCTAAAAATTAACATTGATTTCCCTATTATGCCCGAATTATTTTCCAATACTGTATATATATATATATATATATATATATATATATATATATATATATATATATATATATATATATATATATATATATATATATATATAAATAATAATAATTTAGTCCATTTTTTCTTCAAAATACCAATAAAAGGTTACAAGAAAGAGAAAAAGAACAATCCGGGATATGTTTTATGTTTAATTATTTTTTATTGATTTTTTTTATTTAAAAACTTTATTTTTTAAATCATTTTACATTAAGTAAAAAAAATAATATAAAATATTGAAAAAGCCAATAAAAATCTTTATGTTTTTTTTAATACTTACTTCTTCTCTTCTCACATTTTCTATTTCTTGCAGCCTGTTCTTTTTGCTTTAGTGTCCTCTTATATTGTTTTAAGGGATCTTTTGTTTGTACCGTATCATATGTCCTTCCAAAAACTCCTCTCCAAATTGAGTTAAAATCTTTCATCTTGTTTTGTTTATTTGGCGCTCAGGCCAACGATGTAACGGTTTAAACGTATTGGTAGAGATTCTCCGGTGTAAACGGAGCCTTTTTGCTTCTTATAGTCTGAGCTAAAAGTTTTTTACGAATTACGTTTTGGAAAATTTATTTTTCGATTTTTGTGTATGTAAAGTATTTTATATAATTTTTTAAATACACATTTTAAGATTTTTAGAATTTCTATTTTACAATGAAATAAAGACATAGAACAAACATACCAATGACTAATACGGTTTCAAGGTGTTAATATAGTTTACAAAAAAATATTAACACTCTATATTGTTGTAATTAGCAAGTTTCTGATTAAATTAATTATAATAATAAATAATATTCTGTAACAGCAATAAATAATTGAAAAAAAATGTAATAAGTTAAGTCAATAACCATGAAGTGATAAAAATAGACACATATTATGCAATTTATACAGGGTAAAATATATGTTTTTCTAATAATACAATAGAAAATTTATTTTTTAATCTTGATAATCTTTCATAAAATTCTATATTTATTAATTTTTAATATTGTTATTTCTATAATAAAATGGGGATATATTTTTTTATTCTTAATTTTTTAGTTTTGTTTAATTTAATTTTTAATACCATAAAGTTTACATGCTTACTTAATTATAAATGTAATTATAATTTAAAAGTTATTTTATAAAGTCAAAGTTTTTTAAAATAATTTTTAATAAAAATAATGACTGATAAAATGACGTAAAAATAAAAGTTTAATAGTACTTATAAAAATATTAAAAAAATAAAGATTTATTTTTAAAGAAAATATTTGAATATTATAAATATATTATAATATAGTATAATATATATATATATATAAATATATAATATATATATATATATATATATATATATATATATATATAATATATATATATATATATATATATATATATATATATATATATATATATATATATATATATATATTATATTAAACTGGATTTATTTTCTAATAACGTGGCACACGTTTGTCTTATAGTAACTTATATAATACAGTAAGTTTCTTTGCAAATGTCAAGTTCTTTTAATGACATACTTTTTAATATATCTAATTTTAATTTTTAGTGTAATAAAATTTGCTATGGTATGTAAAAAAATTATCTATTTGAATTTTTTTGCAATAGGTACATTTTTAGTTTATTGGTGTCTAAGTTATGAAATATAATAAATGGCGAGTCAATAGGCAACATTTCTACAAAAAAAATATTTTTTTATCATAAAAGATATTTTTAGAAGTTAGGCTTTCAGAGTCCTTTGGTTTGTTTTCTGCTTATTAAAAAAATATTTTAAAATATTGTTTAAATACTTCTTAGGTGATAATCAAGCTAAGTAGGTATATAAAATCATATGTTATTTGAAACTTTTAAATTTAAAATTGTCAAATTACTTTTCATTGTTTATATTTTTAGATAAAGAAACTACCATTAATTTGTACTCTATTTGAGTCATTTATATATTGTTTAATCCAAATTTTAAAGAAAATCAACCAAATTTAAATTATTTAATAATTTTTTTCGGAAAGCATTAAGTCAAACCAAATACTAAAACACACAAAAATCCAGAAATAAACACAAAAACATAACAATAAAAAATACGTACCTCAAAAATATATTTTGAGCAACCACCTCACTTTATTTCAAACACAAATAAATCAACTGTCTTGTCAATACAAACAGTTTAAAATAAACAGTCCAAGTCACTAAAAAAGTCCAGAGACAACAATAGAAATAAAAAAGGAAACAACGAATGCAATTAATAAATCACTGCACAAGAGCTTCTTGAACTTGGTACTACTTAAGTATGTAAACAAACCGGCTCTGCACTCGCGAATCAGGTACCACTCTTCTATTATACGCAAAGCTTTGGCAAGTGTCAGAAATCAAATAGTTCTTAACGCAATTCAGCGTTTGTATATATAGATTTGCAGGATAAGTACCTAGGCCGCCGCACGCTTGGTTCCTGCGTAGTGCTTTCACTGACCAATAGGAGCGCGAGATGGGTTCCCCTCTGCCTGGGGAGCTTTAAGCGTACCGCAAGATTTTTTGGTCTTGCAGCAAAGTGAAGCTCAAGGTACCCGAGGATGAGCGTTGTGAACTTTCCTACATAAACGATTTTATTAGAGAAATAAAGTATTTAAATCCGTTTTTTACCATCTTTGTACCATTTTTTCTGCAAATATTAAGAAAATATAGGATATTTAGAAAATATATTTGACAGATAATCTTGTTTGTTAGTTTTTAAAATTTAATTCTATACTTATGTAAAAAAATTACAATATACACATTTTAGTTTGCAAATATTAAGAAAATATAATGATATTATAAAATATATATATATTAAATAATTATTATTTATATATATTATATATAATATTAATATATATATATTAAATATATATTATCAATATAATATTTTATTTTATATATATATATATAATACCTGTTATATAAATATATATATATATATATATATATATATATATATATATATATATATATATATATATATATATATATATAATATTTATTTATATATTTATTAGATTAAGTAGGGTGTATGTATATTATGTAAAAGTGCATGAGAGTGGCACTTTGTGCTGCTCACCAAAAAAATTTATGAAGAAAAGGGACAAGTTCCTATTCAAAAATCTGGGCATTTGAAAGTACTCTAAAATTAGATCTAAAATTAGACCAAGTTCTGTCCAAAATTTTGCTCCACTTTTTTTAACTTGACAAGTGTTTAACTGATTATTAACACTTTTTTCAATAATACAGACAGTTATTTCTTTAATACAAACAGTTAGTAAAAAACCTGCCAAGTCAAAAGAGAGTGGAAAATAATTGTGAACAGAACTTGGTCTAATTTTAGATGTCAGAACCTTAAAAGGCCGAGGTTTTTGAATGGGAACTTTGCCTTTATTTTCTTTTTTTTTCTAAATTTAATAAATAAAACAAAAAATGGAGGGGAAGAGAGATCTCAGCCCAGTTGTTTTTCCTAGTAGACCTTGCTGTGTCTGAATGATTTCTCTCTGTTTTGGAATCTAATATGTGGGTAAATGAAACAATTTCCTTTGTTGCGTGAATAAAGTCCTGCCTGCATTTTAAATTATAAGACATGTATGTCCTCAGATAGTCGGGTTTAATCGGATTGCAATATTTTAAAACACTCCTCAAAAATACGATACTACAGCTCTGTTACAGGACATTCCGAGTGAAAATGTGCACTTTTTATTTTTTTTTCTTTACTTGTGTGCTAAAACCTACTTACATACCAAGTTTTTACTCCCTATTAATAAGTCAGTCAATCAGTCACTCAGTCAGTAGTAAAATCGGCGATTTTGAAAATCGTAATATCTTAGATATCACTTAATATAACTTTCTTAATTTTTTCACAGGTAGTTATAATAATTATGTGCATTTACATACCAAATCTTATATTTTTATGTGGAACAAGACCGAAGTTATAATAGGAGGAAAAAGGGACCAACATTTTTCGTGTAATATACACAAATTCGTGCACTTGGCCTAGCGCACTACCGTGCGCTGAACAACACCTTATAAAAGCTGTTGTTCCAGTATATTTATTAAAAAAATACACACACAAATTCTTTCAATGAAATATTTTTAAAAATTTTTGGCTAAACCTTATAATTAAAGGTTTTTTAGTGCAAATTATTTTTTAGAATGTGTTGTGAAATCCTAAAACAACGCAATGGAAATCAAAAAAGGAACTAAAGTAATTACTAATGCTTTATTAATATTTTGGTAATTCCTAGTTAGTAAAATGTGTTATGTTGAACCAAATTTTACCCGACTCATTATATCAACTAATTTTGGAATGAACCCGCTAAGTAGTTGGGTATATTTTATATATGTATGTTACCTATAACAGGACCGGACCCCGTAATTTAAGATTTTACGTAAATATAAAAAGTACACTGTGGATTTTTTGATTTTTGCCACTATTCGAAACAAACTATATTACGATAAAAAGATAAGGCGTTGGGAAAATACGTAAACAGAATTATATAACAGAGTCTTGGTGTCAAAATAGGTTGATATAAGTACATTTATTTATGTTTCAGTTTGTTTTATTTGGGTTACTAGCCTTTCTACTTTTTGGAAAATGGGACCCTCTTGGTCCGGGTCCCTGTCCAGCCCTATTGACCCCTATGAAGTTGCAGATCGCCTGCAACAAAAAAGAAGAAAACCCCCAAAAAACCCAAAAATCACAAATATTAGTTTACGTTTCGGTGGCAAGTCGGCCACCGTTGTCAAAACAGAAATTAAAACAAAAAATTAAACTAAATTTTAAGAAATTTTTGGTCTAAAAACTTATTAAATTCTGATAGCTTTTTTATTTTTAATGACGTTTTGTCATAAGTGACACTAGGTTATTGGACTGGTGTATGTATATAATTCAAAAAAAGATCAGAAAGGTGGGTGGTATGGTGTGTGAATTGATTTTAAGTTTACCTGAATTTACTTCAGGATCAAGCATAGGTAACCATGTATTATTTAAATTAACAGATATTGGTGCTACACATCAGTCTTTATTTAATAAAATAAATGCACTTTCCCTTATTTTACGCTTTTTTTTAACAAGTTTCCTTTGCTAAAATGTTAGAAGCATTCCAGTTTATTATGTGGTTATAATCAAATGCGTGTTGACAGATTTTTGATTTGTGGAATTCTGTGTTTCTAATATATGTTCTATGTTCTTTTATGCGTTTGGCTAATGATCTGGAAGTTTCACCTATATAAAATTTATTACATTCACAAGGGATATTATAAATGATATTTTTTGTGTTTTCGTTTATATTGTATGGTTTTGTTTTATTTGGTGAAATATATAGTGGGTCCCATTTTCCAAAAAGTAGAAAAGCGAGTAACCCAAATAAAACAAACTGAAACATGAATCTGCCAGAAAACTATAGAACATATTTACATTTAAAAGTACTAAAGTAAGTATTTCAAAGTACCGTTATAATAGTCTAAGAGCCAGTGAACCATCCGACAAACCATTTCCACCAAGCTAGAAAATTTTTAAATATTATTTTAAAATCGCTCAATTATGAAAATACCGTTCTGGCATGGATTTTTGATTTTTAGCACTACTCGAAACAAACTATATTACGAGAAAAAGATAAGGTGTTGGGAAAATACGTAAACAGAATTATATAACAGAGTCTTGGTGTCAAAATCGGATGATATAAGTACATTTATTTATGTTTCAGTTTGTTTTATTTGGGTTACTCGCCTTTCTACTTTTTGGAAAATGGGACTCTCCGGTTACTTCATCATCCCTTAAAATTTTGAAAATGTCAAAAAAAAATTAACGTCCGCCCACAAAGCTTAAATTTTGATATGATGTAATTTACATACGTGTGAGTTAAAAAAAAATTGTCAACCTATTTTGATGGTTACAAGTATGTGCCAGACGATAGTAAAGTTGTCGTCGGGATGGCAAGTTATAACCTGCTCCCACAAGGCTAAAATTTTAAGGGCATATTTTTTCAACAGTTGGAAAAGTATATTTAAACTGCCAGACTATTCTGATGGTTGCAAGGATCTTCCAGACCAGTATATAATAGTCAGGGCCCTCGACGAGAGCGAGGAGCCGGGAGCTGGAAAAAGGAGATTGGTTTTTCTCTTTTTAAATTCTTTGTGTTTTTTAAATTTTTAAGATTTTGTTTGTTTAGCTGGGTACGCAAAACTAAAAACGCTTCAGCATTTTATGCGGGCTCACTTTTTCTGTTAAAATATCCAATACACAAGAGGTATATCCTCTCTTATCACATGAAAGTTCATACGAGTCTGTTGCGTTCGCACTCTCGTCGAGCTCCCTGACTATTATATACTGGTTTGGAAGACTCTTGCAACTATCAGAACAGTCTGAAAGTTTAATTATACTTTTCTAACTATTGAAAGAATATGCCCTAAAAATTTTAGCCTTTGGGAGCAGGTTATAAATTACCATCCCGACAACAACTTTATTATCGTCTGGCACATACTTGTAACCATCAAAATAGGTTGTCAATTTTTTTTTCAACTCACACGTATGAAAATTACATTATATCAAAATTTTAGCTTTGTGAAAGCAGGTTAAAAAAGTTTTTTTTTTACATTTTCAAATTATAAATGATGAAGTAACCGGAGGATGCCTGCCAGAACGGTACTTCCATAATTGACCGATAGTAAAATAATTTTTAAAAAGTTTCTAGCTTTGTGAAAAATGGGTTAGTCGGATGGTTCACTAGGTCTCCTACTATAAAAGATCCATAGCAGATCTTCTTTTTGTTGTTTTACAAAGTTGAAACAAGTCCCTTAAGTTCGCATTGATATATCTAAGGCTTTTGACCAGATGTGGCATAATGGGCTCCTAAACAAATTTCTTTCTACGATCTTCCCTTAAACCTTTTTTTGGCTCTTTAGTTTTTTTTCTAATCGACGTTTATCAGCTAATGTAGCTTTCACCAAGATAAAGCTGGGGTGCCCCAGAGCTCAGTACTAATACCAACACTTTTTCTTCTTCACATCGACGATCTTCTCTCTTCTACGATCTATTCCATTTATAGTTTTACTAACGACAGTACCTTTCATTTAAATATCCAGTTTTTTAGTTCTGCCACTAAACATAATTTAGAAAACAAATGCAGGATTATTCGACTATTTTTCTCACAGAACCTTTAATTAATGTTTCATGGATTTAGACACCAAAAATCGTGTTTAATCCCCTATCTCAAAAACACAATTTTGTTCACTCCCGTGAAAAAGGTCTGCCATGACTCATCCTTTACCTGTGAACCACCAAGTTCTCTTGAACAAAACAATTTTTGTCTTCTTGGCATTAATTTTAAGAATGACCTTAACTGGCTTAAACATATTATATCCATAGCCCCAGTAGGAAATAAACTAGGATTTCTTTTCAGTCGAAAAGTATTTCTACCTTTTTTTCAAATTAGAACCTGCTTGAAATTCTGTTTTCATTACTGGAATATGAGGTCCTCCACAATTTTAAGCATTTTCATTTCTATTCAAAGGAGCGCCGTTTACTTTATTAATGACCCAACTATTACTAGAAGACTTCTTTCTCTTGCCCACCGACAAGCTGTAAGAGACCTGTCATTCTTTTATGGGTATTTTTACTGTTTTTGTTCCACGGAATTGGCCAGTATATCTCCTTCTTAAGCAACTTTTAATAGATCACTTTTAACCACTCCTTTATAGTTCATCTAGAGAGACCCAAACTTTCCACTTTATTTGTTATTTTATTCTTAGAGTGCTTAAATTGTGAAACCTACGACCTACTGCCTGCTGCGGTCTTTTTTGTACCTCCAAACCTCCAAATATATATTTATTTAATCTTGGGACAGTCCACGAAGACTGAGGCTCAAGTATTAACGTAACGTGGGTGTCTAAAGTGTGGTAAGAGGGAGTTTATTCACACGAAACTTAAATATTGAAAGATTTGGAGGAAAAGAGAAAACTGCGGGTAGCAGGTTCCGTAGTCTGACCGCTCTAGAGATGAAGGAATGAACAAAGTGGGCTTTTTAAGTTGGACTGTAAAAGGATGCATAAAAGTGACACTACGTGTTGCTCTGTTGGGAGCTGCTAAAGGAGGAATTATACGGGCCAATTCTTTGGAGCGGAATACTTGAAAATACCTATCAAAGAGGGACAGATCCCCTAAAGCTCGTCGGTGGGCAAGAAAAGTAAGGTTTTCTGTAAGTGTGGGATCATGATTAAGACGAACAGCTCTTCTTTGAATAGAGTCAAAAATGCCTATTGTCGTAGGGGACGCCATTCCCCAGACATGAGAACAATATTCTA
Organism: Listronotus oregonensis; assembly: GCA_019359885.1. Lineage (NCBI taxonomy): Eukaryota > Metazoa > Arthropoda > Insecta > Coleoptera > Curculionidae > Listronotus > Listronotus oregonensis. The sequence continues at coordinate 155,737 of JAHBCN010000523.1, forward strand.
AAAAGGGATCTGATCTGGGATACATGCAAGTATACAGATTAGAAGGGGAGAAATACTTTCCGATTTTTATTTTTTTATTCTCTTTTACTTGCTATATATATTTATGACACCGCTCCACTTAGTGGTAAATTAACTCTTTTTGCAGATGACACAGCAATTTGTGGTTCTGGTGACAACCCGTAGCACTACAAAACTTCATAAATAAAGATCTTGAAAGAGTTAAGCAGTGATTTGATTTCAATAAACTGTCTTTAAACATTTTAAAAACTAAAACTATGGGATTTTTTAAAAGAGACACAGTCTCAGTTACTATTATATAATAATCATAAAGTATAAATTATACTTTTTATGATAAACATACTATTGATAATAACTTGAATAAACTATTTAACCAGATATATATAATTATCTTTTTTGCTATAAAAACGAATTATAAAATATACGATATAATATCTTGGAATATATAATTTTTGTTTGGTACAATGTGAACATTAATTTTTCTGGAATAAGCATCCATTGGAGTTAACATATTTTCTGCTGAAAGCGATCAATTGGGATTATTTAAGATACTGCAGACCATTATTTAAATCTTTGCAAATCTTTACGTTTTATTATATGATTGTTCATGAGAGTGTTACTTTTTTACATTTTACATAGAAAAAAAATTAGAGAAAGGGGGCGATATACACAATTACCCTACCCTAATAAAAGAGGACTAAAACCTACCTCAATCTTATAAAACGGTTACTAAAAAATCTAAATACTAAAAAATAACGAGAAAATCACTCTTCGTTCAAGGTTATAGAACAAAAAAACAGCTTTAAAATTTTTATTTCGTTAATTAATTATTACAAAACTATTATGTATTGCACTCTTTTACAACATAAGTTATATAACGTTTAACATACTAAAAACAAAATTACTTTTGTTGATATACATGACTTTTGCTTTGAGGCATATTGTCAAATATAATAATTCACTATTTTTGAATAATATATTCTCAATTATTGAAAGTAGATTTTTAATTTATGAAAATAGGTGAATCCTTGTACCAATTAAGTTTGGTAAAGCTATCTTGGTTGGTTGGTTAGTTTAAGCGAAGTTGGTCGCGTTCCCATATTTTTGTGGGACCGTTATGTATCCCAACTTTCTGCAAGTATTTTGTTAGATGACAGTGGCCTGTCAGAACTTCTACTGTTGGTCTTATAAAAATACCTGAGTTCACTCCAAAAATAGGACCTCAACTGTTACTTTCTTAGAAGAATCTCCAACCTTCGCAAGTCATACATGCCAACGATCCAGATAGAAAACATTTGGATCGTTGGCTTGGGTTTAAAATATTCAAGGCGGGGAGGGGAAGGGGGCTATGATCCCACCAGACGCGGCTATATAGGAGTGCGAAAATAAAGAAAGCTGAACAAATGATTTTAAAACAATAAGTAGTATAAATCTTGTTTAAAAAAATAACCCATATTTTATTCACATTGATAATATTTTCTCTATACATGCTGAAAATTTTAAGTAAAGGATTTTTGATTTTAAAATAAATCAAAAGTTATTTATGGAGATACCCTGTTTATTCAAAAGCTACTGTCGATAACGTAAAATGTTATTGCAAACAAAAAAGGTTCTATGAAACTTTTAAAATGGACAACAAATTTTTTTAAAAAACTTTTTTACAACACACTCTGTATATCCTAAAGTCACACTTGATAACGCAGGATGCCTTTAAAAGCAAAAAAGGGATTATAAAATATTTTAATGATGGCATCCTTAGCGATCTGGGGGATAAGAGCTGTTCAATTTGACATCGAGACCCGTTTAGGATGCCGATATCAAAAAAAAAAAACAATTGAAAGGACCTTTTTAGGACCTTTTTTTGTTTGCAATGACATGTTGCATTAAAATGTCTTCTATATCCGTCCTTGACCCTGCATTTGTTTTTCAAATAAGGTTTGGAGACTGACCTAAAAAACTGAATATTAAAGTGAGAGGTACCATCGTTAGTAAAGCTATGAACAGGATTGTAGTAGAGAGAAAATTATTGATGTGAGGTTGTGTCAGTACCGAGCTCTGGGGCACCCCAGTGTTAACTTGGTAATACTAGAAGACTTCTACTACAACTGATATACGTCGATTGGAAAGAAACTCGATTAGCCGAGTTTAAGTAAAAAACCGTGGGGCGCATCAAGTCAAAATGACCTTGTTAAAAACCTTAGATATGTCAGGAGTAATGATTTGGGATTCCCCGAAAAGCTTAAAAAACTTGTTTCAGCTATGGGTTAAAAAAATTAACTATGGTATATCTTTTGTGACAGAAGCCGTCTGTCATGTTTAATTTTGAGTTTAACAAATATTTTTAAATTTGGCATAAATTTGATAATATACCGGGTGTTTCAAATTCGACTCTCACCATTGGGATCTCGGAAACTATAGGAGATACGAAGGGTTAAATTGGGGCAAAGTTGGGCATTTATGTGACCAACAATATACCGTTTAGAAAGTTTGAAAATTCCGAGTAATTCCGGAGATATCCGGAAAATAACGAAATTTTTGAAAATCGTTTTTTTTTCCTGGGTTTCTTTTTCAACGAATTCCAAAATAAATAATACATTTGCATTGCCACTTTTTCCGCTCTATCGAATGGTGTTCATAGTTTTGCAACTCGACGTTTCGTTTTTGCGTAACCATCATCAACTTTTTTTTTTCTTATGGACGCCATATGGGAATTCCACAAATTTGAATGGCCCTTTTTATCACATTTTCAACGATGTATCATAAATTACCCTTGTTGCCTGGAAAATCCGAAAAATTAATTAGAATATTTTTATAACGTAGTTGGCTTTGATTTCTCAAATCGGTGACGTGTAAATGACATTCTGTGTTTACTGTCAGTTGTGGTGTCGTTAAAAATGGAATTCACCAATGAAGAAAAACGAGATATGGTAAAACTTTATTACAAGAATGATAGGAACAGTGTGAAAACATCGGAAGTGTATCTAACTCGTATCCCGAGAGACGACAACCTCATCGAACTTTATTCAAATTATTGGATAGAAACCTCGCTGAGTATGGTTCGTTTGAAAAGCCCAGATAAAAATATGGGGACAGAATGGATGAGGAAAGTAAAGAAAACATCGTAAATGAGGTATAATTAATGTTAACATTCGTTTTAGGACGCAAAGTACCTAATCGATTATCTATTCGGAAAAAATGTTGACAAACGCGGCAATTTTCAAATACATACCGGGCATGCGTCGACTTTATGACTTAGTTCGAATTTAGGAATTAGTTACTTTGCGATCAACTGTAAAAAAATATTAAACCGTTTATGAAAAACTAATACATATTTTGTAGATAAATACGAATCCAGGTAAATCCACACGCCAGATACACACTGATTTGGATGTTTCTTCGCACACGTCTGTTTGGAGAGAGATCAGGAAAAGTAGTTTCAAATGCTACAAAATCCACATATCGCAAAAACTGCACCCTGGTGATTCTGAAAGGCGATTACAATTTTGTGATTGGCTACAAAGGCGACCCGATTTTCCAGCTTTTCTAGAAAATGTTATTTGGATAGATGCGAGCACTTTCACCAAATTGTGGAATATTTAATCGAAACAATGAACACATTTGGAGCATAAACAATCCCCGGCAGTTTCGAGAATTACGACCCCAAGTGCGATTCAGTCTTAATGTCTGGCAGGCATTTATAAAAATAGAATTTTGGGACCTCATTTTTTCAACGGAAATTTGAACGCTGAAATGTATTATCAGTTTTTGACGTCAACTTTTGAAGACTATTTGGACGATTTACCATTAGCAAACTACAACAGTATTTGGTTCCAACACGATGGTGCTCCACCTCACAACACAAGACAAGTATCTGATTATCTTTCCGAAAGGTTTGGTGACGGGTGGATTGGAATAATGGGCCGGTAAGATGGCCAGCTAGGTCTCAGATCTCAATGTCCTCGATACATTTTTATGGGGTACGTTGAAAAACCGAATTTATGGGCAAGGCGAATACCAAAATATCGAGGAACTTCAACTCAACATCGTTAGGGAGTTTGGAAGATTAAGAAGGAGAGAAATAAATCGCGCAGTTAATAACATACAGAGAAGAGTGGCGATTTGTTTAGAAAATGACGGCAAGCATTTTGAACATTTGTTATAATTTTTTAGTTCTAGTTTTTAGTAATTTTCTGTTATTTAAACCATTCGGTTGTCATTTTGTTGTCTAGAGGCTTTCAAACGAACCATACTCAGCGAAGTTTCTATCCAATAATTTGAATAAAGTTCGATGAGGTTGTCGTCTCTCGGGATACGAGTTAAGATACACTTCCGATGTTTTCACACTGCTCATATCATTCTTGTAATCAAGGACCAGGACCACAGTGACCTTTGGACAAAGGGCGGTACTTTGGTAGCGGCGGCAAATCACCGACGCTTTTTGCACCATCATAATTTTTTTATGTTTAATTCTTCCTAGACAACCGGAATATAAATAAAACGAGGTATGTTCTGCAAGAATTCTTTTTTAGGCGCACCGTTTTTAACTCACGGAATACTTAATGTTTAAAATTTCTGTCTTGCTGTCCTTAAAGAAATATATTGTTGTTAAACTGATAAAGTGCAACCTGATGCTCCTTAATTTAATGCCTTTTCGTAAAAAATATTTTATTTTCTCCTTTAAGTTTCGTGAGTACCACATTTATTTATGTTTAGAGGTTAACAAGTTAAGGTTCTGCAAAAATACGACGGAAATAAATTTTCGAAAGTCAAATTTTTTGCTTTTTGACGAATAGAATTAAGCATATGTAAAACTCAAACATTTTGATTACGAACATGAAATCTCTATCACTATCGATGACCTAAAACAAATTTAAACTTTTTCTCTAATAAATTATAAACTTTATGTCGCTAAAGACTAATTTAATAAACTACTGTTTTTAAATACGTTTGATAAATTTTAATAACCTTAATAAAGGTATATTTACGAACCCCAATGAAAACTTTGACAAAATTTGATTGACATTTTTTGCCTAAATTAGACAAATGCAACTTCTTTGCTATACTCTTTTTGGTCAATTCTACGAATCAAGAACATTCGTAATCAAGGACCAGGACCACAGTGACCTTTGGACAAAGGGCGGTACTTTGGTAGCGGCGGCAAATCACCGACCTTTTTTGCACCCATATAATTTTTTTATGTTTAATTTACTTCCTCGACAACGGTAATATAAATAAAATAGGTACTGCTTCTGCGGGAATCTTTTTTTTAAGGACGCATCCGTTTTTAACTGCTAACGATGAATACTTAATGTTTAAAATTTCTGTCTTGCTGTCCTGCCTAAAAAAATATTATGTTCTTTTTATAATGATAAAGGCACTCCTGATGGCTCATTAATTTAATGCCTTTTGCGAAAAAAAATATTTTTATTTTTTCCTTTAAAAAAGGTTCTGTGTAGGTACCACATTTATTTTTATGCTTTAGAGGTTAACAAAAAGTTAAGGTTCTTGCAGAAAAATACGACGCGGAAATAAATTTTCGAAAGTCAAAATATTTTTTTTTTTGCTTTTGACGAATAGGAATTAAGCATATGTCAAAAACTCAAACATTTTGATTACGAACATAGAAATCTCTATCATCTATCGATGACCTAAAACAAAATTTAAAACTTTTTTTTCTTCTCAATAAATTATTAAACTCTTATGTCGCTACAAGACATATTTAATAAACTCACTGCTTTTAATGATGTATTTGGATTTTTGTTAAATTTTAATATCTTAAGTGATGATGGTTTGTTAATATGTTGCTTGAATCTTAAACAAAAGTTTAAATATTCTGCTAGAAATTAACGCGATATCAATGCCTTACAGCCTAAAACATTTAAAGGATTTGAGTTGCCATCGACTAAACCGTTTGGCCTTCTCCAGTTTCTTCTTTATGAAAATGATTTCATTTCGCCATTCCCAAATGCAACAATGGCCTTGCGTATCTCATCAACCCTACACGTAACAGTAACGACGGGTCAAAGGTCATTTCAAAATTAAAAACAATTAAAAATTATTTTAGGTCGACCATGGCACAAGAAAGACTCTTCAATCTGGCGACTTTAGCCATAAATTATGACCTAGGTATGTTCACTGATTTTGATGACATTATTAAAGAGTTTTCTTTGATAAACTGTAGATGTTTTTTGTTTGTAAATTACCTATGTTTATGACGGGCTTCTTAACAAACTCCTACAGTCTTCCATCTAAGCTTTGTTCTTGGCTCTCCAGTTTCCTTTCTAATCGATGTATATCAGTTATTGTGGATGGTCATTCTTCCAGCTTCTATTTAATTAATGCTGGGGTGCTCCAGGGCTCAGTAGTGGCACTAATTCTGTTTCTTCTTCACATCAACGATCTTCTCTCTTCCACAAGCAATCTTATCCATAGTTTTGCTGACGATAGAACCTTCCACTCTAATATTCAGTTTCTTAAGCCACCCTGTAATTCTGATTTGGAAAACAAGCGCAGGTCAATGCAGATATCTCTTTTACAAGACCTTAAAGTAATCTTGGAGTGGGGCGCGTCCAATTTAATGCCCTATCGCGAAAAAAGTCGGCCAATGCTCATCCGTTACATTGTGGGTGTTACTTTTGAGAATAACCTTAACTGGCACAAACACATTACATGGCAGCTTTAAAAAAGCTTGAATTTTTTTTTTGAGTCAAAAAGGATTTCTATCCTTCTAATCTGTATACTTTATATGTATCCCAGATCAGACCCTCTTTAGAATATTGTTCCCACGTCTGGGGAATAGCGTCTCCTACAACACTTAGCATTTTTGAGTCCATTCCGAGAATAGCTGTTCGTCTTATTAATGATCCCATACTTACAGAAAAGCTTCCTTTTTTTGCCCACCGACGAGCTGTAGGAGATTTGTCTCTCTTTTTAGGTATTTTTACGGCTTCCTCCTTGGGCAGCTCTCAACCGACAGTGCCACTTTTATGCATCCTTTTACAGTTCAACCTGAGATACCTCGAACTTCCCACTTGGTTCGTTCCTTCATCCCTAGAGTGTCCAGACTATGGAAACTTCTACCTGCAGTAGTTTTTCCTTTTCCCCTAAATCTCCAAATATTTAAGTCTCGTGTGAATAAAAATCCTATTACCACACTTCAGACACCCACGTTAGTACTTAGGCCTTACCTTCGTGGCCTGTCCCAAGATAAAAAAATATTTATGGTTTCTTAGTTATATTTTTTTCTAAATAAAATTTACTTATTATTATCACTTTCTCTCTGTAAGCAGTTGCTAATGATTAAAAGCTGAAGCCGCCCTTCGCATGGCACCATACTATTTTTGTATCAAATTTTATTAAACAAGACTTAATCCTTCGTAAAAAATCGTGTTTACAAAAAAGATAATCCAGATATTTTGGCGTTTTAGGACTCAAATGACACAATATGTTGTAAAAATAAAAAAAGTTAAATCATAGACTTTATAAAGCGCCATTTCTAACTCTTCCACGAGGGCGCCCTTGACTCTTGCGCGGCCCTGCCAAGAACATGGTTATCTTTACACTCAAACTTTAAGCACATTTATTAATTAAATTATTTATTTTTTTAATCTAATTATTTCCTTAATTTTATAGTCCTGTAAAATCCCTGAAAATGTATGTGTTTTCATTGGGTTGTATGTTTTTTACCAAGAATGACTTTTGAACTTCCATATTATTAGATTTAAAAAAACCAAACAATATGTTTAGTTTTTCTTTGTAAATTGGGTCAAGATATCGGTAAAAAAATAGCCTTGTTTTCAAGCGTACCAATGCTGGTTAAAATGATTTCGAAAAAAATATGTTGTCTATTTTAACTTATTTAACTTATTATGCTCAATTATACGCAACATAAACGTATGTATTCTTAATTTAAACAGAATATACTGGGAAGTTTATAACTTATCACATAAAACTCAATACAAATGCAGTTGCATACTAAGTGTAGTCCCGAAGTAAGTTATCAAAATGATAATAAAATATCAATTTTGCGTGCCTTTATAAACGCTCAGTCTACTCTAATTTGACAAATAAAAAGGTGAGAACATTTTTTTCTTGAAAATAAATGCAGTATAATATTTCCTACAGTGTAGTCTACCCACAAAGGGAGGACTGGAGTCAGAAAGCGACCGACCTGCTCCGGGCTGATATCTGTCGGTACACCGAGGGCTCCAAAACCAAGGACGGTGTTAGAGCTGGAATATATATGGACAGAGGCCGAGGGCAGAGTTTTCCTTCAGCCTGGGCACTCTCGCAACCAATTTCAAGCGAAGGGAGGTATTTGCTATTTAGATGTGTGCTAGAACGCTAGTTGATCGGCACTGCACACGTAAGACAGTTAAAATATTCTCCGACAGTCAAGCAGCTCTCAAGGCTCTTGAATCCAGCCGGTGCAATTCGAAAACCGTCTGGAATTGGAAGGATGCGCTGACCAAACTGGGTCAAAGCAACAAGGTTACCCTACTGTGGATACCTTGATATACCGGCCTAGAGGGTAATGAATTCGCAGACCTCCTTGCCAAAAAGGGGGCGGAGACAAAATTCACAGGGCCAGAACCGGTCATCGGTATATCTTATAGAATGGCCAAGCAGTTCATACCAGCTTGGACACAAAAAGAAAATCTTCGGTATTGGCATGGACTTCCGGGTCTCAGACACTCGAAGGCCTTTATAAGTCCACCGAACCAACAATGTAACGTCAAACTACTGGAGCAATCAAGGGAACACCTTAAAACTCTAGTGGGACTGTACACGGGACACGTAAGGTTTCAGCCTGTTTTCCCCCTATCAAAACCTCGATATCGTTAAACATAAAAGTATGAGATTTCACTAATTCCACTATTTCAATTTTGCACATATATATTGCAAATGAATAATTATAAAATAGATTTACATGCAAAAATAGATAAATTACGATTCAATATTTGATAACTGGCACAGTTCTATGTACTACGTTTATACAGAATCCTGTTTTCTTATTTTTATCCTGCCAAAATCATAAAAAGTGCCCTAAGTAGGCAGCTTTAGAGAAGCACTACATAATATTTTAACGTAATTAGTGTCATGGTTAGAAATGCCTATGAAATAATACAGGGTGTCCGGAAAATACGTGTAAAAGGTTTGATGACAAACTCCGGACGTCAAAATAAGTCGATTTGAGCGAACTTACAATTAGCTATATCCCAAATTGCTTCAATTAGCCTGTAAAGGGCGTCAAAGATTTAAAAAAATGTTGTTTTTTTCCTAAATTTTTCAAAAACGTGCAAATCGATTTTAATAATTTTTGGTGATGAGTCTTGGGTTATAAAATGACGTTTGCTGTTGGCATCGACTGTACTTAACCTTAAGTATTATAAAGGTGACGTCATATGTAGTTATGTCTTCTGATTTTTTAAGTCATTGACTTTCTGACAAATCAGATATTTTTTTCCAGTAAAACAATGTATTTTGAAGATTTTTTCATCTCTTGCAAAATTTTGCTGGGATAAGTGGTTATGCAAAAAAATCATTTTCAATAACGTGCTGGGCAAGAAATTTTATTAATATTTAAAAAAACTAAACATTATTTAAGCAAATATGCCAAAATTAGCACTTTTTGTTGAATACACTTATTTACATATCTTAAAAAATAAACTTGAATTTTATTTATTATCTCGGGATTATTAGGATTACTTGCATTTAAAATTCGTAGCCCTAAGACGTCACGTTTATAATAATTTAGGTTAACAGTGCCAACAGCAAACGTCATTTTATAGCCCAAGACTCATCACCAAAAATTATCAAAATCGACTGGCACGTTTTTAAAAAAATTAGAAAAAATCAACATTTTTTAAAATCTTTGACGTCCTCTGCAGGCTAATTGAAGCAATTTTGGTTATAGGTAAGTTCACTCAAATCGACTTATTTTGACGTCCGCGGAGTTGTCATCAAACAATGTACACGTATTTTCCGGACACTCTGTATAAAGGTAATTTCAAGAAATATCAAAAATAATAAAATGCTGTTTCATAAAATAACTTTATAATATTCCAAAAGTAAGTCAATCCATGAAATTTTTTACGTTAAAATATTAAGTATTTCTTCTCTAAGGGCCGAGTGATGATCGCGTTGTTAAATTTAGCAATGGACTTAGCAGTTTAGAATGTTTAACAAAACAACCTGCCAAAATCTGACATTTTGTTAAACATTCTAAAACTTAGCAAATTGTTAAAAGTTAACAACGGTTTAGAATGTTTAACAAAATGTCAGATTTTAACAGGTTGCCTACTAAAATCATTGAATAACAATGACAATGACGTTTTGTTAAACATTCTAAACTGCTAAGTCCATTGCTAAATTTAACAACGCGATCATCACTCGGCCGTAAGGCTCTTAGATATAGTAATTTTAAATAGCATAAAATTATTTAAATTATAATATTTTAAAAATATTCCTACTTAATTAGGTTTTACCTTATTTTAAAAAATGCTAAGCCGGATCTGTTACAAATTAGAGCAGTATCCAGTACTGGTTTAAATAAACTAATTTTGGAATTTCTTGAAAACTAATTTGTTGTTTTTAAATTTGAAAAGTCATTATACCATATTCTGAATTTTTGATGCAAATTAACAACATGGGTTAATGTTACTGTTTTTTCCGGGTTTTTTGGTTTTGTACTTTTTTTACGAATTTGGAACGTCGACACCAAAATTCATTTAAATTAAAATAAATAAGTAAAGTTGTTTTTTTTTTTTTTTGCCCCATTACTTGAATATGTTAGATATGACGGTGAAAAATAATTTGTCGGCAAAATTAAATTTTTCGTTTTTTTTTTTACTGTCGTAAGTTTATTAAAAAATTACCATTGGTTATTTTTGATTGAGTAGTAAAAAAATGATGAAAGTAAATTACGGTATTTTAAAAAAATTGGTTGTTGGGAAACATTTTCAAAAATAAATTTTTTAAAAATGACATCTTAAAAAAATTATTTAAAAATTAAATATTAAAAATGAAATTAAAAAAAAAATTATCTATAAAACCTAAAAAATGGCATAATTTAATTTTGTTTTTAATTTTTCGTCGTCGAGGACCTCCTATAGTCTTCACCAAATTTTTTCCGCCTTAGTTTCCTTTCTTACCAACGTATAACAGTTATTTTAATGTCTCTATTCTGAAGGTTATGCTGGTACGCCCCAGCATTACCTTCATACATCAAACGTTTTTTTCTTTATGATCATTCTTTTTCAGATTTTTTCTGACGTTTTCCCTTTACTCTAATTTTTAGTTTTTTAAGCCAGGCTCTTAGCCTGATTTAGAAAACAACCGTTTACAGGACCTCAAATTATTACTGGATTTGGATGCCAAAAATGTTATCTATAAGTCTCGTAAGCTGCAATTCGTTCATTCCCATTTCAAATTTTTTCCTGACCTTTTAGGTGCAATTTCAGACAAAACAGCAGAAGATTTTATCAGAAACTTGCTTAAATAAAGAAGCGGTATAGGGGAAAATGGACCCCAAACATGTTAGCAAACTACTGTTGGATCCTCAAACGTTAATTCAATTTTTCTGAATATAAGCAAATAAAGTTAACGCACTAAATAACCCCGCATAAAACATGAAAATTGAACACCAGTTAAATTTAATAAAACTTTGTTTTTCGATACCTCTGGTTTTACTGAAAGTTCTCAATGGGCACGAATCTCGAAACACCCTTCCCCAATCTTTTTAAAACTGCCCCGTAAGATCGGAGGGATGCATTCAACAGATTTTTGGTGCATTACCTTAGGAATCTTTACAACTTTGTCAAACCTCCCCCACAGTAACTATCCTTAGTCCTGCCATTCCTAAAGAAGCAGAACCCACCTTCCCCCTTTTTCCTGAATCCTGACGGATATCCGTCAGGATTCAGGAACATAAAAAATTTTAAAAATAAAACAACAACCCCCCTTTTCCAACGTCCCACCACAGGACAACAATCGACTTCGACAACTCTAGACAAAATCAACAAAAAACACCACAAAACCAGTTAATAAAGAAGCTCTCGAAATAAAAAACTGGTACTTTAACAAACGCGACGATGCCACCAACATCCCAAACATATGGAAAACAACCATCCGAAAGGTAAAAAAAAGAAAGCCCGAACAGGCGCCTTCGGTTGCCACCCAGCAACAACCCACCCAAACCCGTCTGCTCACCAGACCGTAACACAGCCACAGGCCAGGTGGGTTTAAGTCGAGACGCAGAGCGAAAAACATCATTTTAAAATGCCGAATGGATTTGGCGAAACTTTGAAAACAATTTTTTAAATAAATGGATTGAACCCGAATGATAGTTTACATATATATATATAACAGGTTTAGTCAGAAGTCTGACAAAGCTCATTTACTCGTTATCCATAAAATTTTGTAATTTTTTTTTTTGTGGGTAAATAGCCAGGCCTAAACTTCACATTTTAAAAATATTTTGATGTATACAGGGTTGCTCACAAAAGCGTGCCGATATAAAGTTATGTTTTTTAAATGGATCACCCTGTATTTTATATTTTTGTTAGATTGCTCTTTACATTCTAACACTTTTTGTTATATGCTACCTAGGGTTAAATTTTTCAAATTTAGGAAATATCAAAGTTTCTATTGGAAAAAAAGCAAATTCAGAACATTGTTAATAAGGCTCCCATTTTCCTATTTTCGAATATTATTAAACTTGCTTGTGCAGGCAATTAGCTAATACCTCATATTTGAAATTTTTTTTTATAAAATAGGTTTAGGTTATACAGGGTGTCCAGCAAATGGTGGTAAATTTTGAAACTTTAAAATCTCTAAAACTTTCTTATTTCAAATGGAACACCCTGTATTTTGTTTGACCATTGCTTCAGGCTTTTAATACCTACAAATCTTTTTAGGATTCCCCTTTCCTAAGTCAATTTGATTTTGCAATATTTTTATTTTATTTTTTTTTTCACGAAAAATGTAGATAATTATTTAAAATTGGGGAAAACCCTTTGGGAAAACCCAAAATGATTTTTTTTTAAATGCCTACTATCTAACTGTCTTAATACAGTTTTTCTGAATACAAAAATTTACAAAATATTATATCGGAATATATCAACAAAAAAATAAGACATAATTTAACCAACTATTTATTTATATGGATTAAAATTGAAAAAAAATGTAAAATTATTAAATCAAATGTTCAAAAATACGACCATTTTCTTGAATACACTTATGGAAACGCTCCACTATGGATCTTCGTACCTCAAAAAGCGTATGCGGGAAAATTAATCTGCAAGCCGCCGTTATCCTTTCTTTCATATTCGCCTTTGTAGTAGGACATTCCGGTACACCTTTTCTTTCAAAACCCCACAAGTAAAAAGTCTAATGGCGTAAGATCACAAGATCTTGGTGGCCATTCAATGGCACCTCTTCGACCAATCCTTTTTTTCGGGAAATTGTTCATTTAAAATTCCCGAACAATTCTATGGAAATGTGGCGGAGCACCATCTTGCTGTAAACCACATTGCCCTTCTTAAATCTAAATTAACATTTTCTAACAAACTGGCAATTCATTTTGTAAAAATGATAAGTAAATTTCACCAGATAAATGATCATCAAAAAAATATGGCCCTATAATATAATCGCCCAGAATTTCCACACCAAACGTTAAGCGACCATAGATTCTGGTTGTCCACCTCGCGAACCCAATGAGGATTTTCTAATGCATAATAGTGCATATTGTGTCGATTAACTATGCCATTACTTTTAAAAGATGCTTCATCAGTAAATAAAATAAGTGATAAAAAATCGGGATTATTAGCTATTTTTCTAACTGTATTACAAAATCTACTCTTTTTACAAAATCCTCTCCACCTAGTTCTTGGTGAAGGGAAATATGATACGGATGATATTTGTACTTTCGTTGTTCTATTGATCGTAGATTGGGAAGTTTCTTGAAATAGTGGCCAAATCTCGGCTGCTGGAGGATGGATTTTCCTGAACATGTATCAAGATTTCTAATTCTTTTCTTCCGTCGTCACGTATTTGTTTATCTTAGGTTTCAATGAATATTCAACATTACCTGTAGAATTAAATCGTTCTTTTAGTTTTTCCAAAGCTCTTTTGCTGGGTTGTCTTCGATTGGGATATCGCATATTATACAATCGGCATGCTAATAAACAATTTTTTTCGGCTTCACCGATAATATAAATCATATCAATTAATTTCTTGTTTTAAAAATTCATCTTAAAAACTCTACAGCTTACGTTAAAACTTAGACAGTAATATTATGACATAATTTATTATATTGTTTTCTTTGTTAATTTCGCCAACTACATTTTTAAATTAAAATTAATATTTTCTTGTAAAAAAATTAAAAATTAAAAATATTGCAAAATCTACTTGACTTAGGTGATAGGGAAATCCTAAAAAGATTTGTAGGTATTAAAAAGCCTGAAGCAATGGTCAAACAAAATACAGGGTGTTCCATTTGAAATAAGAAAGTTTTAGAGATTTTAAAGTTTCAAAATTTACCACCATTTCTGGACACCTGTATAACCTAAACCTATTTTATAAATAAAGTGTACAAATATGAGGTATTAGCTAATTGCCTGCACAAGCAAGTTTAATAATATTCGAAAATAGGAAATGGGAGCCTTATTAACAATGTTCTGAATTTGCTTTTTTCCAATAGAAACTTTGATATTTCCTAAATTTGAAGATTTAACCCTAGGTAGCATATAACAAAAATGTTAGAATGTAAAGAGCAATCTAACAAAAATATAAAATACAGGGTGATCCATTTAAAAAACATAACTTTTATATCGGCACGCTTTTGTGAGCAACCCGTATACATCAAAATATTTTTAAAATGTGAAGTTTAGGCCTGGCTATTTACCCACGAAAAAAAAAATTACAAAAGTTTTATGGATAACGAGTAAATGAGCTTTGTCAGACTTGACTCACCCTTTATATATATATATATATATATATATATATATATATATATATATATATATATATATATATATATATATATAATATATATATATATATATAAATATATATATGTAATTTCAAGGTTGCAATATGTAACAAAAGCTTTAAATATATAAACAAATGTTAACTACAAAACATATTTAATCAAATCGACCATCCGGCAGAACCATTGGTTACAAATTAAAATTTTTTAAAAAATCTTTAAAAAACATTACACACAATTAAAATAAAAAACAAACACAAAATTACACCACCCCCATCACATATAGCGGTTGTTGTAATGGGGGTGGTGTACTTTTGTGTTTTTCTTTGTTTAATTGTGTGCAATGTTTTTTAAAGATTAAAAAAAAATAATTTGTAATCAATGAAGTTCTCTTCTGTGGCATTGGTCATATTTGATTAACATGTTGGCGGTAAGTTTTAATATGTTAAGTAGTTTAGCCTATGTAACTAGGGTTTTTTTGTACATATTGCAGCCTTGAAAAAGGAAATAAATTTTCTGAAAGCTCGGGACTGCTAAAAAGTGTTTAACTTTTAATGAATCATAAAGATCGAATCCCCTTCGTACGCCACCTTCACCATGCAAACGGGCAGATTAATATTTCGCCGTTGTCAGGAACAAAAGGGGCGCATACACTAGTAATATCTAAAGCGCCGAAGTCTTTCTTTTTGACTGTTTTTAATTTTTTGAAAACCTACATCCACCAGTGAAATTGCATACACCATTTAAACGTTTTTCCTTTTGGGTATTTAATCTTCACAATCCCATTGGTCCCCACGACGCTCGAGTAAATCCTTATTTAGCCTATTGGGCTCCCCTTCTAATACATTTCGAAGGATATTAAGTAATAATCGCTCTGGGGGCTGTGGAAAGCAATTCATAATCACCTTGATTGAGAACGCGTAATATCGGGTATTTAGGTAGTATTTTAGAAGTTTGTTATCTGATTAAACCTGACTTTATAAGATTATATTTGTTTTGGAACTTAAAATGCAGGCAGAATTTTATTCACGAAACAGAAAATTGCTACAATTTATCCAATAGACCCAAAACACCATTCTCCTCGGAAAAAATAACTTAAAATCCAAGATTACAGAATTTGTCCAGTTTTACGAATAAAACTGTTTAAAAACTCATATTTATTTGGACAACAAAGCTGGGCTAGGAATCAAATCCCTTGGGAATCAAATCATTTTAAGGGTCCAACGGCTGGAATCGATTACTTTTTAAACATAGGATCTGTGATCCAGATTCCTTATATAACTTTAAAATGATCCGGAATCAATTCCTTTTTGAAAGGATCCGATCCCAAAAGAAATCGATTCCTTATACATATTTCTAATTTGAGACAAATCAGTTTATAATGCCAAAATTCGACATTTTAAATAAATTATTTCAAATTTCCAAACTTTGAATTTTGACCTAGAACCTTAAAAATCCTTTTATCCCGAATCTAAGGCAAATGGGTTTAAAGATGAAAAATCCGCTATTTTAAATTCCCAAATTTTTACCTTAGATTCTTAATCAGCATTACATTGATTTTTGAAAATGAAGGTAAAGAATTTTAAAACATCTGCCAATTAAAATCTTTAAATAAGAAAACACACCTAACATGTGATTAGTGATGAGCGAGACCGGTCTTGGTCTTGCGGTCTTGGTCTTGGTCTTGCAGCAAGACCAAGACCGAGACCAAGACCAAGACCGCCTTCTCGCTTGCAAGACCAAGACCAAGACCGGGGTATGCAAGACCAAGACCAAGACCAATACCAAGACCGAGGAGTGCAAGACTACGCAAGACCAAGACCGACCTGCACTTTTGTCACTTTTTTTTTAAATTATAATATTCAATTTTCCTATTCAATATACAGAGGTATTAGACATGACAAAAAATGTGTCGCAAACTGCCCAAAAAGGCGATTATTTTATAAGTAACAGGTTTTTTAAAAAATAATATTTAAACCGATCACTTAGTTTTTTTATGAAATTTTCTAACAACGATAACCAGTAGATTCAGTAACATGTTTCAAAAATAATAAGATTGTGACTCAATGGTCCGACAAAGCTCGATATCTCTAAAACCGTTTACGACAGAGAAAAACTAGAAGAACAAAAGTTATAGAATCTGAAAATTACTTACCTATTCCTAATGTTTTTTTTTTAATTAGCTATCTAGTGATGCCACTTACAGGGTGAATCAAAAATTTCCAAAATCCAGAAATACATTATTTTTGTGCCACACTGTAAGAAGTGGCACCATTAGTTTGCTCCTTTAAACTAAGATATAAATGTAAAAGTGATGGTTTAATAAAAAATATATTTGTCATGTCATATAGGAATACTTTTTATATAAATGGATTTTAAATTTCACTTCCGGTTTAGACGGAAAAGTCAAAGCAATACCAAAAGTATAATGATGACGTCATTTTTGTCAAAACCTAAAAGGATAGATAAAAACCATCTACGTCGACATTGTACCTATATGACAGTTCAAGAATTTCCAGCATAATATACAGGGAAGCGATTTTTTTAAACGAATTTTTTGCCATAATTTTTCTATTTTAGGTTAAAAGCTAAAAATAAAGAAGTTTTCTTGAGTGGTAGTGGATTCTTCGGAAAATTCTGAAATAGAAAATAATTTTACCTTTTACTCCTTTTTTTATAATTTTGTATATTCAGTTTTTACCATTATGAACGGTTTCGGAGATATCGAGCTTTATCGCACTATCGAGCCACCTTGTATATTATTATGCAGAATGTTTATTAAGTATCTGTACAAATTTGGACGGCAAATGTTTGCCTAATTTGAACATAAAAAGTTTATTTGAACTGAAAAGCTTCCTAAATAACTTTTTTTTTGAATCAGAAACCAATGTTTACATATCAGAATCATTTTCATGGAAATTTCACATCTGGCCTCTGCCCTCAAAGTACTCAGTTTTGTATTTTCTTTAATTTTAAATGCTTCTTTAAAGAAAATTTAAATATTTCCTTTCACTAAAATTAAGCGCAATAAATAAATAAACCCCCAATTAATCAAATAATTTAAATGTACATGTAAGGTTAAAATTGCTATATTTTAAAATTTTAAAGCAAAAAATATAGTTTCCATCTTTATTTATTTGTAAGTATTAAAAAAATATATATTTTATTTAAGATTGCTTAGTTTAAATTATTACTACCCAAAAAAAGCAAGACCAGCAAGACTCTTGCAGCAAGACCAAGACCAAGACCAAGACCGGGTTGTGCAAGACCAAGACTTTCTTTGGGCTTGCAAGACCAAGACCAAGACCAGACTTGCAAGATCAAGACCAAGACCAAGACCAGCCCGGTCTTGGTCTTGGTCTTGCTTTGCTCATCACTACATGTGATTTTTAACCAAAATATGTTGTTTTTTAGGTCCAGAGAAACAACATTTAAATGAAACATTTTTTTTTTCATAACCATAAAGTCTGATATCCAAAAACACATTATTTTTACTTGTATTTGGTCTTTAAAGTTTTGATTGCTTGATCTTTAAATTTTTATAATATGTTACCCTTAAGATAACCCTGAGGAACTTTTAAATGAAATGGGACATTTTATTACTTTTATTTAGGATGTCCTACAAAAATTAATTTAAAATTTTAATAAATTTTTATATTCTGCAAGCAGAAAAATCATTAAACGGTACTTGTGTACTTCCTGTAAAATAACAATAGGATGTTCCATTTATAAGTAGCTCTCGCTCTAGAATCACATTTAAAAACCTTATGAGCAGGGCCGTATCTAGGCGGTGGCAAGATGGGCGCCCGCCAAGGGCGCAGACCTGGGGCCCAAAATGGACCATAAAAAATTTTTTTCATCAGTTGTCAATATCTTGTCATTTTAATATTTTTTTATTGACAAATTAATTAAGAAATAAATTACAACAGAAAAATTTTATAGCAAATTTTTAATTTTAGATACTTAATTTAATTATTTTCAATATTTTAAGACTAAAAAAATGTATGATTTAATAATAAAATAAATTTATCCAGATACCTATAGCGAGAATATAACCCTTAATTTTTTAATATTGCAGATAAATTGGTATTTTATAAATTGGGCACTCTGTTCCAAACTTAGAATGTATTTTTCTGGTAGTTTCTGAAAAATAAATGAATCTTCGTTTAGCTAATATATATGTTTTAAATTCGACTCTCACCATGGGGATCTCAGAAACGGTAAGAGATACGAGGAAGAAAATTTGGGGACAAAGTTGGGAAGCCCAATAATACACTTTAAAAAAAATTGAATTTATCTCTTGTTTTTGGAAATTTGTCGAAATAACTAAAATAATGTCCGATTTTCCTTTTTTTTTTTTTACGAGCCTATTTTAAAAGTTAAAAAAACCTAAAAATACATTCTTATCGGAACTTTTGCACCTTAAGTATTGATGAAGTCAAAACTTTTTTCGACGTTTCGTTTTAATGAAACCATCCACATTATTACTTTTTTTAGATACGGCCCTGGATTTCTTTTATTGATACGCAACTTTGTCCCTTCCTTCGTATCTCTTACCGTTTGAGAGCCCAATGGTGACAGTCGAATTTGAAACACCGTATATTTTAAAATCTTTTTACATGTTTCATAACAAAGATTTTAAATAGTTTCTGTAAAAACATGTAATAAATTTAATTAAATATTTTGTTGCATATTATTTAATTTATTAAAGTATTAATGGTTTTAGTAAGCACAGTATTTTTTTTAACTATTTTTTATTGTTGAGAAAATTTATTCTAGGTTTAATCATTCTAAAATAAGGATGTATAGTTAATTTATATTCCACTTCTTTAAACCAGATACAAACTGTTGTTTTATGTAAATCGTGTCTATTTCAAAAAGTAGACTATTAGATTATTAGATTATTTGAGCGGAGATGGCGAAAAATGACCTCCACCACTGCAACCTTACCAGATTTATTGTGGTTTCTCCTATCGTTCTTTAGAGTACCTTGTCCAAGCCCGTCTTCTTAACTAAAAGTAGACTAACATTTCCATATAAAAAAATATAGAATTTGACACCAATTCCACCACAAAATTGGTATTTTAAAGAAACGAAATCCTCGGATTAAAAAACTTTAGATCTACAACTTTGCACTTTAATTTTTCTAAAATTTCCTGGGGAAAACCTCCGATTTCCCCGTTTTCGTTGAAGGGTATTCCATAATCCCCAAATCCCCCGGTGTGTGAAGAAGGCGCAAATGTTAAGCCCCGCCAAGGGGCATCCTACCCGAACGGCACC
>JAHBCN010000523.1:176040-207363 GCA_019359885.1 Listronotus oregonensis
TATGTTGGGGTTACCCCCCCTTTAAATTTTTTGGGGAAAATGGGACCACGGGGGTTTTCCGGCCCCCCAAGGATATAGGAAAAAGCCGGACCCCCCTTTTATTTTTTTTATGAATTCAGATCCCTGAAACAGAAAAAGGAAAAACCCCCAAAAAATTCAAAACCCCAATCGGGTTTTTTGGGGCCCCCACCGTTGTCAAAATGAAATTAAAAGAAAAAAAAAAAAATTTTCCCAAAAAATTTTTTAAAAAAAAAATTTTTTTTTTAAAAACTTACTAAACAAAAAAAGTTTTTTCAATATTTATGACGATTATATTAAAAAAAAATTTCAAAAATTTCCCGGGGGTTTTTTTTAAAACCATAATTTCTTTTAAAAATTTTTTTTTTTTAATTTCTTTTTTTTTTTTTAATTTCATCTTGACAACGGGTTTTTCCCTGAAACGTGGGATTCGGGGAAATTTTTTGGGGGGGTTTTTTTTTTTTCTGTTTAAAAACCAATCTGTCAGTTTATAGGGGTCAATAAGGCAAAGGGGGGGCCCCTACCCCCATACCCTGGAACCAGGACCAAAGTGATCTCTTTTTTTTTTTTTGAACACCTAATTTCTAAAAAAAAAAAACCCCTATCGGCTTATATTAAAAATACAAAAGATGAAGAGTTTTTTTTGGCCTAGTATTCGTAATGTTTTGTAAATAAATTAGAATAAAAAAGATTTAGTCCTAACTGATATGCAACTGTAACATATTTTATACGGGGGTGTCCCAGAATATGAAATTTTTGGAATTTTAAAAAACCAAAAAAATATTATGACAAGCCCCCCAAAAAAATTTTTTTTATGCCCCCCCTCTACGGCAAAAAGGACGCCCCCGAAAATCTTTTTTTTTTTAAATAACTTTTTTCCCAAAAGGGGTAATTTAATTTTTTTTTTAAATATGGATAGATAAGCCCTTTTTTTAAAATTAACCCATAAAATCATATTTGGCTTATTTATTTGGGGGGGGCCACCGGGGGCCCTCCCCCCAAAAAAAGAAATTTTTTTAAAACCCCCTTTTAAAAAACTCAAAAAATTTTTTTTAAAATTTTTAAACAAAAAAAAGGGAATTTGTTTAAAACGAAAAAAATTTTTTAAAAAAATAAAAAAATCATGATTGGAATTTTTTTAAAATTTTTAAAGGGTGTTTTTTTTAAATTGTAATTAAAATTGGGGGGAAAAATTTTGGGGGCCCTTTTAAAAAAAAATTTTTTTAAAAAACGTTTTTTTCTTAACTTCTGAGATACAGGGTGGAAAAATTTTTTAAAATAAATCATTTATTATTAAAATTTGTAATACCACTTTAGATTTTTAAGATATTTGGAAAAATGTACTATGTATAAAAAGCATTTTTTAGTGTGCCCCATTTTTTTTTTTCCCCCAAAAAAGGCAGGTCAAATTCTGTAAAACGCCACTGGGGGGAAATTTTAAAAAAAATATGGGGGACACTAAAAAATTTTTATCAAAATACTTATACCCATTAAAATATCTAAAGTGGTATTACAGGTTTTAATAATAAATTATTTATTTTTGAAAATTTTTTCCACCCTGTATCTAAAAAAAAAAGACGTTTGGGCCCAAACCCGAGGGGAAATTTTTTTTAAAAGGGGCCCCAAAAATTTTTTCCTTTTAAATTTTAACTAAATTAAAAAAACCCCCCTTTAAATTTAAAAAATTAAAACCAAAATTTTTTTTTCTAAAAAATTGTTTTTTTCATTCAATCAAGTCCCTTTTTTTTTTGTTTAAGGTTAAAGCTTATTTTTAAAATTTTAAAATTTTTTATTTTACCCCCGGTTTTTAAAAATTTTATTGTTTTTAGAGCTAGTCCGCCCCGGGCCCCAAAAAAACCCCCAAAAGTTTTAATAAGTTTAAATTTTAAAAGACTTATCTATAAATCTTTTAAATTTTTAAAAAAATTAAAAGCCTTGTTTTTTAAAAAATTATTTAAAAAAAAAAAATTTTTTAGGGCCTCCGTTAAATTTTTCCGTATTCCGTAGGGGCCTAAAGGGGAAAAAAAGGGGGGGGGAAAAATGTCATAATATTTTAAGGTTTTTCAAATTTGATTCAAGGGTTGCCCACATATTCGGGGAACCCCCCTTTTATTATTTTTTTTAAAATTTTCCATTTATAACAACTATATTGACCGATATTAAAAATTTTAAACAACATAAAAAAAATTTTAAAAAGACAAGTTTTTTAATTTTTTCCCCGTATTTTTCATAAGTATAATTTTTAAAAAATGGGGTTTTTTTTTAAATTTTAAAAATTTTTTTTTTTAAATTTTCAAGTATTTTTTTTAAAAAAATTTTTTTTTTTTTCATGCAAACCGCATTTAAATTTAACAGGGAGCCTTTCGGGGGCGCCCTGTGGAAACCGAATGGTTTTTAAATTTTTTGTGTATTATACCTTTTTATTTATTCGCCATTTTTAATTTTTATTTTTCATAATTTTTTTTTTGGTAACTATTTTGTACCCTTTTTTCCCAAAAAGGGGAAACCCCCCCTTTAAGAGGCCAGATGAAACCAAATAGAGGGAAAAATTTTGGGGGTGGACAATGAAGGTTCAGGCTATTTTCGGATGATAGGATAAAAAAACTGGGGAAAAAATTTCAAAAAATTTTTTATAAAAATAACATAAAGTAAGATAAAATTTTTACCTATTTTTTTTTAAAATTTTAAAAAAAAAAAAATTTGTTTAAGTCATCATAGTAATAACTTAAGTATTTTTTTTTACTTTAGAATAAACACTATACTCCACAAGCCCACAATTTGTAAAATATTTTGATATCTGAATTGTTTTAGACAAAATTCAACGCCGAAAAACGAAGCAAAGCAACCACATCATCAAAAATCTCCCATTCTGACAAACACAACGCTTTCTGTGCTTAGAC
Source organism: Listronotus oregonensis (assembly GCA_019359885.1). Taxonomy (NCBI): domain Eukaryota; kingdom Metazoa; phylum Arthropoda; class Insecta; order Coleoptera; family Curculionidae; genus Listronotus; species Listronotus oregonensis. The sequence continues at coordinate 178,959 of JAHBCN010000523.1, forward strand.
AGATGGGAAAATACATTCAGATGTCTAGATTACTAAAGCCTATAGCATATCAGATTATAACATGTATGAATCAGCTGTATGACTTTTATTTGTATTCAGTTCACCTATTTTTTACAGCTGATTTGGTAAGTAATTATGTTATAATAGCTATTTAATTAACAAGGGGATTAATACGGGCGATAAATGATCAAGGCCATTTAACCCGTCACCCTAGCGGGCAAGTTAAGAGTTTCGATCATTAATCGCCAATTAATGCCTGAGTTACAATTTTTTTTTCGAGATGTATTTCAATTTGACAAGTTGGTTATCCAAAATTAATAACTGTAAATAGATTTAATGTTTTGTTTTGTAATTTGGTTGCCTATACTATAACCGTTTATTAATAGAAAATCATGCATTAATAAGGGCTATTATTTGCATACGTCAATTTTCATTGCGCCCCCTATACAATACATAGGTATACAATATGAATGTATTTTAATTTTCTCGGCTCTAAACCTACATTATGACCTTGTCCTCTTCTGGATAAGTGTATCGTATACGACACAGCGAAAACATACCTCAAAGGATGGCTGTAGCGTCTGCGTTACAGCAATGATAAACCCATAATTTTTTTTTCTGTAATAGAATATTTATTGCGAGGCAAGATGGTTATCACGTGGGACATTTTTGCAACATGTTTATGAATTCAAAGAAAAAATCGCCATTTTCCTAGAAGAGGAAAACAGACCGGAGGCCGAGAATTTTCGCAGTGATTAATTTGTGATAAAATTGAGCTACTTGGTCGACATACTCGAGAAATTAAATAACTTGAATCTTCAGCTTCAAGGATTAAATACACATGTTGAATACAAGTGAAGTTATTGCTTTTTGTAAAAAATTGGAATTGTGGAGCAGAAATTGAAAATAAAAAAACCTAACAATGTTTGCAAGTGTGGATGACTGTGTTAAAACTTACAAGGCTGAAGAACAACATATAAAACTTGTTTTGTAACCATTAAAAATCATTTAGCCATGCTGGCAAAGAATTTTAAAAAGTATTTTTTGCTGAAGACAAACTGATAGCAACTTACGAGTGGTTTAGGGATACATTTCAGAAAATTTTCAAAGGATTCTCAATTGCCATAGAAGAAACCTTCATAGACTTTACGAGAACTGGCGAAACCAAAAGACAAATCAGGAATAAATCACTCTTCGAATTTTGGGCAGGAGTAGATGATGAGTTTTTTGCACATTTCGCATTCTATTACCATTTTTAACATCCTACCTTTGCGAAACTGGATTTTCTGCTGTGGCTTATTTGAAAACAAAATATAGATCCTAGCTAAATATAGAAAAAGAACTGGGAGTGTCTATTTTTAATATAAGGCCTTCCTTTGAAAAAAATTTGCTCTACAAGGCAGGCCCTAGGAAGTCACTAATCTTTTAATGTATAAAATTCTCGTGTCACAGTGTTTGTAACCAAACTAGAAACGGATTGACCGATTCTTACGAAATTTTGTGCGTATATTCAGTAGGTTTCAGAATAGGACGTAAATTGTTTTTCATACCCCTAAGTGATAAGGGTGATCCACTCCATTTTTTAAATTTTTTGGACAAAATTTTTTATTTTATTTTTTTTTCTGATTCGGGATTAAAAAATACATACAACCCCAAATTTTTACCACCAATCCCTATCTTTTAATAGAGATATTAAGGGATGAGAACGAAGCCGACCTTCTGTCTTTCTCTCTTATTGTTTAGTTCTATGAATTCATAATAGATGGCGGTATAAATTAATTCATCGACACAACTCTTTAACATCGTTTGACATCTAGGTTACGTAGACACCGGGTAGATGGCACTGTGTTTCGATTTCTAGCTTACATTCTATTCCACGATATATTTAAATATGTTCACAATGTCAATAATTTTTATTACAGTGTATTGTGTTATAATTGTGTAGATGGGTAGAAGGGTAGATGGGTAAATGATTACATGATTAGAGGGTTAGATGGGTAGATAGGTAGGTCGATGAGTAGATAGGGCGATAGGAAGGTGAAAGATAGAATATTGTGAACCACAGAGCAAAGTCAAAGTCAAAAAATAGCTTTATTGTCAAAAGACACAAAAATATCGTAGACAAAGCCATATTTATAACACCTATAATAAAATATACAATATACAATTAAACAGATAAGTCATTTTTAAAATTAGATGTACAAAGTTAAAGCAACAACAAAATATTTTTACAGAGCAGTCAAACAAAAATCAAACTAAAAAAAATAAAATTAAAACGCTTACACTACTAGAGAATAAATCAGTCAATTCTATATATTATCCAGTCAACCAACACATCTATCTGTCATTATAAAACTCGCCAAGAGTGTAGTATGCCTTCTCAGTTAAAAACCTCTTTTTAAGTCTTCTAAACCCTTTATGGCACTGTTGCCTCCTCAATGACAGAGGCAGCCTATTAAAAATGTTCTTTCCATCATAAATAAATGACCTTTTAATTAGTTCAGAGCGAGGAATGGGCATGTTAAGGGTAAAAGTCTGACGCAGGTTGTAATGAGTTGGCAATGACAGTTCATCCTTATACTTTTTAAAAACTAAACAGACCACCTCCAAAATATAAATACAAGTTAGGGTTAAGATAGAGTGTCTGACGAACAAGGGACGACAGGAATCACGAACCCTGGCTCCACACATATATCTAATTGCTCTCTTTTGTAACACAAACACAGATCCGAACAGATATTGAGAACATGATCCCCAAAAACAAATACCATAACGAAGATGGGATTCGATTAGTGAAAAATAGGAATTTCTTGCAATAGATAAGTCCAGATTGTTATATATAAACCTCAGTGCATAACAACCTGAACATAAATTATCAATGTGATTTTCAAACTTTAGATTGCTGTCAATAGTTAATCCCAAAAATTTAATTGCATTTGGCATAGCAATTAACTCAGCTGCCAAACAAATGTTATCCAAGTAACACCTAAACGTCAAGATATTAGTCTTCGAAATATTAAAAGATAATAAATTTGCATCACACCACTGTTTTATCTTACACAAGTCGATAATTAAATTGCCCTTTAACCGATTAATGTCAGTATCATGCCAAAGAATGGTGGTATCATCCGCGAAAACAGTGAACCTTCCAGCTATTGAAAGGCGAGGCAAGTCGTTAACGTAGATGAGGAACAGTAGCGGACCCAGAACCGAACCTTGAGGAACACCAACCCCTGTACTGAGTTCGTCAGAATTAACATCATTATAAACAACCGTCTGAACACGCCCATACAGATAAGAGCGAAACCACTCCAGAGCAATCCAGAGCATTAAAATAATTTTTGTGTCTTTTATTAAGTATGCCAATGTTTTTTTTTTCTTTTATTAATTATGCCAATTCGAATTTAATATTCATAGTTAAGTCAGGACAATGTTTGTCTGATCATAATAAATTTGTTTTTAATTTAGTAAGTTTTGATTACCAAGGTTTTGACTTAGTAAGTTGTTTTAAGGAGGGGGAATAGGTGTAAAGCGGCGTATTTTTAGTAATATTTTATTTAACACATAAAGAATATAAATATTTTATTTAAACTTTGGGGTTATTATATACATATATTCAATTATGTATACTGAAATTTTTAAATATATTCCTCAAAGAATAACGGAGATATCTGCTGCTGCATACTGTGAGTTGAGAGTCGGCTGGGCAATTTGCGTAAGTTTTAGAGGTCACAATTTTTATCTGAAATAATTTTTTCAAAAAAAAAATATTTTTTTATAAGTGTATCTTCTGTGTATTACCTCACTCTTTATAAAAAAAACTAAAAATTAATATGTTTTTCAGAAATTTAAAAATTTCGTATGATTTTTATTTTTGTACTTTCTTTTGCAATAAAAAAATAGTTAAAATAAAGATATTTTGTAGGATTGAAGTATACATAGAACGCATTTATATAAAGACATTATGTGCTAAGTTTGATAACGATTAATTAAAAACTGTAGGAGCTGGAGGTTACGCAAATTCGAAAAAAGTAGTTTCGAGAAAAACGCGTTTATTATGTATAAACTAAACGCATCTGATGAAACCGGTTTGACACTGATTTTAAAATTTTATCATAGGGTCACTTATACTTCTTAAAATTTTTATCTTTGGTCTCTATTCTTAAAAGAAAGTAAAGTACCTCTGCTGACGTGCTGACTATTATACCTGCTCGGCCGCTCCGTGCTCGATGCCACGCGCTCGGACCGTTCGACCGAGGGACACTCACTCAGACGCTTATAACTTCCAAACGGCATAGAATTTTCTTTTGGTATTTGCAGAGAATATTTTTGAATAGTTCTAAAATCGATTTATGAAACAAAAATAACATTCCAAGCTTCTACACCTACTTCCTTCCTTAATTTAATAAGTTAATTATTAAATAATATGTGTGTGCTTTCTTTTCTGTCAGTTGATCAATTTTTTAAAATAATATGTTTTTCCAAATCTTGCGACATAGTGTGACTAAACTAAGGAAGTAGCTTTTAGTACACATGTGTGTTATAGCCAATGACATGAGTTATGATTAAAATTCAATAATAAATTACGGTTATCGGCCTTCTTTTTTGCATTATACCATTTGCTCGAAACTCTCGTGATATTACCTTTTTTTAGCATGACTCAATGCTACAGAACACGGTAAACAACCATTAATTATGACTTCATTTTTTCAGACTGTTTCTAGCAACAATCTTTATACAGAAGAGCTATCCATGATATTAAGAAAGATAAATGATAACCTTATTTTTGAATTTTCGGCCCACGATCAAGACACTCAAATACCTGAAGGTTATGTCATGAAGCCGTCACTGTCACTTATGGTGGATTTAAAGAAACCTGAAAAACTACATGGTCTAGCTGAAAGAATAGTGGCGGTGGAGAGCTTGATATTTTTGTCAAAGCAGTACGAGTTTTTGCAGGAATATTTGGAGCATTTGGTGCCTCAGACGAACAAGATTATGTTGCAGCAATTTTATGCACAAGTAAGTGTGGTTTTTTCGTATTTAAAAAAGAATGTGAGTGGGCCATTTTGTATATTTCTTCCTGTATAATTAAAAAAATTATTGAAACAGAAGTGATAGAATTAAAAAAATAAAATTTTCTTTATGGGACGCCTTATTTATTATATTTTTCAAGATTCGAATTTACCCAATTATTCCTAATATGAAACGGGTATTATACAGGGTGTTTTCTAATTGAATGTCAATATTTAAGGGGGCGATTTTTGGGTTCATTTTAAGAAAAAAACTTCAAATAAATGTATGTCCTAAACGTCTCAACTTTTGGGATATAGGGTAGTAAAATTTTCAAAAATAAATCATTTTTTATTGATATCTGTAATACCACTTTAGATATTTTAATGAAATTTGACATATATGTACTATGTATCAAGAGGCATTTTTTAATGTACCACATTTTTTTATTTCCACCAGTGGCGCTCGTGCGGAATTTGACCTGCCTATTTTGGCAGACATTGATGGTACGCCACTGATTTCTCTTAAAATTTATTTTTGAAAATTTTACCCCCCTTTAAATTTTTATTTAAAAACGTTCATATGATGTATTCCTATTAAAATGGTCCCAAAAAACGCCCCCTTAAATATTGATATTCGATTAGAAAACACCCTGTATTCTATACCTATGGTTATTGGTTTTAGAAAAAATGGCGATTAAAAATTTTCAAACAACCACACATTATAGAGTTACATGGGAAAATAGAAGGGTCTATATATATAAAAAAAATAAATCTCATGTTTAACACAAGGCGTGCCATTAAAATCTTTGAAGTAACATTATTAGGTGAGTTAATTTTTGCAGCACTTCCGGTAAAGCCGGAAATAGTCTTATAATCTCAGCAGATATATTCTCCAAGAAGAGTTAAATTAAACTTAACAAACTGCTATAATATTTATTTGTTTGCCCACATAACCACATAATGTGGGGTGGTTTAAACACCTTCAGATATCATTGTCTCAAAAACCAACAAAAATAAGTATAGGTTATAATACAGGTTTTATATCAGAAATGTCGTGTAAAATTAAAATTTTGAAAAATATACAAGTTATTTCATTTAAAATATCAAAATGCACGCCATTTCCGGTTAAACCAGAAGTGATAGGCAAATGTTATTATATTTAAACTCTAATGACACAAAACTGATTTTGCTAAGGCATTTGATAAAGTGTCACATAATGAATTTGGCTTTTAATCCAAACTGGTAATAAAAAAATCATCATAACTAGGAAATAGACAGCAAAGAGTAGTAATAAGAGGACATCATTCTAAATTTTTTACAGCTATCTCAGGTGTTATCATTTAAGCTACACAATTCTAATATTACTAACAAGGCTTTACAAATGTATGGATTTATCTTTAGAAATTCTAGGCTGCTCAGGAATATTGCCTGCATAAGAAAATTATATATTGCATATGTGAGAAGTATACTAGAATATGCTTCAACTATATGGAGTTCTGTTGTTCAGTAATTAAGTATCTCTAACCAGAAACACAATGATACTCTTCAGACTTCTTTCATTATATTTATTCAGCAACATTATTATTAAATTAGCAGTACGAAAAGCGCCTAAAATAAAATATTGACATGAGACCAACTTACTCTACTAACATACTATTCTAATATCCAGTTAAACAATAATTATACAGGGTGATTCACGTTGAGTGTCCTATTAAAAGTTCTGGGAAACCAAGAAAAAGAACTTTTTGAAGTTTGGCACACGGCCATAACAGGTAATAAGCTACATTTTAAAAATATTTTGGCAAGTGCAGTGTTGCCAGATCTAACCGAAACCAACGGCAACATTGTAATTTTAAATGGAAGACCCTGTTTTTTATTGCATATTCGGTTTCTACATAAAATTCTAAGTAAGTTTTATTAACATCTTCCTATACCTATATCTTACCGTTTTTAAGAAAACAATTAATTACTATTTTTTTTAAGGAAAATCACCATGTTAAAAAGGTTTAATATTTAGGTGCCTAACCGCGCTGGATACTAGAAATTTTTTATGGGGTTAGACAATGCATGTATTTAAAAGATCTACATGCTATTTTAGCAATATATCTTACAGGGTGTCCCAAAAAAAATGCATTTTTACCGATAATAAATAATGATTAAAACTCAGTTTTTTCAAATACAACATACTGTATTTTATCCCATTTTTAAATAGACCAATAATTTACCTACAAAATGTTCATACATGTTTCTATACCCATCTGCCACCGTTTTTTAAATACAAACGAATTTTAATTTTTTCCCTGTATTTAAATACTATCTACAGTAAACCACCGCCGCGCCGGCTTAATTACAATTTACCTAGGTAGGCCATGAAAGTTTTTATTTTTTAAAATTTTCCTGACAACTATTTGACATATAAGGTAAAAATAATTAATTTTGTTTGATTAATAAGGAATAAATGCTTAAAAAATTTAAATTTGCTTATATTTAAAAAAGGTGGCAGATGGGTATAGAAAGATGTATAGACATTTTGTAGGTAAATTATTGGTCTATTTAAAAAGGAATAAAATACAGTATGTTGTTTTTAAAAAATTGAGTTTTTTTAAACATTATTTAATATCGGTAAAAAGAAATTTTTGGGAACGCTGTGGATATATTGCTACAATAGCATGTAGATTTTTTAAATAAGTTGTCTAACCCCAAAAAAATTTCTAGAATCCAGCTCGGTTACATGTAAATATTAAAACCTTTTAAACATTATGATTTTCCTTAAAAAAAAGATTAATTATTTTCTTAAAAACGGTAAGATATAGGTATAGGAATATGTTAAAAAACTTACTTGAAATTGTTTAGAATAAAAATTTGCAATAAAAAATAGGGTGTTCTATTTAAAATTACAATGTTGTTTTTCGCTTAGATTTGGCAAGCGCCTTCCAAATATTTTTAAAATGTACTTATTACCTGTTATGGCCGTATCCAAATTTCAAAAAGTTTTTTTTTTGGTTCCCAGAACTTTTTAAAGGACTCAACTGAATCACCCTGTATAACATAATATAACGTACAGTGACGGAATTAAAATCTCGTGCACCTAATTTTTCCCAGTGTGATGTTGGCTTTTGCGTACCTGGATCACCTGGAAATATACCTTACTTGACAAATTGTTATCTGTCACATATTTCAAAATTATATTATCTTACTTTTTTTAATTTTGGAAAATGAATGAACTAGAGAAGGCGAGAGAATTACCTATTCAAGAAGTGTTTCTCTGGGGAAAAATAGCCGGTTAAACCAAGAAGCACTATTCAAAGCCTCAGAACTAAATAGGAAAATACAGGATCATTGGAGAGAAGGGCTGGAAGTGGTAGAAGAAAAATTTCAAACGAAAATCAAAAAAATGATCTGATAGATTTTTTGGAAACAATCCATTTCAGACAGTTGTAGAAGCACACAACCAAACTAATTTTCCTGGGACAGTAAGAACGGCAAAAAAATCGTATTGGGAAAAAATTCGGCATTGAGAAGCAGGCGTAAAAAGCCTTTTTTTACCGATATGAATAAAGAGCAAAGAATGGGGTTTGCACTGGAATATTTCCCGAAAGGTATGGATTTTTGGAAAAGGGTAGTATTTACCGATGAGAAGATTTTTCAATCTTATTATAGGGGTAGATTAGAGTGTATAGGCCGCAAAATACACGGACGAAAAAAGATATACCCAACATGTTAAAACAAGTGGTAGATTTTCTGTTAATGTATGGGGTATTTTTTTCAGAGGGCTAGGCATATGCCACCGTATTCGAGAAAGATTTAATAGTTAATTTTATATACACATCCTCCAAAATGTTATGTTAAATTGGAAAAAATATATTTGAACAAGAAATTTTTATATACTAGCATGACAACCCACGTCCACACATACAAAAAATGGCCCCCTTTGAAATATTAAGCCACTGTTTTTTTTTAAATTTTTTAATAAAATAAACTATATTTTTTTTTTGGATATTTTTTATTGAATATTAATTAAGGTAAAAAAAAGGTAAAAACCCAAATTTTTACCAAAATATTCAAAATTGACATAAAAGTTAACCAAGTGTACGAAATTTTATTTCCGTCACGTACCCGTAATTTTTTATATAATATCTTTAAATAAACTGTTCTCTTTTGATAAAAATAATTCCAAATTTGACAATAAAATTATATTTTGTTTGATATTTCTAAGTAGTAACATAGTAACAATCAGTGGCGGTTCCTCCATAGGAGCACAGGAGCACGTGCCCCCAAAAAAAATTTAAAGAAAAAAGTTTTTTCCCCATGTGATTTCCGGACCTATCCCTAAATATATTTTTAAATTTACGTAATACAAAACATATGTATTACTCTTAATTGAGAATAAACTGAGAACAAAGAGGATCCTGATTAACGGCCTTTTCGAACGTTAGCGCCAATTGAAACCGATGCACTATTCGCTCAGTAGCTGGTTATGGAAATAAGATTTTTGCAGGGGCGGAAGGGGAAGGAAATTTCATAGGAAGATCGACATTTTTTGTGCTCCAATCCATTTCAGAAGCTGTAAAACACACGAAACAATTTGGGGAGTGGGTTTCAGTTCTTTAGAAAAATTCGCTTTGGTGAAATATTTGCTAAAACATTTTTAACTCTTGAATTAAAAAGCAAAAATTTGAAATTTTAAAGGTTTGCTGAAAGAGTAGAACCTGAAAATTTTTAATCTTACTATAGCGAAAGTTGGGAGTGTATAGGGAAAATTCAAAATGAAAAATTTAAAAAAGGGGAATAATTTGGGGATTTTTCAGAGGATACAATGCACCGATTGTTTTGTTTTTTCACTGCTTTTTTGTTCCAGGTCGCAAGAAATGCGCAGACCTGCCGCCAAAACAAAATACTCAGGCTTAAAATATTATGCCATTGTTTACAGCTTCTGGGGAAAAATCTGATTTTATGGAGCAGTTAGAAAAAAAGGTGAAAAAAATAGGTAGCAGTGTTCAAACAACAAAACTTGTGATGTTCCAAGTTGTGAATTTTATTTGTGTACCTTTAATTTTTTTGTATCAAAACCCATAAAACTTAAACCAATGAGTAGTAAACTGGTAACAAAAACAAAAAATTTTAAATGCTAGTATTTTCTCTTGAAGGACAATAATAATAAAACAAACAGTTAACAGGTTTCAAATTAAGTATACAAGACAGCTTCAAATAAAGTAATTAAAAATTAACAAGTTCCCAATATGAAAATCATAAATTTAGTATTGAAAGGGTACAAAATAAATTTATCAGATATCTCTACTATAAAGAAACCGGAGTCTATAATTTTGGCATTTATCAATTAACTCAATACTATATGTTACTAAATTTGGAGTCTCTCAGATTATTAGCCTCTGTTGTGTATTTATATAAATGAATACATAACCGAACTGACAATCGAGTTTTTTTTATCTGAAATAAATTTTTATGTTTCACATTTCCGAACAAGGGAACCAATAACTTTTTACTTGAATAGTGCCAGAACCAATAACTTTAACAATTTTTCTTATAATTTCATGTATAGAAAGTTTAATGAGATTCAAGCTCACTGTGATGATTTTAATATTAGTTTAAATGAACTAAGGAATATAATTTTAAACATAAATTAATTAGGATAAGATAATCTGTTGTTGGGTTAAGTTTTATTGTATTGTATTTTCTCCTACTATATAATAGGGTAACCCAAACCTGTAGAGTTTTATTAAATTAAATAAATAAAAAATATAAAGTTACAAAAGTTGACAGAAATATGTGTTCATTGAAGAAAACAAATGGCTCACTTTTACCAATATGTATTGGAAGTAGTGATAAATCCTACACTTTGATAAAATATTGACTTTTTGTGTTTAGGGATTTCAGGTATTTATTGTATTTTTTTAAATTTAAATCGCAAATTCTCTTAACAATTAAATTAATCCTTCTTATTGAAACATATCAAAAACAATGTTACACTTTCAAAAACAAAACAGCAAATGTGAATTTTAATGTTCTTTAGGATTTCACAGAAAAAAATATACAAGATGGCTGTTTCATGTGTTTAAGTATAAGTACTAATGAACAGTCTTCATAACAGTAAATGTCATTACTTCATTTAAAAGAATCTCTATATTTGCCCAATACAAGTGAACATATGACATGCTATGACGTAATTGTTTATGTTCCTATAGTATTTTTAAACTAAATAATATTTTTTTCCTGCTTTAATTACTCTCAGTAAATATTGTTTTGTATATTTTTATTTGCCTATTTTTATGTCAGAACTTCGTAACTTTTTTGATTTATTTATCATTATAGTATCACAACTCATTCTTTTCATATTTTCAGAATACTTAATAAATTCTGTTCATTTTGATGGTTTTTATATTAAAACACAATAAGTGTTAGAACTAATTAAACGCTTTTTTTTCAATATGTACTTTGCTTTTTTAAGTCATGACACTATTTAAGCAAAAGAGTGGTATGAGGAATGTCATAAATATGGGACTGTTCACTCCGTTGGATGACCTTATACACGGATATTTTGATTTTTTCTTAAAAATTTGTGAATATATTTGCCATAAATAACTTAGTTGATATCAATAAAATAAAAAATTAGAAGAATTAAAGGTATTTTTAAAAAGGGTTTATTATATATAAAAAAAAGTCTAGGTAATTGTCTAGAAAGTGGTTGCAACTCGGATTTTGACCAAATTTGGTATGCGAAGGTTTTAGTGGTGCTGATCACGAATCTAAAAAAATATTTGGCGAAAACGTTTCCTTTTCGAGATATCCATCATCAAACTTACAAATCAAACTAACCTCATTTAAACTATTTAATTACTCTTAATAAATATTGTTTTGTATATTTTTTATTTTTCTATTCTTATGTCAGAATTTCCTAACTTTTTCGTTTTTTTTTTAATCCTTATAGTGTCACAACTCATTTTTTTTTCATATTTTCAGAATACTTAATAAGTTCTGTTCATTTTTGTACATAATTCTTAATTTTTACACTAAAAGGGCACACAAAATTTTATAATAATCTTTTAAAAACTTTTTTTTTTTATTTTACACCTTTTTTTTCCATTAAATTTCCAAGTATTACTTTCAAACGGGGCGGCCATGCTTGCTTAAAAATTTCTTTTTAGTTTAGTTTATAAACTATTGTTTTCCAATTGAGTGTTAAAATCAAGAATTCTGTACAAAAAGGAGGAATAGTGTAAATGAGGTTAGTTTGATGATGGATATTTCGAAAACGAAACGTTTCCGTCAAAAAAGTTTTTCAGATTCGAGATTAGCGACCCAAAAAATCCCCGTATACCAAATTTGGTCAAAATTGGAGTTGCGGCCACTTTCTAGACCATTACCAAAAGCTATTTTACAAATTCTACTTTAAGTAGGTATTTGTTATAAATTTATAATATAAATATTTACAGTGTTTCTTGATTCAGAGTTTGTTTCGCTTTATTTAGTCATTATTGAATTCAAGGGTTGTCCTAATTATATTTTAATGTTTTGTTTAAGTGAAAGTTATCAAAATGATGTTTTTACTGACTTATAGTTAGGGAGATTGTATGACTTACAATTAAATCTGTATGACTTTTATTTAAGGAAATAAAAAAATGCAGTTTATGTTAAAAAATACATTTTAATAAATTTTAAAACTTAAAAATAAGTTTCACTAACAATTAAGCTTAACAGCTGACAATATAAATCCACCACTATTCATCATAACTTCAGGATGAGTCCTTTCTGGTAAAACCTGATAATTTCTTAAAAAGTTACTACTTAATTTAATAGCTACGATATCTAATCTTCCTTTTAAGTATAAAAACAAGTCTTGGAGGGGTTCACGCAGTAAGCTAAATACTACAAGTTGACGAGCACCCTTAAGAAATTGTAGAAGTTCTTTAACTATGTTTACAGGATGTTCTTTTGCTGTTATAATGAGAGAATCACATTTTTGATTTAGTATTTTAGTCGCCCGTTCGTTGTCTAGTTGCCACTGGGGTTGTTTAGGAGGAGTTTCAGTAGAAGATTCATCCAGTTTACGCTTCTTTGCTAATGGTTCATCAGTTTCCTGTTCTATCCTACTAGCAGAAGCTTGTTGATTTGATATATTTGCATCTGGATTTGTATTACCACTCTCACTAACTATGTTATTAGTTTGATCTTTATTTTGGTAAAAAGTCCTCAACACCGAGTACAAATTAACATTAATACACCTATCCCTCTGTTCTTGTGGAAATTGCATGGCTACAAAGGCGTTTTTTTGACATTCGTTTCCCGGATGCATGTGAATTAATATACCGTTAGTATTTGCACCTATAGCATTCATCAGCCCTGCCATCATAAGCCCAGATGTTCCACTATCGTAAAGTAAATGGTTACCATCAGAATGGATGTTTGCATAGCTGAGAATTTGTGATAAATCATCTATTCTGATACCTAAGGTTTTTATTGGATCTTGTCTGTAAAACATATTAGCTAATAGTCTTAGTGTAGGTCTTCGTATTTGAATATACTCAAAGTATTTTTTTTCCTTTTTCTTAATGTATTTTTCTTGTGAATACCCTGTTTTCATGCTGAATGTTTTTGAATTATTTATAAGCTCTCCTACAATAATATTTGAGTTTAATTCTGAATCTTGTAGCTTATCTAGATCAGCTTTTGTTAATGCTTGCGAGTCAGCATCTTCAAGAATGTCTCTGTTGTCCATACCACTTTTTTCAATGGTTACACCACTACTAGCACTGTTAATGTCCTCTACTTTTTCTAAAATAAACAGTCTTTGTTATTAGGGCTGTTCTTCATTTGGAAAGTATCGAAATACTTCTGCCCGATGGCATTGTCCATTTGCACAGTAAATTTCCCAATAACCATGTTGCCATTCTTTTTTATCTTGTGCAGTTTTGTGTAGCCCTGTCTTTGAACTATAATGTGATCTCCAACTTTTATTTCTTGATTAATATGTTCCATTTTTTAAAATGATAATTTGATTTGCATGCGTGTTTTGATTTAAATTTGGGTTAAAAACTTTGACACTTGGGCGGTAGTTCAGATGTCTCAGAGACAGGACCGCATGGCCCCTCTGATGTGTATATATCTTCGAGCATATAAATGCTAGAGGCAGCCTTGCCGCTCGGCCGTGCGAACAAGTGTGTGAGAGAGAAAAAAGAATAACCTTTTTCTCTATTACTCGACGTGCCTGATTGGTCGGAGGGAAGGGTTATGTACCTTGCTTTGCGTGCTGATTAATGGGCGGGTTACATATCATTCCCCGCCGAGTTTTTAGATATTTAACCATTTTTTCCCAGTTTTGTCAATGATATCCAACTTCACAAATATGTAACTTGTGCATTTTAGAACACCTTTAACAGCGCGATGGAACCGCTATAAACGTTACACAAAAAAACCTATACCTCTGAAAAAAATCACATTTCCTTAAATTAACATTTTTTTTATTTTCAGAACATAACATGCGCTTCTCACTTAAGAAGGCCAGTTTATATGTCAGTGGTAGCACAAGCTTTTGACTTAAGGCAAATTTTGATAACCATGTCAAAAATTAATTGGGAAGTTAAAGATGTGATGTCACAGCACAATGCCTATATAGATATGATTTTAAGGGTAAGGTATTTTTTTACAAATTGCTTTTGTAAAGTAAATTATTTTTCTTTTAAAATTGGATAGTAAATTAAATAATTAATTTTTAGGAAGTTCAGATATTTACATTTAGATTAGAAGAAGTCGCACATAAAGTGCCTATTTCAAATGATGTATACAGGGTTTTATGGGAAAGTATTGCCCACATTGTTACTCATACTTTAGTACAAGGGTAAGTTAACAATAATTTATTAAAAATGTCTGGTTACTTTTGATAGTGACTGTAAAATCTTGTAGTAGTCAGCCGTCACCGTCAAATTTAACAAACTAGAATCAATAGACAAGTTTGTTAAAAATAAGTATCTCAGTAGGAAGTGAAAGTAAAAACTACTGGGTGGACCCATTTCTGTACTTTATTTTATTTTGGTTTACTTGAATTACATTGTCTGGTCATAGGATATTCTAAGAAAGTCCTCTCACTCTTTTAATGTCGCAAAAATACCGCCGATGACCTTGAACAAAGCCGGCCACGGTGCAGAAGACAAATAAGTGCGCCTACCGCGTACGTTTAATGTGAATAGTCTAACCTCCAGTTGATTATATTTTTATACAGGAGGCGTTTTATTAGGAATGTATAATAATATAAGTGAGATTATTAATGTTTATAATATGCATTTATTTTTCATAATCATAATTAATTAATGACAAATAAATTACTTTTTTAACAAAGAAAATAAAATACGGTAGGCTAAATTACAAAAAAATCATGTATTAGAAATTTTACAGATTTTTTTAATATCTTAAATTTTTGGCACTCTTTACTACCAGATTGGCTTTGATTTTGAATTAATAGCAATAGATAAATTTTTGCCGCCCACTTACAAAATTTTGTTTGTTGTTACATATTTAATAAAATAACATAAAAATTGAGCTAAAACATATGCATGCATACATACCTCTCTGTATCCTTAGGTCATCGAAAAAACATAATCATTATTCGTAGTACGTACACCCTCCACTGCGACCGCTCGGTCTTTTGTGGCTCACACCTTTTTCTATTCCTCCCAATAGGATCAGACTTCTAATGAATCCGATACCAGATTGGGAAAGAGTTCTTACATCTCTTCTTACTTGTGTCGCTACCGGACACGAGCACAATATGTGTTCTGATGCTTTCTGGTGTCCCTGTCTCCTGTAGAGTATGACGAGTAGACGGTTAGATCCGTCATGCCCTACTCTCCCGGTCTAGTGACGTGGCTAGCTATCAGTCCTTATTACAGGTACCAGATGTTCTTTCTGAGGCTGCATCTCGGCCTTACCTATGAAAACGGTCCTATCCGCTTTTGTTTAAAGCCAGGCCCTTTTCCTATAAAGGCGGTTCTGTCCCCTTCTGTTTGGATTCAAGGATCCCTTCAAAGCTGTTTGTTCGGGATGAATAAGCCTTCCCGTGAAACAGGCGCTGACTTCAGGCACCTTTCGAAAGGATTCCCCGTTTCGGTCGCCTGCACCTTTGTCTGCTTGTGACCTTCGGTGGTACCTCTCGAACGGATTTATCCGTTTCGGTCAGCGCACCTTTGTCACTTTTTTCCTATGAAAGCGGTTCTGTCCGCTTTCTGTTTGGAGCTAGGGAAGTAATAGTCCATCACGGCAGAGCCCCGCATTACCACAGTAAGGCTAGATACTCTGAGAGGTCGCCCTGTATCTCAGAGGCACCGTTGGAGATACCTGTTTAAGGCACAGGATGTCATTCACTCATAAGCAGGTATGCTAACACCTTGAGTAAAGCCTTGTGTTCATCTTAGCTTCGGATCCCGTTCCATACGCTACCCAAAAGAGTTGCCGATAACCAGCAACTCTAGCACATGTTCCAAAAGATCTTACTGGGCCCAACCACGACAACGACGTGTGAACACAGTGGTTGGGTATTTGTAGTAACGCAGGAGGGAAATTTTGCGCAGCACGTTTGAGTGTGCAGACTATTAGAATATCCTTAGACTTTGGTCTGGTGATAAAGATGCGAGTTTTTGCAACTAATTATTTTTATGCATATTTGGCAACACCGACCACTTCGTATTTTTACTGCTTTAATTAGATACTAATAACTACTACAGATATAGGCGCTCTAGTCAGTTCCTCCTTGTTAAATATTTAAGATTTTTAATAGTATCGGTAAAATTTGTAATCTGATGACAACTTTACCATATAAGTACTGGCTTAAAAGTAAATATTTTTAATACTTTTTGATATATTTAAAAACTATATTCTGACATCGCAGCTTTGACTGTTTTTGTTTGCTTAAAAACAAATGGTGAAGATATCTACGGTCGGATGCGAGACTAACTCCAATCCATTAAATTTGATGAATCATCATAGTTAGCCCAATCAAATTGTAATTTAAAATAGGGCCCGAGTAAGCATAAAATAGGCAATTTGATATTATTGTTTTAATGATTAGGGTGCTAATAACAGTAATCTGTGGTTTCCCACAAATTTTTGCTGG
The DNA here is from genome assembly GCA_019359885.1 of Listronotus oregonensis. Classification (NCBI taxonomy): domain Eukaryota; kingdom Metazoa; phylum Arthropoda; class Insecta; order Coleoptera; family Curculionidae; genus Listronotus; species Listronotus oregonensis. The sequence goes on from JAHBCN010000523.1 coordinate 196,095, forward strand.
CAGAACTTTTGACATCCCAACAACCACGAATTTTTTGTACTTTTTTCAGTTTTTTCGATATATCTCAGAAACCAATAGTCCTATCGAATTTTTTATTCTGTACTTTTTTAAAGAGCATTAAATTTCCTACAATTTTCGTCTAACTCTAACAGCAAGCGAGCTACAGCCCGTCAAAAATTGTCTATTTTTGCCATCATTGCAAAAAATCACCAAATCCTCCTATTAACTCCTTCATATTTCTTTGTAAGTCGTCCAAAGTATTATAAGAATCATAAAATTGATTATGGTTGAAAATAGGGGAATCCACAAGATTTTTAATAAACACATACTTTTCTAACTAAAAATCAAATTTGGTAGAGTTTTCCTTAGAGTAAAATTTTCGTAGGGTAGCTAAATGGGGATCGGATGTTAACAAAAGCGTTCTAATTATATCAGTATTCGCAGATATTCTAGAGCACTTATGTCTTGCTTCCAAAGCATCCTCCGAAAACTGACCAACTGGTAAAAAAAATCCGATTATATCACCCCCGTGAACTAATACCTTAAGAACTGTACTGGGCACATAGTACCAATTATACAATGATAAATATAATGTTCTTGTCTGATCTAATGAAAATTTAAATTTATTTGTATTAATTTTATAGCCAGATGCTATGATTTTTAAAATTAAACAAACATTTTCAATTAATTCAAAATTTACTCCTGTGATTTCTGCACTAATTTGTGGATTATGAAAAAAACGCCTAGCAGAATTTGCATCATTTGTGGGCCCATACCAAGGCTTAGGTTTATCAATTATTAGACTCATTCTAGATTAAAATTCACTTTGGATTCTTTATTTGTTGTTTTCCAAGATTTTTTATTTTCTTCGCCTTTGACTTGCCAACTTTTAATTTCTAATCGATATGATATGTGCAGCAGGCACACACAAACGTATTCAACAATGTAAACTTGACAAACCAATATATTTGAAACACTATATTTAAAACACTTCCATCAAATATGGTAAATAGCATTTCGTATGAGATTTTTACAGAATTACCTTAGAGATAAGCTCATAAAGTTTTAATGCGTTTATTTGTGATAATATTTATTTCTTACATACAAACTTTATTGGCTTTTTTAAGTCAACCATTTGTAATCCTAATCAATTTTATGATTCTTATAATACTTTGGACGAGTTATAAAGAAATATAAAGAAGTTAATGGGAGGATTTGGCGATTTTTTGAAATGTTGGCAAAAATTGTCTAGCAGCAGACAAAGCAGTAGCTCGCTTGCTGTTAGAGATAGACGAAACTTTAGTTAATGAAAATTGTAGAAAATTTAATGCTCTTTAAAAAAATACAGAATAAACAAAACGATAGGACTATTAGTTTCCGAGATATATCGAAAAACTGAAAAAAGTTCAAAAATTTGTGGTTTTTGGGCTGTCAAAAGTTCTCCCATCAAAAATTTTGGTGGGTAACCACAGATTACTGTTATTAGCACCCTAATAGACCAATCAAAACAATAAAACTAAATAGCCTATTCCATGCTTACTACAATGTACTATTTGATTGGGCTAAGTGCGTAGTGAGTATAATTTTAAAATTTGGTATTCTTTTAGTTTTTCGGATGCCAAAAAATGTTCAAATGGTGGTCGAGCGCTGATGCAGCTCGATTTTACTCAATTCCTATCAAAATTCGAAAAAATATCATCGCTCCGGCCTGTTCCTCACAAGGAATATGTAGAAAATTATGTAAAAGCCTATTATTTGCCCGAGAACGAATTGGAAAAGTGGATTAAAGAACATACAGTAAGTTTGAAAAGAAAGTTGGCTTCTATTAGTCTACTATTATGAAATATAGGGTGTAAAAAGTATAATGCTTACGATTTTAATGGGCGATTATGGAGCTCAAAACAAGTCAAAAGAGCCATAAACACATGGGTCAAAAGTCAATTCTTTTCGAAATATGGCTTTTTAAAGTTTAAAAAATTTGGTATCACCGCGTCGGCTTCATCGCAGGAAGTCGAACGTCGAACGTTTTTTGCGAGGTTTTACATATTTACACTTTTTAAAAAGATGTTTATTTACATAAAAATAATAAATAGTACTTCTTGCAATTTATTTTAATATTTAATTTGGTATTAAATTTAAGTAAAAAATAATAAATTATTGTTTGATTTTTATTTGTAATTAAAAAATTATTGTAGTTGCCACAAAATTGGGCTGAATATCCATTTTAAGAACACAAATTATTATGTTTTAAAACAGCACTTTTTTATTTAGATTTCTCGGTTGCACACATCCCGTTTTCTAAACTCTTTGCTACATATGCACTATGGTTGTCGTAAACTTATAACATATCGCCATATTTAAAAACGAAAAACAATATTGCGGTCGGTGAGCACAATATACAACTAATTTTACTCCACACACAAGGCTTCTTCTGGTTAGCCCTATTGCCAATTGTTTTTTAAATTTTTAAACTGGGGGAAAAGTTTTTTTTTTTTGTAGATTGAAACATTTGTAGGTAGGTAGGTAGGTTTAAAGTGAGTAAGTGGACTTTTTACGCCCTCCACTGCGACCGCTCGGTCTATTGTGGCACACACCTTTTTATATTTCTCCCAATAGGATCGGACTTCTAATGAATCCGATACCAGATTGAGATAGAGTTCTTACTTCTCTTACTCGTGTCGTTACCGGACACGAGCACAATGTTTTCTGATGTGTCCTGGTGTCCCTGTCTCCTGGAGAGTATGACGAGCAGACGATTAGATCCATCATGCCCTCCTCTCCCGGTCTAGTGACGTGGGTAGCTACTAGGTCCTTGTTACAGGAACCAGATGTTCTTTCTGAGGCCGCATCTCCGGCCTTATCCTATAAAAACGGTCCTATCCGCTTTCTGTTTAAAGCCAGGGAACCCTTTTTTCGTATAAAGGCGGTTCTGCCCGCCTTCTGTTTGGATTCAGGGAACCCTTCCTAAGCACCTGTTTGTTCGGGATGGATTAGCCCTTCCCCGTGAAACAGGCGCCGGTGACTTCATGGGCACCTTACGAAACGGATTCACCCAGTTTGGTCGGCGCACCTTTGTCTGCTTGTGACCTTGAGTGGCACCTCTCGAAACGAATTCATCTGTTTCGGTCAGGGCACCTATGTCACTTTTTTCCTATGAAAGCGGTTCTGTCCGCTTTCTGTTTGGAGCTAGGAAAGTAATAGTCCACCACGGCAGAGCCCCGCAGTAAGGCTAGATACTCTGAGAGGTCGCCCTGTATCTCAGAGGCACCGTTGGGGACACCTGTTTAAGGCACAGGATGTCATTCACTCATCAGCACGGTATGCTAACACATTGAGTTAAAGCCTTGAGTTCATCTTAGCTTCGATCCCGTTCCATACGGTGGCAACAAGAGTTGCCGATAACCAGCAACTCAGCGCATGTTCCAAAAGATCCTACTGGGCCCAACCACAACGACGATGTGGGGGGTTGAAACTTTGAAACTTGAAACAAAAACTACTGACAAGCGATAAAGACGAAAGTTTCCAGTTGTTAAGGTTTTTTAGAAATAATTGCTTTCAAAGTTTGTAACTTTGATATCTTTTAGACAAAAATCTGTCAAGTTTTGAAACATATGTCATATAAACTTTTTGACTTATTTTAAGCTTCACTATCGCCCATTAAAATCGTGAGCATTATACTTTCTACACCCTGTCTAATGATTACCTTCAAATGTCTTTTAGGAATACTCTTCAAAACACCTGTTTGGCCTAGTTAGTTGTGCCTGTCAAAATAACAAAAAATCCCGTCAAAGACTTCTTCAGGTCATAGAAGAGCTTGAAAAAGGTCCGTTTGGTAGATAGCATATAGAGATATTGTCTTAAAGCATTACAACATTGTACCTTTGCTAAGAGATACTACGGATAGAAATATTTTTATTGTTTCTTATCGTTATTCATTCTAATAAAAAAATGGCAAATTAGTAAAAACCCAAAAAAATTACCATATTTTAGGTGTATAAACTCTCTTTCCATTAAGTACTGATATTACATTCAAATTATACCAAAATTTTACCAAAAATAATGTTTTTAGAAATGGTACTCTATAATTAATCTGACAAACTTGGGAAGTCTCTAAACTAATTGCACAAAACTTAATTGAATGTTCTGTATATTTAGTTACATAAGTTTTTATTGTTTCCTCACACCCTTAAGATTTTTTTATTATTTAATGTTTTTAAATACCGCGTTTGGACTTTCATTACCCATTCTGCAATATTAGAAGCAAAAAAATAATATTATCTTTTATCATTTTGATCTGCGGGTCAAAGACATACCCATTTACAAAAAAAATAATTACACTTACTTCAAAATGCCGCCAAACCAAATATCCGTAGCGTCTCTAACTTAAATCATGAATTTTTAAATCTCTAATATTGTGTGATATTTTTAGATTTTTAGGTTAGTTTAATTAAATGTTTTTTTAGATTAATATTAACTTATTGAACAAGAAAAAATATATTAGAACATGACCGAAATTACTGGTTAAGGTAATTCTGGTGCTTTGTATAATGCAGGATATTGTTTAATATTGGTTAAGGCATTCTGATCATTACTTATTATTGATGATAATAAAACGTGTGATACACTATATTTATTATGTATACAGTATGTCCACGGATAGACATCCCAATAGAACAAATGGACCAAAAATTTCGTTTTTCTACAAAAAGTCAATTTTGATTAAAAGTTCTGCATCTCGAAAAAATGTAGTCTACAAGGATAATTTTTGACTTTTTTATACAGGGTACCCAAAAAATAACAACAAAACATGAAATACCATCAAGAATAAACTAACTTTATATATCGTTTTAAAGTACAATGGCAAATGAAAAAAGTTTTTAAATCCTATTCATTGCTTACATAAGAAACGTATTAAACAAAAAAAATTGCACAACAAAATGAACTATTATTTATTCAAATACATCCCTCCCGTGTTCGACTCATTTTTCAAATTACCGTCTAATGTGATCATAACTTTTTCCCACCTCCTCGAGGGAAATCATTTGTACTGACTGTAAAATCCTCTGTTTCAAAATACCAACATTATTTTTAATGAGCTGCTGAAAAGTTAATTGCTTTAAACGGCCCCAAAGGTACGCGTCTGAAATCGTGAGGTCAGGACTCCTTGCAGGCCACATAACTGGACCGTACCGGCCAATTCATCGATCTTCAAATTTCATGTTAAACCACTCTGTAACTTCGCGTGCACAATACACTGGGCACCCGTCTTGCTGAAAGTACATTTGTCCCCTGTACTGTAATGGCAGCTCATCTAACTTATCTGAAAAAAAGGTTAATAGCATTTCCATTTATGAATTACTGTTGCACGTGTTCTCAAAGGTAAGTTGGATGAACTGCTATTACAGTACCGAGGACAAATGTAGCTTGGGTTCTTTATGTAAGAACTGAATAGGATTTAAAACCTTTTTTATTCGCCATTTTACTTTAAAACGATAAATAAAGGTAGTTTATTCTTGATGGTATTTCATGTTTTTTATTTTTTGGGTACCCTGTATAAAAAAATCAAAAATTCTCCTCGTAGACTACATTTTTTTGAGATGCAGAACTTTTTATCAAGAATGACTTTTTGTCGAAAAGCGAAATTTTTGGTCCATTTGTATTATTGGGATGTCAATCCGTGGACATACTGTATATGGATCCAATTCAGAAATACTTGGGAATAAGTAATTATTTGGCAACGTTGGCTTTATTCATACTTTTAACTATTGAAATTTATCAAAAAAGTGTTTTTACAGTTTGAAATTTTTTCTTTCTTAAATTTATTTTGCTACAATTCTTGCGCAGTTTTGGGTTTCTAAAAATTGCTGAATTCTTTTCATGCAAAATGATACGGCATTGCACTAGCAGGCTAATTTCATAAAAGTTTAAGCTGTTTTCGGGTTCGTAAATTACTGTTCTGAACCTCCGGCGCTTGCGCATTCAAAATTCCTGTTCGGGTTTTAAAGAACTGTTCTCGGACTTTTAATTCTGAGTTCGCTTTTTTCTAGGACTACATTGGGACAGTTCTAGAACCGTCCGTATCGGTGGATTATGATTGCGTTCGAGATTTTAAAATGTCTGATAATCCTGGAACTGTCAGAGAATGATTCAAAGTATTGAGCTACCGCGCATACAGTTCTGGGCAGTTCTCGGATAGTTCAAGAATCGTTCGTAAAATTTAACCTAAAATAGCATAGAGTGTTAGTTACGATATTTTTATTTAGAAATAACTAGTAAAAAATGTATTACTGCATATTCTTATGCGTACGAACTTTGCCAATAATTAAATAAACTGTTTAAAAATTGTAGTAAGTTGGTAAACCTTATTGTCAAAACAAATCGATTAAAATTCAAACTGTACAATTTTAAATGAATTTAATTGCATGAAAAAAAATGTAGCCAGAAAAATTGCATGCAAGAAAACTTCAAAACTATAAAAACTCTTTAAGTTGAGTGTTCTATAAGATTTTCATGGGGATTCTCGCAGAAAAAGTGCAATACTTTTTTAAATGTGTATTATCATGCTCTATAAAGCTCACTTTATTAAAAAGTACAATGAGCACATCAAAATATTTCATTCTTAAGCTATTTTTTAGGGTAATTTTTACACAATGCTTTACAACAGCCTGTGTTAAGGTTTATTTAAAACGTTTTTAAGAGTCACAAAAATTAAAAACTTTGATAAATGGTTTTAAAGTTCGAACCTTACTATGCATTGATTCAAATAGCAAGGCTGCTTGAAAGCTCTTTATCTGTCCCAATCAATATGATAAATACAGTGTACTTCAGTGTTTCTCAACTTTATAAAACGAGGAATCCCAAAGCTCTTTGACTTATTTTTGAGGAACACCTTCAGCAGTAAAGTCACGTGCCCTTTTTAAGTGAGCAGGCTAATACAGAATAAATAAATAATTAAAAAACATTGTTAAAAAAAAGCTTTTATTTACATGACCTAAAAATAAATAAAAAAACCCTCTTACTTTGATCACTTTAAAGGAAAGGCTTTGAAAGCTCTTTTTTCTGTCCCAATCAAATAAAAATATACATTGTAGTCCAGTGTTTTTAACCTTTAATAAAGCGATGGACCCTAAAGCTATTTCACTTATTTTTTAGGAACCCCCTTTTGAGTCACATGCCTTTTAAATAAGCAGGCTAGTACAGAATAAATTAATAATATAAAAAACATTGTTAAAAACAAGCTTTTATTTACATGACCTAAAAGTAAATAAATAGTCTGTAAATTAAATCTAACTTATCAATTTATTACATTAAAAATTATATGAAAAAAAACTTTTGCGAGATTTACCTATTAAAAAACTATTTTTTCTTAGAATTACTGATTAAATCAATTTACGTATTGTATTCTTCTGTATCTAAAAAGGTAAATCTATCAACAACCATTTATATTATATTATTGTGTAATCTAATAATTTGATGGACTTAATTTTTTTTAAGTTAATTTTTTTCGGGGCATGTAAATAAAAACATATTCTTAAAAATGTTTTTTTTATTAATTTATTTTTATTTATTGCTGGAATTTCCTAAGTCTTTCACCACCAAACTATCTTTAAGCTTTTGGATTATAACTCTTTAAAAATTGGGATGGCGGGCAATTCGTTTTTCCCCCATTTTTTAAATTTTATTGAACCCTTTTTATTGGATATCCATACGATGGATAACCAGAACTAACCAGACCCCCCGCCATCTTGGGCGATCCGCCATATTACATTTAGAGTGACGTCTTTTAAAATTTTTTTTGTATTTTCTCAGCAAACCCTTCATTTGATACCCATATATGTGCAAAAAAAGCGCCGTAGACAATTCTCTTTGTGTCATCCCTTTTTTTTGGGCCGGTGGTTTTCCATATTAATACTTACGCAAAAATTTACCCAAGTCGGCAGGAAAATTATGTTACTGTTATAGCTTCCGAATAGAAAGTAATTGAATAATTAAAAACAACTGGTAAAATAAAATATATATTAATAATTTGAAAAGAAAACAAAACATATAAAATGTTGTTTTTTCTTTACATGGCATATTTTTTATAGGGTAATATTAATACTTTTGTTTTTCTTTTTTTTATTAACTACTTTTGCGAAACTTCAAACCCCTTGCTTCCGCGGAACCCAGGTTGAAAAACACTAATGTAGTCCATGATGTGTAACAAATAAGTTTTTTTACTTACCCTGTATATCCTTAAACCCTTTTAACACACTAATTGCTTTTGGGACAATGTACCAGCATCAAATTTGGGGGCCCCAAAAAACTTTCTGACAAATTATAAATAAAAAAGTTTCCCATTGGTTGCACACTTAATGGATCACACTGTATATATTTCTAAATTTATCTGTTTTTTTGAAAAATTACGTTCTATACTTTAAAACAACATTTTACTTTTCCTCTCGCCACCAAAATGGACTAATAATGTTTAGGAAGATATCAAAATAATGTCCACAATTATTTTTATTAGTATTAATAGGTGAAATACTTTACAACTTTACCCTTATGGAAGTTATTCTTTTTTAATATCTATTCAACTTCCTACTCTCTCTGATTCTTTTTTCTCAAAATTTTAGTATTAAAATTATTTATTTTCAATTTTAATTGAAAATTGCCAAAACCCTTTCGGCCGATGTATCCGGGTCTCGTTATTCATGTGTAATTTTGTGAAAGAAATTTTTTTTTTGTGTTTTTTTAAACCCAAATAATTTTTTTTAAAATTTTTGTTTAACAGCCGATTTAATGTCAAACAAAGCTATTATTTAATAAATAACAAAAGTTTTTGTAAGTAACTTTTTCAGGTGCTGTTTTTTAAAAATGCACCCACAAATGTATTTTATGATCAGACTATAAGAACAAGTTGTTATTCTGTATATTTAGATGACTTTTTTTTAAGATTTTTAAAAGTAGTATTTTATTTTTGTTTTATATGATTTTGAAAAATTATTATCTTTTACCTCTGTATAGTTTAATTAAAGAACAATGTTGTTTATATTGTTTTAATTGTGATTAATTATTTAAATTATTATTATTTTATTAATAAAGTTTAAAAAACACATTTTCTTTGTATGGATTTTATCAATCCGTTACCCAAAGTATTATTTTCGAAAAATTAAAGATAACAACGGCAATGCAATGGTAAGCCTAAGTTATTTTCGGACTCCAATAACCGTATTAATATAAGTTATCCTTATTATTTCTTATGGCTTGAGTAAAATACATATGTACCATTTTTTTTTTTATCTTATAGCAATATACAGCAATATACAGATTTTTTAAAAAATATTAGCTTTTTTGAAGCACGTTGCTTAAATGTGTTATTATTTTTAAAAAAAATTTATAGTGTTAGTGATTTATAAATAATAATAGCCATAAGTGTGTTTAAGTATTTTGTAACTTTCTTTTTATGGGTTTTTTTCAAATATTTCAACTTATTCAAATCCTTGTAGTCTCTAGATATCGAATCTGCAATAAAATAGTCATTTTCGGTCGCAATTTCCGGTCGTTAGTAAATAGTCTTGTTTGGGTTTACGGGGTCTTGATTTTTAGACTACGAATTAAGTGTTTTTGTAGGTATTAAATCTATAAAGCCATTTCCGGTCGCAATTTTCGGTCGTCAGCCTTGTTTGGGTTCAAATGAATGGTTTAGACTTGTAGATTAAGCATTGCTCTATTTAAAGTATGCTTCAACGTTTCTATTATTTAAACGCCAGCCATCATCGGGGTGCTATACGGTATAATATAACAATTTGATAGCCGGTAAGACGTTTCACCCGGTTTTAAACCGACTCCTCATCATTAGGGTTAGCGTCCGAACGACACACTTTTGTACCTATCAAATGGTTTACGCTAAGTACTTATTAAACAACGTTTTACTTATTTAACCATCCTCATCATCGGGTTTTAAATTTTTTTAACCCAAAAAAACCTTTTTTATATTTATATATATATTATTTTATTATTTATTATATTAATATTAATTTATATATATATATATATATATATATATATATATATATATATATATATATATATATATATATATATATATATATATATATATATATATATATATATATATATATATATATATATATATATATATATATATATATATATATATATATATATATTTTATATATATATATATAATAATTCAACAACCACTATATTTTTAATAAACTAACGGCTCGCTCACTATAAATATTAAACGACGTTTCTATATTTAACCAGTATCATCATCAGGGTTTTTATCTAACGCCATATGTTGTTCGAAAACCCCGGGAGGGGCCCTACTTTTAATAATTAAATGTATATGTTTTATAAACAACGTTTCTATATTTAAACACAGTCATTATCGGGGTATTACACAGGTCTTAAAACAGGGGGCCCCCCCTGTTAGTTTTTGACAAGTGACAGTTGGGGAAAGGGGGCCCTTTTTTTTTTTAAACACATATGTAAGGTAGTACACGTAAGCTAATATACCACGTGGTTTTGAAAGGCTCCATTATTTTAACATATGCACAGTGCTAGCCTAAGATTCCTAATGTACTTCTACACGTTTTAATCAATACATTTTAACTTAGCCATTTGGCTGCATGCTTTAAGGCGTTGACTCCAGAAGCAAAGGACGACGAGGCACTAGGTGGTTCAAATCCCCAGACTTTTTATTTTAATTATTTCCAAGATGGCCGTTGACAGGTAATATATAGTTAGCATAGGGGGCCCCCAGATGGCGCTGTTTATGGGGGGTTTTTCCTTTTAAAAAACCGGGGGCCCCCGGGGCCCCCCGTGTGACGTAATAGGGTTCTTTCTCTTTTAAAAACTAGCCCCAGGTACGGGGGGCCCCCCTGTATGACGTAATACCTTAAAAATATACTTAGCCTAAGATTCCTAAATATTTGACAGTTGACAGGTGACATTTGGGGATGACATAAGACTGGTGACATTTGGGAAAGGGGTCACGCATGGGGGAACCCCAAAATATAGCCCGCCCAAGATTCCAAATAATGACGTCCCGGGGGCGTGATGAGTCAGGGGGGGACGGGCGTCGTCTGGTTTGGGGGGCGGAATACCTACTATAAAAAAGGAAAAAAGTTTTTTTGGGGGATAAAAATATATTTTTTTGATTTTTATTTTTTTTTCAAAATAAAAAATCTTTAACCTCAAAATATGTCACTGATAGAAAAAATTTTTTTGTCTTATTTTGTTAAAAAAAAAACGAATAAAA
>JAHBCN010000524.1:0-175155 GCA_019359885.1 Listronotus oregonensis
ATTGTGAAATTGTGCTTGAAATTTATGGTGCAATATTAAAAGATTTGTTACTTTAAAGACAATATTGCATAATAATAATTTGGTAGAGCTTATGTCACCATAGCCAAACTTAATATAAACCGCGAATTTATTATTCACTTTTTACTATTGATGACAGCTCAGGTAAAATCCTTTCTTAAAAAAACATCTTAAAACTTTATGACAATATTTAAAAATAACTTTTAAGAAGGCAACCACAAAAAAAATGCAAAAAAGTTCTTTCTTTCGTGGGATTGACTATAAAAAAATGTAACTAGCTCGCTTTACAAAGTGTTTTACTAGTAAATGCTTGTGAAGGATAATTTTATTGGAGTATCTCTTTTTGGCTAAAGCCGTAGAAATATTTATAGAAAATATTTCTTCTTAGCTGGTCTAGACTTTTTTAAAAGGGCATAACAAAAAGTGTATAGGTTAGAGGAATTGAAACAATTTTAAACACACATAATCCGGGATTTTATTAACTTTTTTCTTATTCTTATTCAAAATTGTTTGTATGGTAGAGGTTCCCCTAATTTTTGCTGGGGCCCTAAAAGATTTAAGGCCTAAGCCCATTTTTTTTGGGGCTCTAAAACCCTATGCTACCAACCCTTAAGCAAACACAGGTTCCGTCACCCTGTACTGTCCCTTATGTATGCATTCCTTTTATACTGATATGGTGCTGTCGTTTTGCTTACTAGAGCCTCAATTTCCTTACTAGTGATGCGAGTCCTGTTAGTGGAAGGAATCTTATGTCATTTAGGTTCAGCCATGCCGTACCTAGACATTTCCCCCTGATGTGCTCTAGTGCTGGGCAATCTCTAAGTACATGTATGACGTCCTCTCTTCCCTCTCCACACCATCTACATGTACTTGTCTCGCTTTTTCCTATCTTGTTAAGATAGTGTCTGTTTCTACAATGACCTGTCTGTATGCCTGTCAGGTTTCTCATTTGCACCATATTGAAGTCCTTTATGTTCATCGGTAGGTCTTTCCATAGTTCTTCCCTAATAATAGCCTTTGATTGTCTGGCTTTTGTCTTTTTTCAGTTCTCATCGAACCGTTTCTCTATCCATGCTGCTATCTTTGTCATATCCGTGTTGTAAGAAATTCCCACGATATATTTAGGTTCATTGTCCTCAGCTCCCAAATTGGCGAGTTTGTCAGCCATTTCATTCCTCGGATCCCTTTGTGACCAGGGACCCAATGCAGGGTGACTTTGGCGGTTTTCGTTAGTTTATTAATTGCTTCCCGACATCTATTCGTAAGTTCCCTGATCTGTGCACTGAATTTGTTAGCGCCCCGATCGCTGCCTTACTTTCAGTACATATGGTTATTTTTCCCCTGTATCTTCTATTAAGGCAGTATTCTATGGCTTTAGCTATTGCCATAACTTCCGCCTGAAATCCGGTTGCATATTTTCCCATTGTTCCATAGAACTTGTAGTTCGTCCTTTCTACATAGAAATCGAAGCCTGTGCGGCCTCCTTTCCTCGAGCCATTTGTATAGATAACTGTTCCTTCGCTTGGTGTCCCACAGCGTATGTGAGCCCAGTCATCCGCCATTGCCATGTCCACCTTGTGCATGAGGTCTAAGTGAATTACTGGGGGGATGCTGTCCTGCTTCATCGAAAAAGCCACAGTTCTCACTTGGCTACCAACTACTAACAATGACAAATTTTATTCAATTAAAACAGAAGCAAAAAAGTGCAATTTTTTTGTGACAGACTGTAGATAAAAAGCATGTTAAGGGTTAAGGGGTGGTCACTTAAAGAAATGGTACAAAACTAGGATTTTCTTTAAAAATAAGCTAATATTTGCCTAAAAACTTGTTTCAATACATAAAAGAAGATCTTACGTAAAGCAGTTTTGTTGATATATGTTAAGTATTTTAAAATTTAGAAATAAGTAAAAATTATATTTTTCCAACAATATCTTTAATCATAGTTGTGTTAAAGTTAACTTACAATAAACAAGCAACTTTTGTAACTCATTTATTAAAACAATATTAATGATTTGTCATGCAACATCTTTAGGCGGAATGAAGAATGGTTAGATAGCTCTAATATATTTCCCACAATCACTCTTCTAAGATATTTCAGATTAATCGAAACTCCACCCATGACTTGATTAATTACAAAATTATCAGCTTAAAGCAAAGACTTGAATTATCCCTTTGGCGTCTTTGCTGCAAATTACTGATCAACCGATAACCTGGGTTAGTAAGAATGTCATTAAATATTACGTATATATATATATATATATATATATATATATATATATATATATATATATATATATATATATATATATATATATATATATATATATATATATATATATATATATATATATATTTATTTTGTTATAGAAAACATAATAATCAAAACAAAAAAACAAAATCTATCAGAACAGTTTTTAAAAATGAAGTCTGAATTATTTAAAAATTATTTAAACCAAAGAAAAGTAAAGTAACCTAAATAAACAGGAATAGAAAATTTTGCAAACTTTAAATTTCTACAATAAATAAAAAACCGAAATTACTCGGAAAATATCGGAGAAAAACTTTTTGTTTTTAATAAAATTAAAAAAGAGATAAAGCCAAAGATAAAAAAATATGTAATGCTAATTTAATATATATTATAACAAGAATTTAAAATTAAATTTGTAACCTATATTAATCATTAAAGTAAAATAACCTAAATTATAACGGTAAATTATATTCATTCAGGCCACCTTTAAGTTTGTTTATTTGTAGCGCTTTTAATTTAAGTTTAATAAAGAGATAATTACCGATAAGTAAAACATCTGATACTAGATTAAAATAATAATAGTAAATTAACATATAAATATAAGACAGGTTGTGTAGTAGAAACATAGGCTAGAATTGTAATTACTTAATCAACCTCGATAAAAGCATCGCATTAACCGAGAGATATCAGTTTGTTATGCTTTCGGACGTGTGTTTATAGGTTAAGGTTTAAAAATACGAAATAAATTTATGCGTTGAGAAGACAAAAGTTGAACTTAATACTTATCTATTAATGGGAATTTAAATACCAACACTTTATTTTTCAGTTCATTAATTGTAAAACAAAATAAAATAAGTTCTTTAAACAAACTCATTTCTTAAATTAAAAAGTACGCAATGAAAAATAAATAATTTAAACATAAGAAATTTCAAAATGAAATTATAATAATATTAAACAAACCTAATCTTGACGAAAGGAATATAACAACATCATTAAAAACCCCGTTAAGTTTGTTAGCATATTAGGGCTGAAGTTGAAAAGCTTCTTCGATTTTTATAAAGCCTAAATTATTAGCCAATAAGTAAACTTTATTTTTAAAATACCCCAAATTGAAACAAAATTTCCACTAGTCTCTAAAAACGGTAGGAAACGTATTGTTCAAATATTCTTAGGGGATAACATCTTTGAAACCAGATATTACAAATACTCTAATTATGCAATAACCACAATTTGTTGTTGTCAACAGATCAAATAAATTGCGAGTTAAATTGCTTCAATAAAAAAGGGTTCAATAGGTGTTCTCCTATACCACCAAACATTCAATTTTTGAGGATACTGGTTTCGAACCTCAAAATACCATGTAAGATTTTCACGAGACCAATATCAAATTTTGGATTATGTCGGTTTAATATTGAAAGTCAGTCGATTCATCGGTGAACAATCGATCTAAGAAAGTTCATCGAATTTGCCCTTTTCATTTTATTCGCAAATTCCATACGCAAATTGTCTTGGGAAAAACATGTGTTTGGGCTTTGGTAGGATCGAAATACATTTTTAAGGACTCATTTTATGAATCTACCTCAGCAAGTTGTCTACTGGTTACAATGGGTCTGATAACAGTACAAATTAATGAATCTTAAAATTCGTTCTTATTTACGGTTTCTGTTTTTAATTTTTTGGAGACACACACCTGATAATTCAAAAGTTTGATAATTCTAAAATTGTTTCAGGCATGTATAGTTTTTTCAAATGCTTCGGAAAGATTATGAATTTGGAAATAATGTTCAAACTACCAAAACTAACCATGCCGACAAAGGGGCTTTTAATTTTGTTAAAAGGTGTCAGGTTTTTTTCGTTTTAAAACAGGCGCCTTTTAAATACGTCCCCGTTTTTCAGTTAAATAAAATTTTCGGGAAAATAAAAAGCTGCTTTGCTAACCAGAACTAACCATGACCGATTAGAATTAGGGTGAATTTGTCTGAAATGCTACAAAAACTAACCATGACCGAAAGGAGTTTGATTTTGAAATAAAGTTTAAACAACGTCTTTTTAATACTCCCCGCATTTTCACGTCTGAAATATCTGGGGAAAATAAAAATCTTTGCTAACCGAACTAACCATACCACAGAACTTGGGACTTTAAATTTAAATCTGAAATGCTAACCAAACCACAAAACCATGACGATTAGGGCTTGATTTTGTCTAAATGGTCGATCATGGTTAATTCTGGTATAGGTCTGTTTTCAAATGCTTCGGGAAAAGATTCATGAATTTGTCGATATGATTTTCCTTGGAAATAACATTTTACAATTTAAACCTTTTCACGAAGTTCGTAAACGTCCATTTTTATTTATTTTTAGTAAAGAAACGAGTTTCCAAGAGAACTTACCACGTATTTGCAATGGCTGCCAGAAAGCAAATAATATTTAAATTTAAAATTAAATCTTCAAAAACATTTCACATTTTTATCGCATCGTTTTTGCGAGTTTTGTTTCGCTAGCCTCTAATTTATATATATATATATATATATATATATATATATATATATATATATATATATATATATATATATATATATATATATACAGGTGGCCACCATATTCAACAAAGTCTATTGCTGCAAAAGCATGAGGTTTAGGAAAAAAGTTAATGGGGATATATCTGTATGTCGAATAAGGCTACAGCCTAACATTATTTAAGACTATACAGAGTGTCCCAAAAAAGTGTGACGTATCCAAGTTATATAATTTTAAGTGGAACACCCTATAATCTATGGCTAATTTAGATTCTACTTAAAAAATAACTTAAGTTTATAATTAGAACCAGATGTTTAATTTCATTTGTTAATACTAGGTAAAAATATTTTAACGGCTTTATGTTAAAATATAGTTTATTTTTTGTTTTAATTTTTTCTATAATAAAAAAAGAGTTGCCTGATAATTTAAAAGAATTTTTCGAAAAATTCTTCAAACACAGGCAAACGCCCTTACTACACTAACATCTAAGTAGTGTTGGATTATTTTTAAGACTTTATTAGTGTTTTTTTGAAACAACACATCGTACTAATTTTCCGCTATAAATTTTTTAATAGTGATAATTTAAATTATAAAATAAGTATATTTTCACAATTTTCGAGATTCAAAGCTTTTTTTATTTTGGGAAACTTCATAACGGCTAAAGACCCAAGTACTAATCTACTAGGGGTGCCTTAAGTGTTGTAAAGGTTGTTGTGTGTTCAGGCAGTTTATTTTTATCTTTTATTTAGAATTTTACAATTTACTACAATAACTTACAAAAAACCTTAATTTTATTTTAAAGTTTACTATTTTTTAAATGTTAATATTGTATTAAAAAGTGACATCTAAAATTGTTACTTTTTAAAATCTGCTGTAAAAAAGCAGGTTTGTAATATTTTCTTCTTTAAAATTTTTTATGTTTGCCCAAATTATAGGTCATCGTTATAACGTTATCATCTACAAAACAATTCCGACATGGTATTAATCAAACAACTATGTACATACAAATTTAATTACATCAAGTTTGCCTATTGCGTAAACTAGAGTTACTATTAGCTAATGTAGAAGTAAATAGGGTCAAAATTAAATTTACTTTTCGTAAACTGACCCTTTTACGTGAGCTTTTTATTAAGATACTAAAAATACAATGTTTTTAAGTGGTGGTTACACTAAACCTTCTTAATGTCTATACCTAACTTTTTTATTACTACATTAGAAAATGACCATTTTATTTTAAAATAGTTAGCATTTTGCTTTCTTAGAATATTTAAAAAGTAAAGTTAAACCTTTATTATTTTTTTTGTTCCATATAAAAAACTTATGTGTGTAAGTTTAAAACTGTATATATATATATATATATATATATATATATATATATATATATATATATATATATATATATATATATATATATATATATATATATATATCTCCTGATAAGGTTGTCCTCTGGCGATATGTCGAGAACCCTTCATCGCATAGGTTTCGAAAAAAAATATTTTTAGTAAAACTAACCTTGAGAAATTATTAAAATTTATTTTTAAGTTTTCATTTTCACTTCTAGAGGGCGTAAAACTAAGAACAAAATTAAAAACATGGATTATTTAAATATGCCATATTAACTTGTGTCGTTGATAATTTTCTCACAAACTATGTAAAATAAGGAAACTTTTTTCTTTTAAGCGTTTTTTCCTAACCTGTCAAATATAGGAAGGGGAGGAGCGAATGTACATTTGAAAAAAATTAAATAATTTTTTTTGGTTAAACCGATTCTCATAAACTAGGTCTTGTTTAAAAGAGCTTTTGCCAGGGCTTAAGATAAAATACTGGTAAAATTAATTTTTTTTTGTTATATCCCTAGAGACTGATTTGTGTTAAAGTTATAAATTTTGTAAATGTTTTTGAAAAATCTAAATACAATGGTATTATTATTTTAAGCCCATTTAAAAAAACATAAAAAAGTCAAGCAACTGGTGATAACTGCTTTTAGATATCTTAACTAATTTTCGACTTATTGCCGAAAAACTGCTTTACTCGTATCATTTCCTATTTTAAGGTGTCAGATAAACAACGCAGCTTTTTATCGAGAATGCCGAGACGCCATAGCTTTCTTGCATATTTTTGTTTTAGTATTTTGATCATAATATTATTGGTAAAATTTGTAACATAATTTTTTGCTAAGCTTGCTTTTTTGTTTGCTGTATGAAAAAGCCCTAAAATGTAGCAGTATTTAAAAAAATATTTTGCCTTTTAAAGTAAGTTAATTTAAATTTATTCTAGTATCTCAGATTCCTAAGATTTCTGAAATAACTATAATTTGTACGCGTGGCAGCCCCCATCGTTAATTATTTGTCGCTTAAATTTCAATATTACAAAATACAATCTTGTAAGCATTTGGTACACTAGAGTTGCCATGTCTTCTTGCAATAATGTACATGATGTTAATTAGGTATGTGACCTAGCTTAGAATAATATTCCTGACTGAATTTTAAGACAAAAAGTTTATATAAACATAGGTAATAAACGACTTTGCTTTAATTATATAATACAGAGTAGGGGGTGTGCGATTATTTAAATTTTCGAATTGTTTGAAGCAAATCGAATACAAATTATTTGATTGAAATTTTAAATCGAATAGTCGAATAATTCGAATCATTTGAATAGTTATAACTTATAACTATTCGAATAATTTAAACTATTCAAATAATTCGAATAGTTCAAACTATTTAAATTATTCGAATAGTCCGAATTATACAAATAATTCGAATTATTTGAATGATTCGAATCTTTTGAATAATTGGAATACCCGAATAGTTTGAATGTCTAAATACATAATATAATTCAAATAAATATCAGGTTTGATAAAAAAAGAAAAAAATCTTTTTCATATTTTAAGTATTAATTTCATTATGCTATTGGAACTAACAATGATCAATTAAAAAAAATGTTAATTGTAGTTTAAGATAATTTTTATGCAAAAAAAATAAATCTAAAAAATCATTTACTATATCTCCTGCGGTGGAAAACAATTTCTCACTTTCAACAAAAGTACATGGGTTTGGCAAGTAGCTTCTCGCAATTAACGACAATTGAGAAAAACTAAGACATTTTTTGACCACCATTAAAGTGGATTTTTCCAGTGGTCGATTCGTGGCAAAAACAAATATTAAATAATTTTCTGCTCGATCGTTCGAGCTAAGTAAAAATTTTTTTTGTCGGTGTTCATTAATTTCGGGTTGCTTCATAAAATTAAATGAAATACTATATTCGAATTTTTCTAACTGTTTAAATAGTTAACTATTCGAATAGTTCGAATATTCGATTCGAAATTCGAATCAAATATAACTATTCGATTTGATTCGATTCGACAACTATTCGCACACCACTAATACAGAGTGTTAAAAATTATAAAAAAAATAATAGGGGACGCAAATAACAATGACGGTAAAGCTGGTAACAGTTTGTATTTTTTACAAATAAATATTTTATGCAAAAATGGTTTGTGTAATTTTTCCAGTGGCTTGCACAGGTTAACGCCCGATGATTAAAAAAAAGATAGTAAGTACAGTGTCCTTGATTATATTTACGTGGCTCCCGAAGCCTTTATTTTTGAAGACAGAAAAAAATGTTTTTTATAAAAATTGTAGGTTTTTTCCATATTATCTTTTGAAATTATCACTAAAAAAATATCGCAATAAAAAAATGGAAAAATATAGGCAACTTCAACTTTTTTAAAAGGAACACCCTGTATATTATCCGCTACAATAAAATATTTTTTTTTCTGATTTTAAATTGATGATATTTAAATGAACTATTTTTGAGATATTTAAGCCTAAAATATAATAAAATTGTTTTAATAAATTTGACGTATTGTAAAAAGTTGAAATTTATCATTTTAACTATTAAAAGTAGTTTGTATTGCTTTTTTGTCGATGGGCTATTCAGAAGAACAAAAATCGCTATTATGCGTCTTTTTTATGGTAACAATAATAATGTAACGACAGTGCAAAGGGAATATTACTTATTATATCCTTATCAACGGGTACCATAATCTATAGATACTATTAAATACATAATAAAAAGTTTATTAAACGAAAAAGCTTTATAACGAAGAAAAGGACTGCAGCACGAAATGAAAACAAAGTTTTGGATATTCTCGTTTTTTTAGGATAATTATTACACTTTTTCTATTGAACTAGCACTAACTACTTTTACTAATTTTAGAAAATCCTGAAATATCAATCTCGGATGCGGCATCTGAACTTAATAAAACAGATTATAACATTTATTTAACTTTAAAATTTTACAAATTTCATCCTTATAAATTTATATTCGTTCAGAATCTGCCTGAGCAAAACATGCAGGACCGACCTAAGCATGCATTGGAAATAGCTAGGTTTATGCAGCAGGATCCAAAGTTTTTAAATAAAATTTTATTTACCGACAAGTCTTCCTTCACTTTAGCAGATAGTGTTTAATCACAAAAATTAACATTATTGGTCCAGAGAATACCCTCACCAAATTCAGCAACATAACAATTTTATTGTTTCCATGGCTTTCTTGATACTAATATGGAACTTTTTTGTAATTTATTAATAATTTAACCTTAAATATTTCAAAAATGGTTCATCCAAATATCATCAATGTATATATATTTTAAATCGAAAAAAAAGATCTTTCGTTGTAGCGCATAATATACAGGGTGTTTCATTTAAAAAAGTTGCAGCTGCCTATTTTTTTCAATTTTTTTATATTTTTTTACTGATAATTTCAAAAGATTATATGAAAAAAATCCTACAATTTTTATATAAAACAATTTTTTCTGTCTTTAAAAATAAAGGGCTCAAAAGCCACGTAAATATAATTAAAAACCCTGTACTTGTTTTTTTGCAATATAGTTGAAATTAATAATTTAGTATTTAAAAAAAAGCGAAAGGATTTTCTGAAGTTTTGTAGCTTAGATTAACATTCCGAAAAAAAGATGAAAAAGTTTTGCATAACATTATATATTTATTAGCGCAATTTAAATAATATCGTTTTTTTCTAGTTATATAGCTGATTTATTTTAATTTTACAACTGTAAAATTTAATGGACTTAATTTAATAAAATAATACTTATGATAAAATAAAAAGAAATTCTGTGATTTAAGTAATGTGAGAAAATGTAACACGGAAAATCCTCTACGTAAACTTGCCGTTCGGTGGTTCGGTGGATAATTATGTTTTTGGTTAAAGACAATCGTTTATTATTATTAAAAATCATTAAATAATAAAAAGCACTAACTTACAATGGTTGCTAAAAGTTTCTACCTTCAACTTTATTGCAAGCAATAAGTCGTCTTAATATCGATTGCTGAACAAACTGAAATATTCCCGAGGTATGTCTTATGTCATCTCATGAATCCCGTATCCGTTGGTTGAATTCTGTTTATAGTATTAACTAGGGTTTTATAAAAAAGAAACTTTAAGTGCTTTTAAAAGAAAAAAATCCAAATAACTTAAGCCCATTGACCTGAATAGATATGACAGTAGAGTTGTTTTTTTCCTTTATGGCAATTTTAAAAACATTGAATAAATGTATTATTTTTCGTTTTATCACAAAGAGTCTGATTAAAAAAAAAACCTAAAATAGTTTTTTTAGTTTTGACTGCAAAATCACAAAATCCTGATATATAAAAAAGTAATGGACTAATTTTTTATAAAATTAAATTGGGGAGTCTTTCCCGTGTTTGCCATTGACAAAATAAGATGAACAATTTTTCGGTTACCATATTTCTTCGTAAAAGAACATTAAGTAATAACTCTCACCAAGTTTCAACAATACGCTATTTTGTGTCTTTTAATTATTTAGGATAATATATATATATATTTTTAAAACATTTCAACACCATGTATAATAAAAAAAAGGCAGTTTAAGACCAATGTTTACGTACACTTTTTGTCTTAAAATTAGGTAAAGAATATACTTAATATAGATCATAATTCCCTATATTATGATGTATAATTATTTTTAGGCTTATTCTAATTAATCCTATAACTGCATCTAATCCCTGTACTATAAATCACATATGTTTCGTTGCAGCCTTTATCTTTAATTGACCTACCGACGGCTTTCCTTGTCGTAAAAAAGGTGACTTTTCATGACATTTATATTACTGTTTATTTTTTAAAAATACAAAGGGACCTAATTTTACTGTAACTAAAATTTATGCCAGTAAGCATCTCAGTTGGGTTTCCTGTCCAGTTAATTACCCAGCAGGAATCTGATAGGATACAAGTGGTTTTGGTACGTGGACCAGGACTTTTTGTTGGGTATATTGCTAATAATTAATCATTCACTTGTATATAACTATTATCATAAAAATTTCACACATCATATACAATTTTTTTTATATCATTATACATGCATTATGAGCGGACTACAAAATTAAGGCTTACAATCCTTTAACATAACCTTTTAAAAATTAACTTCGTTAGTGCTGACCAGAGCTGTCAAAACTTGAAGTATTTCAAGTAAAATTTTACTTGAAGTACTATTTTGTACTTCAAGTATTTTACTTCAAGTACTTTTTATCAGGAGGTACTTGTACTTGTACTTGATTAGTTTTTATGAAGATACTTGGATTTTTACTTGATTTGACCAAGTTAATTACTTGAAGTATTTATTTAAGTACTTGAAGTATTACGATGTACTTGAAGTAAAAAAAGTACTTCAAGTAAAAAAAAGTAATTTAAGTAAAGAAAATACTTCAAGTAAATTAAAAGGACTTGAAGTAAAAAATCAACCAAGTCCTTGAACTTACACGCCTTAGATAATCGTACAAACAAGTTAAAACAAGAAATACGCGCAACCGCTGCTGTTTCTATTGTATGGCATTACAGCGCTCATTTGAATTGGATCCATCAGCAAGACAAGTGTAACAAGTGTAAAATCCCTTATTTTGATACCCAATTTGTTATATTTAATAATGATTACTAACAGCCATTTTTCATGACAAATTTATTGTCAAACGCATTCAGAATACGAAACAGTTTCCAAATCACTCCCGAAAATGTCAAAAACGTGACAGTTCAAGAATATTCTATTGGTGTGATTTGACGTTTGATGTAGCGGTTCCCCAACTATTTCGTATTGTGAATGCGTTCATTATTACCTTCATTTGAACGAAAACCCCTGTATTTTGATAGGCAACTTAAACAAAATTTCCACTAATAAAATGGAAACGACATCAAAATTGAAGTTAGGTTGTTCTGACTTGATTTTGTGTTGATGGGAAATTAAAATATTCCCAAGAATAGGTTTTGGGTGCCAACCTGCTGTAGGCACCCATATGCCAACGGGTGCCAACGCCAACCCGTTGGCAACCACAAGGAAAAAACCCATGTTGGGAAAAACCAATATTTCCTATAATAGTTTAAGGCCCAAGCGCTCACCCGAGTACGACATTGTAGGCCTGTTGCCATAAATTTACATACGAAATTTTACATTATTTCGGACATCGGATGCATAAAATCCCGACTTAAAACGGGACACTTAGCAACCCTACTTGTTTTCCCAACTATAGTTTTTAACGACTGGCCTACTTTCCAATGACGTAGCGCTCAGTCCTTAAAGCTTTTAGGAGTTGTTGGAAAACCCCGTTTTGAGGAATAAACCCTCTAACTTCCTTACAAAAAATACTACACAAGTATAATTTGTTTAACTTGAAGTACTTTTAATTACTGCAAGTACTTTTATGTACTTCAAGTACTTTTATGTACTTTAAGTACTTTGTTTACTTCAAGTACTTGCTTCAGTACTTGTTTTACTTCAAGTACTTTGTTTTATCAGTATTGGTTTACTTCAAGTACTTGGATTTACTTCAAGTAAAATATTTGGGTGGTACTTCAAGTACTTTTTCAATTTACTTGAAAATGCAAGTACATTTTGATGAATACTTGGTACTTGTACTTGAAGTAATTTTTAAAAAAACAAAAACTTGGTACTTGTACTTGAAGTACTATTTAAGAGTACTTTGACAGCTCTGGTGCTGACTAAAGGTAATTTACTTCTAGCCAAGCCTGCAGGATAGTGTCCTCGAAAAGCTTTCTGAAAATAACGCAGTTATCAGTTATAGGATATGGTAGTTTATAAATACAAATATTTCGAAAGCTATTGGAGGTTAGGTTTTTATAGAATTACTTAATTCAAAAAATGGCTTTTTTTGAATATAGTAATAAAAAAATGAACTACCATTTACATACTAGAATAATTTAATAATTTACGTTTTTTCAAAAACTATATTTTATTGTTTCACGTAAGTAACGTAGTTTAAAATAAGCAACCATAGTCAAATTTTTTAAAACTTAGATACAATAAAAAAGTATTTTCTCTGGCCAGGTTATTATAAAAAAATTGAACAGTAAAAATTTTTAAATGGTATTTTTATAATTGTAAGCCTAAATTGTGGTAAAAAATAATACGCATGTATTTTCTAAATGTATATTGATATCTTTTCGCGTCTTAAATAACGAGATCGGCAGAGCTTCTTTTAAAAAAGCTTTACTTTACTAAAAATTGACTTGAATTAACTACAAATTAACTTATGATCTTAAAGTTAGAATTAAAATTAAGGTTAACAATTATTACGAACAGCACGGAGCTTTAATACAAAAAATAATGTTACCATTGTCTGTGCAAAAAGGTAAATAGGTAAATGTTGCATAGTCAGGGATAAATGTCTATTCTAGGGATATTGCTCGAGTTCTAGTGAATTTTTAAAAGAAACTTATTTTACAATTTATGACACCAAATGTAAATGTACACATTTGGTAAGACCGATGCATTCCGATTATGTCTGCAAGCCCTTTGAATACAGCATCTCCGATCAACGACCGAAGTACGTGCGGTGCTTTTAAACTAATAGTTAAAATTCGTAGTCTGTTTTTGCATCTTATGTATTATGTATTAAATGAATCTGATTTGCAAGCAGATAGTTAGATATCAAATACTAATAAATAAAATACAGTTTTACATTTTCTTAATTTTTGGGACAACTTTAATTTAACCAATGTGTATAAGTTATTGTAGATGGTCACTCTTCTAGCAAAAATGTGCCTCATGATATGCAGGAGCATGTTTGGTGAAACCTGGGAGCATAGACCAAAGGTAATGCTTTGGTTTTGCGTTACACTCATAAGGCCGATAGTCACCTACGGCGCTGTCGTATGGTGGACAAAAGTGCAACAAAAAACGACTGTCATAAGACTGGCATGTCTGTGCATAACCTTAAGCAGCACACCTTCTATGGCCATGAAAAATATCCTGGCTCTTACTTTCTTGGATATTTTCATCAAAACGGAGGCTAGCAGCGCCTACAGTATGAAAAACAATAGAACGTGAAAACAGATTCCTGAAAAATATGGTCACACAAGGGCAACGGATATTATCGACGAACAGCTGTTGTATATGAGATAAGGACAGGACAGGACAGCCATCTTTTTTTTGATAAACCATTAAGTCAGTTGCGATCCGTACCTACGGACAAAGGGAATACCTCCATCACTTTTCAAAGGGCTATTTTGGTACACTAAGGGCTCAAAGACAGATGATCAAGTGGCCGCAGGTGTATTCTTGGTGAATCTCAGAGAGACTTATAGCTTTTTATTGGGCAAGCAAGCTACACTATACCAGGTGAAAATTTATGCTATCTTAGCACGTGTTTAGAAGAATGTAAGAAGGTGTTATCATAACCAAAACATACGCATTGTCTGAGACAGTCAGACCGCCCTAAAATGTTTAAACTTCCATCGTTTTACATTAAAAATTACGATGGAGTGCCTGAACAACCTAAAGGAACTTGTCTTCTAGAACAGCAGGATAGAACTTTTCTGGGTGTCTGCACACACGAGAAGAGAAGGCAATAAGAAAGCAGGTGAACTAGAAAAAGCCGGCTTATCTAGAAATTTCAGTGGCCCAGAGCCAGTTCTCGGACTAATAGGCGATAAAAACAATAAAAATAAACAGATGGTCCCTAAAACAACATCAGTATAGATGGTTTAATTGCCTAATTATTTGGTATTTAAATTTTGTAGATTCCAAATTGTTTTGAGCATAACTATTTAAAAAAGTTTTTTTTTAATTTTTTATCTTTAATTGTTAAGTCTTTACTTTTTATGACACGCAAAAAGAAACACGCTTTCCCTAAGCGTTTAAGATGCTATTCATTCTAAAATCAAACTTTTATCTATTTCTCT
This sequence comes from Listronotus oregonensis, assembly GCA_019359885.1. Classification (NCBI taxonomy): domain Eukaryota; kingdom Metazoa; phylum Arthropoda; class Insecta; order Coleoptera; family Curculionidae; genus Listronotus; species Listronotus oregonensis. The sequence continues at coordinate 15,019 of JAHBCN010000524.1, forward strand.
TCATAATCAATTCATTTTTTAATGAGTTCCTTGAATTTTTAAATATTTTTCTAATTTTAAATAAAATGATGGACAACACTTAAAATAAGGATTACATTTTTTTCTCTGTTATATGAAATGTTCTTATTATTGTCATATGGATGAGAATAATAAAAAACTAATATTAGTAATTTGTTAATATCAAAATTTTAAAATATTTGGTCTCATTTTAAATTGTTAAAAGTGGTATAGAAAACTTTTTTAAGTTTTTATGTACCAACAAAAATAAGAAAATAAACAAATGTAGAATTAATTTTCATTATTATTGTATATATTTTTTGCTATGAATTTGTAGTTCCCTGTATTTTCAATCACTTTCGTGAGTTAGCCTGCCTCTTCTATCATATCTTCTCATAATATAAAACGAAATATTACTTTATCAAGAATACAATCTTAAAGTCAATAATAAAAATTCTCATACAAGTTGTTTGAAACTCTTCTCCAATATTTTATTTAAACAAGAAAGTTACATTTGGATTTGAGACGTGACGAAAAATGCTTTAAAAAAAGCACATATTAGTAATACTTTTTTATCTATCTTTATTTTACTGTTTTTTTCATACTTTTTATTTACTTTTAAAACACTACACACACTTATTATCCATACAAAGATCTACGAGGCACTAAATTAAAATTTTTCTTTAATGCGATCATTTCCTCAAAAGTTTTATTTTTTAAAATTAAAAAAAAAGTAGTGATACTTCTATCACTTTGTTCTTCTTATAATAATTCTCAATACATTTTTCTACAGTAATCTTTTGACTTTTTTTCTCTTAGATCAATACTGAAAAACATATAGGAAATATGATAATTATATATTTTTTAACTAAAATTTAAAAATTTATTTCTTTTTTTCCATGGACGTGTGTGTAGTTCGTTCACAGTCGTTCACAGTTGTTTTGTATTATAGGTCCCAACCTAAAATTAGGTTATCTACCCAAATTATCATTAAAATATTTCTATTAAAGGTAAACTAATTACGTTTAGAATATAGACAGATGATATTTTTACATTGTCTCTTACAAAAAAGGTAACAACAGAAGAATTCTGCATAATGGAAAAATTTAGAAATTTGATACAAAACCAATTAAAACTAGTAAAACACGTCATTTTGGATAAAAAATAAGGAATTAAACTTTTTTAATTTTTGCAAAAAAAAATATTGAAAACTTCCACAAGAGGGTTTCTAAAGGTGTTTATTAAGAATATTAGGTATATTTGTAAAATCGACCTTTACTTTTGCCCCTACTAACGTACGCCAATGATGAAGCTTGAATATGTCGGCAAGGTCGCCTTTAAGGTAGTTCTTAATCACTAAAATTTCATAAAAATTGCACGAGTATTTTTTGAAATATAAGAGTGGCTCTATGAAAACTGCGACACACTGTATATTTAGTATTAAGGCTTTAAACCTTTATGAACTATATAAAAACGTGTTTAGGATGAAAGAACAATAATTAATTTTTAGTAATTTTATTGTGTTTAATGTCTCTAGAGAGTAAACAATATTAGGCACCTAAAAAACGTGTTTAATTAAAATACTATTTTTAATTAATGTTTTTAACAAGCTATAAAACACTGAACCTAAAGTTTCCAGACGTTAATAAATGCATGTCAAAACATGTAAAGAGCTTTCAGAATAGACTGCAGGCAGGTATTAATTTCAAATATACGTTAGAGAGTAATTTATGATATTATAACAAAATGTTTTGATAGAGAGATTCCTGGCAAACAAAGTTTTTTAAAAATAACTTTTAATGCATAATAATAAGGTTACTAAATGTTTAGCTTGTAGCCTCAGTAATTAGGTACTTTAAGTAAAGACTTAAGAAGTTGGTACACATATCGTTAAGATAGATTTAGGCAATTTTCGGCAAAGAACATCAGAAGTTTAATCAAAATTTATAGAATTACTGGCTAATTTATTTTCAATATGTCAAAATCATTAGTTTTAGAAGTCTAAATGTATAGGCTAATAAAACTTATTAATTACACAGGTTTACAAAAAAATGTCCCGACTATTTGAGCGGATCATGGTATTCCTAATTATTTCTGCGCCCTGAATTCAAATCCAGGATCAGTTTTTCCCCATCACGTCAGAAAAACGAGATGTTAAGGTCACAGCCCCACAAAAAAAGGTCAAGATCCGTGGGTCGGACCATCATATTCTCATGCATTTTTCAACGCTGAATCCAAATCCGACCTTAGCAACGTCCCTACACATCTAGGATGGGCCCCAGAGGCATAAAACTACTCCAAGAAGGGGTGGAAGATGGATTTCTGGATGCCAGATGATCAGCCATGGTATTCCAATGTACTTTTCAACGCTAGACCTAAATTTGTAGTCGAAAAGTTTTTCCTTTACTGAAATTCACCCTTTAGGACCAAAACTACCCCTCGGGGAGGGGTGGAAAATCAAGTTTTGCACGCTGGAATTGCAACGGTGGTATTCTCATGTACTTGTCAACGCTTGACGTGAGTTTGTGATCTATAAGTTCTAAATTAAAATTTTCCGGTTCAACAAACCCCTTGTCAAAACTTAATGTTTCAGCGAAAAAGTCGAAATCTCGACACCTTCGGGCTGGCCCTCGAAAAAACATACGGGTCTATTTCAGTGTTCACCTGAGACTCCAACCTAATGTTATTGCGAGTCGACCGCGGTCCAGCCAGACTAAAACTTAAGTTCAACGTCCGAGTAAGAAATGCAAATTTTTGCGGATGAAAACCTCCAGAGCCACTTGTGGTGACACTAGGCTCTACGCAGAGTGCTTTCTTTAGGATCTTGAATCATTCCGGTCATCGTCGAGTCAATCGGGATCACCTCACATCAATCCGGCGTCAAAATTCAACGTCTTGGCAGGGAAATTAAAATTTGCGGGCTCAAATATTTAGGGCCACTTTCTTCTCCGGGGCCGGCCCTCGGCGAGATTCAGAGCTTCTCCCTAATGTCCAAGTCAATGGGTCGCTCGAGAAGTTTTACCAGTACTGCTTTCACAAATATCACCATTTTGATTTCCTGACGTGATGAGGAAAAACTGACTCCGGATTCGGATTCAGGACGTCGAAATACCTAGGAATACTATGGTCAAATAGTCAGGACATTTTTACCTACTAGAAAAAAAAGGTGTGCATTTTTTATATTTTTAGGTAATTGAACAAAACTATAAAGAATATTTTTAAAAAATTACAGAGAATATAATACAGCCTTAAAATTGTAGACAGAAAGCGACCAATATTGGATTAATTTGTCAAATGTGAAATATCATTTAGTGAAAAATGGTTAGGTCTATCTGCATGATGTTGCTGGTTTTTTTTAGAGTCCTTAGTGAGTAAAAAACTATAATTCACCAATCATAACTGCTAATACCATCCAACCATATTATTTCTAAAATATTTGATGTCCTGTATGACCGCCATAATGCTGAACACAATATGGATTCTTTAGAGACTTAATAAATAAATAATTAAATCCTTAGAAAATTTGGTATATAACATAGATACAAATGTGGTTTACAACAAAAATACCTATTAAAAACTACCATTTTAAAACAGGAAAATAAAGAAGCAAAATAATAAGTTCATAAAATTTAAATTCAATAAAATATATTTTCTTTATTATTTTTTTAAATCCTTTATATACATTCAAAAAAAAATTACAAATATTGTTTAATGCCACAATTACCTTATATGTTTTTGTAAATAATATAAAAAGGTTAAGATAATGGATCTAAAGGTAGACTTGCTACTATACCGGGTGACACAGTGGACATGTAACACCGCATAACTTTTTTGTTTATAAGAATTAATTTTTGAAATTTAGGTGTGATGCATCTGTTATAATGACACGCTTTTAATGACTAAATAAAACCAATTTTTTTACTCCGGGTTAACCGAAAGTAACCCTAAATTTTAAATTTTAAATAGCACCCTGTATATATTTTTAGCCTACCTGATCCGCCTCAAAATTCGCCTTTTACCCATGTATCACACTTGTGATTATATGTCTGCCAAAAACGATTTTTTCCCAAAATTTGAGGCCATAACAAGACAATTGCAAATTATTAGCATGAAAAAGGTGTTGAGATGTGAAGAATTGGGCGTCAAAATAATTGTTATTTTGTTTCTTTTTATCTAATTAATAAGAGTTAGAAATAAAGGTTATTTTTTAAAATTTTAAAATTGTATTTTTTTAACGCTTAATATCTAAAAATCCAAAATAGGAAACTCAAAAATTTTATTTAATGTAACTTTAGATCAAACATTAACTATTTCATATAATTTATTAGGACTAGTATGGAGAACGGACTTTTTTTTATTAAAAACTCATAACTGTTTAGTTCACCTTTGTGCTATTGGCTTAATTATTAATTACATTTTTTTGATTTGTACCAAAAAATTGTCTTTTAATTTCATGGATCTTTTAATGTTTAATTTTTTTTTATTCCTATGCTGGGGTATTACACTGTCTACTTGGCGCATTATTGTTACCTGTATATATACTTAATAGAAGGATTTGCGAATTAATGTAGATATGTATAATTTTGCAATTGTGGTAAAAAGGTTATTTGTGCATACCAATTTTCATAAATATTTGATCTAAAGTTAAATTAAATAAAAATAGTTTCCCATTTTGAATTTTAAGATATTAAGCGTTAAAAAAATACATTTCTAAAATTTTAAAAATAAACCTTTATTCCTAACTCTTATTAATTAGATAAAAAGTAACGAAATCACAAATATTTTTACACCTTATTCTTTACATCTTAATGCCTGTTACATGATGATTATTTGTAATTATTGTCACGTCATGGACGACTAAAATTTCGGGAAAAAATTGATTTTGGCAGCCATTTTGAAATAAAATGACAAGTGTGATACATGGTTAAAAAGAGAATTAGGCGGATCAGGTAGGCTAAAAATATATACCGGGTGCTATTAAAAATTTTAAATTCGGGGTTACTTCTGGTTAAACCGGAAGTGAAAAAATTGGTTTTATTTAGTTATTAAAAGCGTGTTCCTATGACAGGTGCATCACTCAAATTTCAAAAATTAATTCTCACAAATAAAAAAGTTATGGGCTTTTACATGTCAGCTATGTCACTTGGTATAATATTTTGATTATCATTAATGAGTATTAAATTGACCCTTACCCATTTGCCAACCCAATAGAAACTATTTTAATAATAAATAATAAATATTATACATATGTAAACAAATATATTGCAAATGAGTTGCCTTAAAAATTATGGCCAGGGCTATGATTAATTAAAAAAATATTTTTTTCAATACATTTATATTCTCTGTATAATGTTAATTTTTATTTTTTTTTATCTACATGACCGTACTGATATACTAAGAAAAACTTTTTTTCTCCAATTGTATATAAAAAAAATTAAATAATTTTTTCAATGTTAAAATTCAAAAATTTCCATTGTTTAATGAAATTGAAGACAAAAAATTGTAGTGTATTAGAAGTGTTATGCAGAATAAAAAAATAAGAATTGACATTATACAAGAAATAATGAAAATTTGTATTTTTTTTAAATCATTCATAGCCTTGACCTTCATTTTTTAGACCATTTACAATAAATTTGTTTATATACTAAATTTTATTAAATTTTTTTAAATTCAGTTGGCACATTAGTAAAAGTCGTCCTATGTTCAAATCTTAGACTATACACAGCGTGTAATTAGTTTAATATAGGTGATTTTAGTACAAGTATAAGTCAGGTTGTATTTTTGTGTTTATTTGATTGGTTTTTTTACCTTGGGATAGTTCACAAATGCTTAAAGTCCGCCTAAGGCCTAAAAGTACCACTATGGGAGTATTAAATGAATAATAGGCAGTTTATTGACACGAGACCTAAATACTAACATATTTGACGAAAAAGAAAAGATATTTTTAGGCAGAGGGTTTCATAACCTAAATACACTAGTGATAAAGAAATTAACAAAGCAAGAAGTTCAGTAATTTAAAAATTAAGAAAAGAAATTTTTTAAATGACAAGTATTCCACAAAACTCTTAGTAGTAAAAGGCGATAATAAATAGCAACGAGGGTTACGTATTTCTGTGCAAAAAGTTTTAAAGATTGATTAACATGTCCGAAACTATATGTTATTCCAAATGATCGTTTATCTGGCAATTTATGGCTTCATTTCCTTGCAAGAAGAATTTTTACATTTAAACGGATAAAAAAGGTCATGATGAATAGAAGTTGTTTAGAATATTAGTGTTAAAACTGTTTCTTGATGTTGTTAGGGAAAAACTTGGGACAGTGGCCAATGAATAATCTCTATTAAAAAATATTATTTCGTTCTGAGCACATAGGATAGATACTGCCTGGTTTTTCAACAATTTACGTAAGTAACGACATGTCAAGGGATTCTCGCTTAACCTAAAAAATGCTCCCTAAAGTCATATTAAGACACCCACAGTACATGAGTACTTGTGTTCTGCCCTAAGATAAAAAGGTACACTTAAATCAACCTAAACAAGTACTAAAAAATAATTTTATGAAAAATGAAAACCCTGAAAATATATTTTTTTGCTTTAAGTAATTACTCAGTCAATTTTCTTTTCTTATAATTTCCAAAAGGACAACGTAAAACGCCACCTAAAAGCTTTCCATATTAATAAATATTAAACATGCTGTTAGTCTACTTATTTAGGTAATTTTATATTTTTAGAATAATGATAGAGATAAAGATCAGCTAATACACACTTTTTAAAAATATAAAATATGGTTATTGACATGAACAAATTGCTTTTAGTTAAAAGTTGTTATAAACATTCATGAATAAACATTATTTAGTCTTAAAAGCAGTGAACTTCATCAACATATAGTAATTTTGTAAATAATATATGTAACATATTAATTTGTTAGAAAGTGTTATTGTTGTTAAAATGTGGTACCAAGAACTTAGATTTTTTATCAGTAATATCTGCCTGATTATGTTGGATATATGCGTACGTTAACCGAATAATTTAGGAGGTTAATTTAATAATAAATATGGGTAAATTAAAGCTTGTTACTAAAAGTTAAAGGGAATATTCAATACCTCACCTAAAATTAAATGACAAAAGTGTAATGCTTCTTGTCGTCCGTTACAATATAATGTACAAAAATCAGTAAATGCTTCGGGATCTTTGTCCTTTTCTTTTAGATTTTAAGTAAAATAATGACCATGTAATTGTTTAACTAAAATTGGTCAAAAATATATTTTTTAATAAATGACATTTATAATGGTATATTCTAAAATTAGTAACAAACAATGTATATAACTTTTGGCAATGAGTTAATATAAATTAAAAAATTATTGTTTTTGTTAAAGTAATAATTTTAGCGGTGTTTTACTTTTTAAGATTTACTTCTAAAAATCGTATCAGTAGGGTGATATGATAATTTTAGTTAAAACTTTAACAGTTGATATAATATTTTATTGTTTATGTTTGCTTTTAAAATATATAACAATTAAGTGATAGTACTAACTTTAACAATTTTATTTATAATTTTATTTATATTTAATTTATAATTTTATTTTAAAATTTGTTTAAGGAAATTAATTATTTTGTTTATAATGTACTTATTTGGATGTGTTCGGACAACAACTTAACTTGCTTAATATTTCCGTCATATTCGTTCTGTTTCTTTCGGTAACCCAGGATAAATGTCTAATCTGTGTTCTTTTAGTTCAAGATAAATCGTCTACAGCGGGTAAAAATTAAATATTTTTATAGGTTAGCTAAATTTTGAAATTTTATGGAACGTTATATTATTTTACAAAGTGATATTTCTTTAAAAATTAACTAAATTCTCTAGAAGTCATTTTGGTTATATCAGGTCTTTCTTTTGTTATAGCACACCTGGGTTTATTTTATTATTTTTTTCCTTCCCTTTTTCTAAGACTGCTTCCTTAAACTTATCTTGGAAGCCTGGACAGTTTTTTTTTTAAATCCTTATTTTATAGGGACGTAGTTACATACTGATATCAGCATATTTTGGTTTTGGACTTCAGTGCTTTACTGCACGAGCTGGAGCTGTTTTGAGGCAGTTAATTTTGGATTTGGATCCAAGTCAAGTTGATGTGCTAAGTGTAGTAAGACTGTTAGTATAAGTAAAGTTTGTGAGTATACGTCCTTAAAGGTAGACGTGTTTATCTAAAAGTTCTACAACTGTGACTTTTTATCGGTCACAAAATAAAAGTGTTAAAATCGCAATGAAAATGATCATTTCGGCAATCGTTTATTTATGATTATTATTGACATCCGAAATCATTCAATAATAGCCCGAATCTGAAAAAAACCCCGTATACCAAATTTGGTCAAAATCGGAGTGGAGGCAACTTTCGACACAATTACCATGTTTCGGCAACGTTTCGTTTTCGAGATATTCATCATAGAAGTTAAAAATCAAACTAACCTTATTTTCACTATATTCTCTCTTCTTTTTGCACAGAATTTATCATTTTTACACTGAATTGGCACACAATGTTTTATTTACACTTTATTAATTGTGTTTGAAAGTGTAGGTTTACAATTATATGGAAAAAAGGTGTAAAAGAAACATAACACCAAGTTTTTTAAAGGGGTTTATAAAATGTTGTATGCCAATTTAGTGTATAATTCAAAAATTCTGTGCAAAAAGAAGGAGGAACAGTGTAAATAAGGTTAGCTGATTTTTAACTTTGATAATGAATATTTCAAAAACGAAACGTTGCAGAAAAAAATGTTTCAAGATTCTTGATCAGCGCCCCAAAATACCCCCGTATACCAAATTTGGTCAAAATCGGAGTGGAGGCAGTTTTCGAGACAATTACCGAAATTTTTGAACAGAAACCCTTTTAAAAAGGTATATTTTTTGTACGATTTTATTTATAACAATTTGCTAAGCCATTAAACTTTCAAAGTGCTTGAACACTATTTCGAAGTGCCCTGCCAATGTCTGTTAAAACGTTTAGGCATAAATAGTAACTAGGGAATATGTACATTGCACCAGGGTCATTTTACGACAAGCCAAATGTAATTTTCAAACTATGTGTTCTTGCGACATGCATTAATTTAATATATCAAGAGTTACTAGTTTGGACAAACTGAGAAAGTTAAATTAGGTGGTTGATTTTGTAGGTAATAAGGACTTTAATGGTGAAAACAACACAAGGACAAGGACTTGAATGTAAACAATATATTTGATACTTTTCTCTGTTTATCTAGTTGTTGGCACGGGAGGTCTATTCTTCAGTATTAACTTTCTCTCTCTCTCTCTCTCCCCCACTCTCTCTCTCTCTTTCTCTTTTAATTTGCAATCGACAAATGTCGCAAATAAGTTTCGATTACCCGTTTTGTTTAAAGTTCTTAAGTGTTTTTTTACGAGTATAACACTGTAGGACTATAAACCGTAAATATTTTTTTAAACGGCAAAACAGCATTTCTTAGCTTGTTATATTTATGTGGAATCAAAATAATATAAATTCACAAAAATTTTGTATGTAAATTTTAAATAAATTTTCAATCTATATAGTATTTCGGGGCGTTGTATTGACAATTGATTCCCTTTATTTATGTGTTTTGTTTAATTGGAACTTTATTTTAGTCTGTTTTATTTGGGTTACTCGCCTTTCTACTTTTTTGAAAATGGGACCCTCTTGGTCCGGGTCCCGGGGTATGCGGGCTGACCCTGTCTAGCCCTATTGACCCCTATGAACTTGCAGATCGCCTGCAACAAAAAAGAAGAAAACCTTATTAACTTAGCTAAAAATAATGATCATTTCTATTTCTTCTTTCTTGTTTCTCAATAGCGCATAAACTTGAACACACATTATTTAGCATTTGAGATATTATAAAATAATCTTATAAAGACCATTTCTAAAACAAATATTTTGGGGGCAATGCTGCGTAAATCAGTATTTTAAATGGTTTGACCAATACACTTATAAATCCAACCTTTGCTAAGAACTAAAAAGAAATTTAGTGGAATTTTCTGTGTTGCTGGCATGGACTTTTTCACCCAAATAATGGGCAACCAAAAACAAGACTAAGTTTATGATGCCTAAAAATCTTTTATTGCTAAATGACAAAATATCATAAAAAACATGAAATTAATGGAAAAAATAATTGTAGGCTACCTTAAAATGGGTGAAAAAAAATTACAGATAAAAAGAACACATTTTGTTTAGAAGATTTCAAAAAGACAAAATCCGAAAAACTATGTTTTTAGGTTAAGTAAGAGCAGAATTTGGGACGTTGTCGGACCAAAAAAAAAGATCTAAATTTGGCTTTAAAGCATTATGGATTAAATAAAAATACACAAATTACAAAACAAAATAATTTTCTAAATAAGGTAATTATCTGAAAGTAACGTCCACCCTATTTCTGCCTATAAAAAATGGAAAAATTAAGATATCAGACTTTTTTTTCATTTTGTTCGACGGCGCATTTCTCATATAGGAAATTTACAGTTTAACGAGAAAAACCTAACGACAACAAACCAGAACTAGGTAATAGTTTGAAAGTTGGTGTTTGTTAGTTCTGGTTAGTTTTTTCTAAAAAAAACTTTTTTCTGGTAAATGGAAAAAAAACAACCTTTAATAATGACAAATTATTAGAAAACATCTGGCAACATTGCTTATTCAAGGAAGGAATCGTAAACAAAACGGCATCCTATCATCTTTTTTTGTAGGTATTCTTTCTCACTTTTTTCATGTTAACCTGCCATATTATTTTAGTATATCATATATAGGAAATAAAGAAATTATTTTATTTTGTGTGAATGTGAGTGAAAAATTAATTTTTCAGACCCTATGTGTTTCATTATGGTGTAACAAATAGTTGAAAAATAAAAATATTTTAAAATATTGCTGTTTAAAATTGGAGTTAAAGTTCACCGAAGCCCCTTAAAATAATTACTATGTGTACACTGTCGGGAAATATAATACTTCTAAAATAAATATTTTAGTTATTAAAACAAAACAAAGCAAAATTTACATTAAGAAACGTCAATAAAAATTTAAGCAATAAATTAAATACATTTATATTAATATTTTTAACATATTCAGGACAAAATCCATTCTTTCAATTTTTGTTTTTTATGTTATAATATTTTTTGTTATAAAATAGTAATAATTTGATACTTTATTTTTATTATCCTTTTAAAAAGATTTTCTAAAAATGTTTAAGCAGGTCTTTTAAATATGGTTAATCGACACAGGTTTTTATTACTTTATAGAATAGGTTATAATAACATAATAATTTAGCATTCTTTTTTTTATTATGTTTAATAATTTGGAACATAATATTAAAATAAATATAAACTATATATTTATGAACCTGTTAATTAAAAAGAAAACATGTCTAGACATTAAATCCTGTACTTTTACAAAATAAACATTTGGCTGAATGGCTTAATATAGATTAATTAATGCCCAATTAGTATGTCGAGCGGGATACATACGTCCCAATATGAAACCTTTGATCTGGAAGGATCATTTAGCCACAGGTTAATAGCACTACGGGCTAGGTATCTGCTATTAATAATTTTTACACATAATTTGAGACCGACTAGTGAGAGTTCAGTTACTAAAATTATAAATTTAGTAATAATTATAAATGTTTGTCTATTAAACCAGCACTTAAAAAATATTTATTTGTACTACCGTAAAAAATAGTTTATTTGCTTAAGTTTATAATGAAAAGAAAAGCAAAAGTAAATCTTTAAGTTACTTGCTACGAAAGTGAAACTTTCCTCCCTAGGACCGTAAAGTTTTTTTTAAGCCTATGTAACCAACATTTTTTTTTATTTAAAAAATAAGTTTAATTTAATAAAATAAATGTACAATTTCAACATACCAGTAATTAAATGTAGTAAAATTGATTTAGTAGTAATACTTAAAGAAGAATTTTTTTTATTATCTTTATTTAAATTTTTTACACGACTTTTTAAGCAGTTTTACCTCTGTTCGCTTTTAAGTGTAAACTCCAGACATGACAGAGACATTATGTAAATGATTAGAATAAAAACAATAAAATTTAAAAATTCTTTTGGTACCTACCGTATAAAATAGTAATGGGTGGCGTAGGACTTGAACAAATGTACCACACTGTGAATCAGTGGATTTTCTCATTCGTATTCTGATTGTTGTCTAAAATGCTGGGGAATTTTTGTTTAAAATCTTTTTCGAAATTTTAATGGCCACTGCGGAGGACTTTTGGCCTCCATGGCATCTGTAAATGTAAAATAGGGCCTAAAGAATTTTCCAGCAGAGTTGCCGACGAGGCAAATAAGTGGTCGGTGATAGATTTTCGTCCTTGAGTTATTAGTTAAATAGTATACCATTTTAATCCACCCATCTAAAGTAGTCAAAAAAATAATTGAGTGTTTGACCATTTTAAAAATAATAAAATTTTCCATGTTGTTTCTCCTATATCTCAAGACTTAAAAACAATTTTAATTTTTTTTAACCAAGTAGTCAAATAGGGAATTGGTTTTAAGAATATGTCACAAACAGGTTTTCTATTATCGGTACTAACCCTATAGACATTAGAGCTAAAAGAGTTTTTTAGTTACTTTATTATATTATATTGTTTTTTGCTATAACTGAAGTCAAAAATAATTACTATAATGATTTAAAATAACTCACATATTTATGGAACTGCTTTTGGTATTTACTTTATTATTTTATTTATCATAGTGGCACAAGAATTATTGTGGGCCCTTTGTTATTAAACCAATAATTTAATTTGAATTTGAATTTGCTATTTTGGGACAATCATCAGAATCATCATAAAACTTTGCTTTACATTTTTTTATTTTCTACGCTGTAAGTACTTTGTTTAAATGTACACTGCCCTGATATCTACATCGTCATAACAATCCAATTTATCTCTCTAATAGTTTCTAAGTATACCATGGCTTATAACTTGTTATAATATGGCGCATATCTGATCCATATTGATTTGTTTTTACAGAACTAATACAAATTTTATTAAAACGATACATTAGGTCACATATTATGTTATCTTGATTTGTAAGAAAAAAATAATTTAACTGGTAGTCACAAAAAAATAGGATCTCTGTGACTTGGTATAATTTATTAGGTCATGAACTTAACTGTAAAGGGTAAAAATAAAGAACTCCAGGTTTGGAAATTTATCATTTCCGGTTTACTTTTTATCCGTATATTCCGATAATAGAACTAAGGATAATAAACCTTGACAAAAGTTTTAAAAAATCCATGTCAAAGGTATTCACCTGTTGACTATTAAGGAGATTCAAGCACGTATTGAACAAATAAATTCTGGTTTCTGATTATTGATGATCTTTTAGGTAAACAGTAAATATTTAATCTTATTAAAACGTTTAAAAAGAGGTTTAGCTCAATATACATGTTTAGAAAAAATTGCTTTCTGTAACATGTAATTGATTAGAAAATTCTAATCGATTTTGTACGTCGGAAAAGGTAAAGAGTTATTTATTTTTTTTTTAAATAGGATGGCAAACTTTTCTAGAATATTTTCTGTCATAATTTATCTAATTTTTTGCATAAAACTCAAAAATTACATTTTTCGACTTATGTTGGTTCCACAATGACGATATATATTCCATTACTTTTTGAAAAAAGTTTTTTAAAACTATAATATTTTTAAAACTGTAAGTCTGTTTATATCTTATAAAATTTGTTTTTTTTGCATAATAAACAGCAAAAAAAAAGAAACTTAAGATATTATAAACAACTGTAGTCTATTTTTTTTCTAAATTCTACTTTCATCATTTATATGCCTGCTTGTTCTGGAGAATTGTTTTAAATATTGTAAGATTTGTTTCAAATATTTTTTCCCTTTAATTAATCAATAAATACCCCAATCAGAAATGCCACAAAAATTTATTTTAAAGAACTTTAAGGGCAAAAAATATTAACATTTTTTGGGAAAAAATATTGTAAAATAACACAAATAAACAATTTCTTAACACCTGCTTTCTTGACGTGACAGATATTTTGCTTCATTAATTTAGTTCAATTGTTTTCATGACACTCTTATCCTATGTTGCGTTACGACTAATCGTTAATGCAAGGGTTTATGTTTTTAACATTGTACTTAGAATTTTGAAAAAGCATTTTAATTACCAGTATTTAAATTAAAAGTAATTTCATAACATTGTCCGATTTTTTAGTGTAACTATTTAATAATAAACAAAATTAAGTGTCTTTTGTCAGTTTTTGTAAAAATTATACCACATTTGCCTCAAGTTTCACGCTATTTTATTGGGTATTTTCTATTTTTGTACAAAATTATTTGTGCCGGCATTATTAAGTATCAGGATTACATTTAAAAGTTAGATTTAATATAAAAAAATAATTTAGAGGGTTTTAAATAAATTTTGGATAATCCATATCGTAGAAAACTACAAAAAGTTAGAAAAAAAAATAAATATTGTACTAGAGCGCTAAAAATTGGTATGTGGGTGTAAAATTTACAAATATGCAACTTTTCCCATACCATTTTTAAAAATTTTGAAAGATAATGCTTCATTTTGCAATTTAAAAAAAATGTCAAATTTGACAGCTAAAAAAAGTCACGTGATCATTCTTATACACATTATTTGGCATGATTTTTAAAGAAAAACTTTTGGCAAAAAGAAAATATACCTAAATTAATTATTATATTCATATCTGTTGTAGAAAAGGCAGTAATTCTTACGCTTCCACAGCAATTATAGTTGCCGACATACCCTGATGAAGGCTAAAGAACTGAAACCCAGTAGGTGCGGTTTTAATGTTGGATGCCCTGTGTAATAACGTTACTCAATTGAGACACAGTGTAAATTAAGATTAATGTTTATTAATTACTAAAAAGTTAAAATTTTACAAATATTTGTGATAGCCCTGACGTATCTAAATCTAATAAAGATAATTTCTTAAAGACGGAAGGTAAATTTAAAATAATGGAAAATTTTCCGCAAATTATATAAAAACCTAATTAGGTAATTATTACACACATTTTAAAACAAGAAAAGAATAAAGAAAGAATTTAAACCTTGTCCCTCTTTTTGGAACAACAAAAAATGCAAACAATTTGTCAAGAGTTCAAATAAATTATGACTTAATAATTTATTAAATGTAAAACAAGCACTAATAGTTATCTACTAACAAGTTTTAATTATAAGGTTTACTGGTATCGAAATTCACAAAATTTGATCCGCAAATGTGAGAAATTATATTTTTAATCAATGAAGAAATTTAAACTGAAACCAGTCTAGAAAAGAAAAAGTTTTACTGAGTTTACATTACAAATCACAGGTTCTAAAAGTTACAAAATCTTATCAGAGAAAGTGTACAAATTTCTACCTTTTATCAATGAATAAATTTTGAAATTAGAGTCACTTAAAAATGTGAGAAAGTTTCATTTAGTTTTGAAAACGCAAATTGAATTACTTCCAGTCACGAATTGGCATTAATTTTTGTTGTAAATCATGATAGATATCGTCACTTAAAGGTTAAAATCAATGTTAGAATTGAGAGTCAATTACTGGTGAAAATATTGCTGTTCACCGCAAAGTCACTGATGAATATAAGACCTTACCTTAATTTGGTCTTAGCCTTGGAAAACTACTTTACCAGTTGCTCCTTTTCGAGAACCAACCACGTCTCTTTTTCACTTCTGGCTTAACACTTCAACACACATAAGACGGTCCTGTCTAATCCTTTCACCTTCACTTTGCTTTACAAATCACTGCCTTTTACTTATAACACATAATTTTTACTTTACCTATACACTTAATTGCTAACTTAACAATTTTTACTTTCTTTGTTTACATAGAGAGGTCAATATTTTATTGACATAGGAAACTGACATTCCTAACAAAATGTAGATAATAGCCCACTAGCTATCATGGAATATTGTTATTCCATCAAGAGAACGGAAACCTGGTGTTTTACCAGAATTTTTACGGAAACATCTCCCAGTTGTTGACTTAGTGACCCGTCTTTACAGAGAGTCTTTTTGTCTCACAATTTTCCTCCTACTGCCCAGCGTGTAGTACCGCCCATACGCGTCACTTGGGACCTTGACCAATAAGAGGGTGTCTTGCGTGGCAAATTACACTTTAGGCGCGGTTAACTGACCAATAAGAATTTATTTAGCGAACCCATCTTGAATTAAACTTATTTATGGATGATTCATTGTCTTATTCCCCGAAATTAAATCGGCCAAAGATCAAAGTTTGTGCTTAACGTTGGCTTTAAGAAATAACATTTTTTGTTTGCAGTTTTAGTTTATTTTTAGATTATTTCTAAGAATTTTATCTGTAGCACAGAACTGTTTGCTTCGTGGAGAGAATGCCGCGCTGAGTTTGCTAGTAAAATTATTGATTTTTACCGTTAGAAAAAAAAATTATTTTCTTTTTATTTATGGAGTGAATATTGCAAATATTTTACAGGTTGCAGGCTATGTTTCTGCGACAATATCTTTTAGTAAGTGGAAAATTATAAACTTAAAAAAATATACTTTATATTATTTATTAAGGGGGGCAAACATAATAAAAATTAATTAAACATTTATAAGAGACGTAAAACCATGCATTATATTTTGCCAGAATATAACTTCGTAGACGTAAGCCGCAAAGCTCTCGGGCTTTAAAGTGCCTCAACTCTGATGAATGCACCTTGAAGTGCCTTAATCTTAATAGCTAGAGGACACAGATGATGCATAAGGGTCCTTTTTGAAACAGGCCAAATTTAATGCAAACGCTATTTACTCTGACAACATGTAATAAGCCGAACTAACAAAGGCAGTTAGCAAGATTAAAAATTATAGAAAGACTTAAAATTATTTAATTGGGTTGATTAACCCTAAATTAACTCTCGAAAGGTTGTAGCCCTTTATAAAATAATTATTAGTTTTTTCTTTTTGAAATAGTCAAAAAGGGCTTAAAAACTAAGTACTAATGTACCGTGGGTGCCTTAGGATTTTTTAACCCTTTATAACAGCCCACGGAGACTTATATGGAGTCCAAATACATGGTATTGTGGGTTTATTGTTTGATAACACGGGACCCTAGTTTTGTAAGAATAATTGGAGGGGAAAAACATCTGCACGCCACATGTTTTACAGTCTAGACGCCTTAGAAATAAAGGAACGAACGAAGTGGGAATTTCGGTTCTTCTATAAATGGACTGAAAAAGGAATGCCCTCCGTGCTGCTTTATTAAAAGCTGCAGAGCGAGGAATTAAATTGGCTAATTCTTTGGAACAAAATCCTTGAAAATATCTGTAAAAAGAGACAGATTCCCCACAGTTCATCGGAAGGCAAGGTCAGCAAGTTTGCTTGTAAATGTAAGGTTATTATTGAAGTGTAGAGCACTCCTTGATGGAATTAAGAATGTGAGCAGTTGTGAGAGACACCATTTCCCAAAAATGGGAACAATATTTTAAGTATAGTCTGATGAAACGTACAGATTGTAGAGATGGAAATGGAAGAAATACTTTCTATCTTAACTTTATTTTTTTTTTCATTAAATACACTTTCTTTATTTCTTATTCTTTTTCTTTTTTTACTTTTTTCCTATACTTTTTCTACTTATTAACATACTATGTTACTAAACGCTAATCCAATATTTTTTTTAGGACAAAACTGCCAAATGAAGTTTAATTAGACCCAAGTTAACTGAGACTGAAATTTTGTGATCCTTAGCAAAAGTTTAACAAACAATTTTACAATACTTCCTTAAAAAACAATTTACGTCATTTTATCAATTCTAATACCATCGAATGAAGACACACATTCTGCATAAATAAAGTTTTTAAGTTTATATAATACAAATATTCGGTGTGCGAATAGTTGTCGAATCAATTATTCGAGTAATTTAAACTATTCAAATATATCGAACAATTAAAATATAAATTTTTAAATAATTAATTTTATACGCTAATTATAGGAGTCCTTAAACTTTAGATTTAAAATTACGTCTTTAATTACTAAAATAAAGTCTTTTTCATATTTTTTTTATACGACCAATTTAAAAGGTTAGTAATCAAATAAAAAAAATTGGCAAAACTACTCTTATATACTAGTATGTTACAATTAACCACCACAACAACTTTCCGATATTGTGGATTCAATATTAATGTGTTTCATTTAAATACACTGGGAACTTGAAATTATCACAAAACTTTTAAAATTGCCTCCAAAATCATTTCCTGTTTTTGAATTTTCAGAAAAAAAGTTAGATGATAAAAAATTGAGAGCTTATAATATATATATATATATATATATATATATATATATATATAATATATATATATATATATATATATATATATATATATATATTATATATATATATATATATATATATATATATATATATATATATATATATATATATATATATATATATATATATATATATATATATATTATATATATATATATATATATATATATATATATTATATATTTTTTACAAACCTTAAAAGGGGTTTAATTTTATTTTTATTATTTATAAGCTAAAAGTAATTTTATTTATTATATTGCAGTTGTGAAAATACTGCGTTTCCCCTTATTAAATCACGTTTTAGTCATGCTGCACGTCACCTCTTGGAATTGGCAAAAAGCTCATTCGAAATTCTATCCGTGAACTAATGGAAGCCATTTTTCATTAAGTGTGTTGTTGTAAGGAACTTTTGACTGTTTTTGCGTAATAACCTACATGGCGCACATTAACATCCTAGCCTCTCGATACTAAGATTGGTTGTTTTGAAATTACTTGACGAGATGGCGCAGTTGCTGAATTCAGCTGATTATGTTAAGATGTTCAAAGGGTAACTGGTTTATTTCCCCAGGGTTCTGCCTACATTCGGTGTACATCCCAACAAGGGTGAAACCCGTAATCGTTGGCTGGACCCGGGGTTATCCATATATTTGGAGGCCTCGTAATTTTAAAACAACCAACCTTAGTAATCATACCTACCAGGATGTTTTTTTTATTTTTTCTTTCATTTATTAGGGCCTCTATGCCCAAAAATTTTTACCTTTTGTTATTATATATATATATATATATATATATATATATATATATATATATATATATATATATAAAAATATATATATATATATAATATATATATATATATATATATATATATATATATATATATATATATATATATAAATTTCCCGACAAAAAAGATAGAGGCAACCTATTTATAAAGAAAACCTCCATTAACTCTTAAACAAATTAATGCTTGCACAGAAGTACATGTCATGGTCAAAAGAATGGCAAAAAGAAATTTTAAATTTAATTTGGTCCTGATGGTTACTCATATTATTATCATACCTTCAGAAAGGAAGAGATAATTATCTTGCGTCGTTTTAGTGGTGGAGGGTCAGTCATGGTATGGGCTGAGATTGAGTAAATAGGAAAACAGATATACAGTTTTTGACAAAAATTATAAATGCACAAAGTGTTATAAATATTCTTATTAACATCATTTCAGAGCATGGTAAATCTATGACAAAAGGTAAATACATTTTTTAACACGACAACGCTTAAGTACACACAGCAAACGTAGTGGTTCAAAGAACATAATATAAAAGTGTTGGAGTGGCCGCCAAGATCACTGGATCTTAACATAATTAAGAATGTGTGGGGACGACTTCCAAAAAAAGTTAATGAAAATTCATGACAGTTTTCTAGTGAAGATGATCTGAAAAAGGCTATCATGGATGCCTGGCATTAAATAACTCAAAATTATGGTAAGGAACTTTATAATCACATTACAAAAAGAATACTTGAAACAATTAGAATAAATGGAAAATCTACCTGTCTTAACAAGGTTTAATATTAAAAATATATGATTTTTTTAATGCCCCTAACTTTTCCCCTTATATATATATATACAATATATAATATATATATATATATATTTTATATATATATATATATATATATATATATATATATATATATATATATATATATATATATATATTTTTTTTTTTTAAAAAAAAAAAAATTGTTAAATAAAAATTTTTAAAATTAAAACTTGTTTTTGCAATTCATCCTTCTAATTAAAAAAATATTTTTTACAAATTTTGCTTTTATTTTACTGAACTGAATTTTTTTCCTAAACTTCCTGTTGGATGTTTTGAATGCTACTTTAAAACGGATCTTGTCAGAGCATTCTAGATTACATATACAATAATAACAGTTAAATTTTTGTTGTTCGAGTAGCGATGTTTCGAGAAATATTTTAATTTGTTTGACATTTATTATAACAATTTTCGATATTGTTAAATATAAAGGTACTTTACTCTTGTCTAAAATTCATATTTTTTGACTTACCTCGTATAGAATTGAAAAAATTCAATATTCGATGATTGAAAAGAAATGTTTTACAGTGACAGTCAAAACATCGGTTAAATTTAGTGAAATTTGGTAGAAAGTATTATAAAATTCAGTAGAAATGAAAGCAAAAATTGCATATTTAAACATAGTTTTTAATTCCGAACAACTTTTTATTATAACAATTTTCGGAATTGTGAAATATAAAGGTACTTTACTCTCAAGCAATATTCGTATTTTTTGGAATACCTTGTATAAGATTGATAAAATTTCATATCTGTTGATTGCATTTTTGATTTTGGAGCATGCAGAACTTTTTATAAAAAAATAACTTTTTTTTGTAAAATGAATAATAAAAAAGTTTCCCATATATTGCCAACTTAAGTAGACACACTGTACATATGTGTGTGTAACATCAGTTTTAAAAAATTTTAAGAATAGTTTTAAGTTGTCGTATATACTAATTTTAATTAAGTAATAAACCACAACATAATACAATACATAGTATCCTTTAAGTGTCGTACAATTTTTCATGTATTCAAATACTTGCATATGTATTACCGTAGAATATACGCATGTTTGCGGAATAACTTCAAAAATTAAGCCCCCATACAGGTAAAAGACTAGCTGTCAAGGGACTTATCTTTAAAGTGTTTCTTTTAAACGTATCATAGAGTGTATAAGGGTCATTTTGCGACCATCTAAATGTAATTTTCTTCGTGTTTGATCCTCTAATATGCAATTTTCTCATATCCGCTTTTATCTGAAAAGAGTTTAGGATGCCTGTTTATAAGCAAGGAAATTTGCAAATTCATAGTTGTTTAGTTTATTAAGCATAAATTATAACTTTTAGGTATAGATACAAGGCTTTAGGCGAAAATTTTGCTATAGCTAAGCTACTTAAAGTATTTAAAGTTTATTGATGGAAATATCGAGTATTTCGTAAGGCTGCAGCACGTTAACTAATAGTTTGTATTTAAGCTGATGTATATTACTTGAGAAGTATTTTCCTAATTAATTAAAACCAATTTATTTTAATTTATAAACAATAAACGTTTTAAAGTATGTGTAAGCTTTATTTACTAGAAGTATCTGAAACAACGTTACTGTTACTGATAGGTTGAAAATTTATAAATAAAGTTATTTTCTTAAACATCCTAAACTTTTAAGGGTATAATGTTTTTTAATAAATTGCTAAAACTAGTTTTTTTATGTTGGTAATCAAGTGTAATAGATATAAGTATTGTCTTTATATTCGTTGTTCAACCACAGCAAAAATTGGTTGGTCGGTAAAAATTTGCAGTTTTTCGTAAAATTTTAAGATTACCAATGAAAAACATCGTCTATTATCTGAGTGCTTAATAATAAAAAAAGTACTACTACTTACCAAACCTGCTTGAACCACAGAAATTAAATTAAAGTAAAGTGATGGAAAAACTCAGGCGATTAAGTATTTATTATAGTGGATAAAGAATTTCAAATACAGAGAATTTAGCATACACAATGGCAGTAATAACTTATTTCATGAATTCAATATAAAAACTACCCCAAAACTGTTAGTCAGGTCTAAACCTTAAGAATCCTGTTTTTGAAAGCTTTTTTAGATCTGTAACAGAACTATTTAAATGTGATATATGTTTTACCCGGTCAGTACGCAAAAAATTAAATTAATGATTGAATATTTTTTTTGAAAATTTTAGGGACTAAACTATAATTTATTTAGCGACACTTTGCCGACAAAGACTCCTTTATCTTAAGTCGAGCGGGATTCGAAAACTAGTTGGATCTAAGTAGTAGGTAGGTAGATAGGTAGGTTTAAAGTAAGTGGACTTTTTACGCCCATATTTCTTCCAATAGGTTCGGACTTCTAATGAATCCAATACCAGATTGGGAGAGAGTTTTTACATCTCCTCTTACTGTGTCGCTACCGGACTCGAGCACAATATGTGTTCTGATGTGTTCTGGTGTCCCTGTCTCTTGGAGAGTATGACAAGCAGACGATTAGATCCGTCATGCCCTCCTCTCCCGGTCTAGTGACGTTGGTAGCTACCAGGTCCTTGTTACAGGAACCAGATGTTCTTTCTGATGCCGCATCTCCGGCCTTACCCTATGAAAACGGTCCTATCCGCTTTCTGTTTAAAGCCAGGGAACCCTTTTCCCTATAAAGGCGGTTCGGTTCGCCTTCTGTTTGTATTCAGGGATCCCTTCCTAAGCACCTGTTTGTTCGGGATGGATTGCCCCCGTAAACAGGCACGGTGACATCAGGCACCTTTCGAAACGGACTTCCGTTTGGTCGCCACCTTGTCTTGTGACCGAGTGGCACCTCTCGAAACATTTAGCGGTCACCCAAAATGTCACCTTTTTCCATGAAGCTTCTGCCCGCTTGTTTGGAGTTAGGAAGTTATGTCCAAACCACGACAACCCGCATTACGCAGTAAGGCTAGACGGTGGGTCGTGTATCTCAGAGTGACCGTGGAACACCTGTTTAAGGCAAGGATGTCTTTCCCTTTCCCCCGTTCTCCCCCAGTTAATTTGTTCTTCTTGGCCCTTTTAGGGAGCCAAAAAGGGGTTCCAAAACCGCCCACCTTTTAAAAACGGCCCCCCCAAAAATTATAGGGTTGGGGTCAAAGTAGTGGACCGTACTGTACGAAGCAGTTACACCAATTGGCATGAAAGTATGTCACGGATCATCTCTAAGGTCTCTAAGATTTTCAGTTCTATTTCAAAAGTGGGACATGGGACCCACATCACATATATAAAGATGCTTTTGGCCCCAAGGGGAATACTTTGGTAAAGTAAATTTTTATTTTCTATTTTTTTTTGCATCGCTATTAAAGAAAAAAACTAAAGTTTCAAATGTTGTATTTTTATCGTGAGTGATCAAAATTTATCGTCAAATCCCAAATTTCGCAAAATTATTTATGTTTTTCGAAAGACCCCAAGAAAGACTTGAAATTTTTTCATTTCAAATTTTTTATGCAAATATTTCAGATGCCTTTAATTTTAAGAAAAATGCAAATATTTGTTTAAAATTTGTGATTTGACGATAAAATTTGATAAAATTTACTTAATAGAATTTTTCTTGGAAGCGCTGCAAAAAAATCAAGTTTTGGCTTTTTTTACATTGATTACTTTTTTACATAAGCTGTTTTAGTTAGATTAGACAGTAACTTCTTTATGGCACTCAAATTCTTAAAGAATGTACCATTTAAGATTTGTTTTTAATGTACTGGCTTTTACAGTTACCAATAATTGTACTTTAAAGTTGTGTTTACTACTTCGTCTTTTCTTTTGTAAAAAAAGTGTTATTTTAGAATATACAGGGTCTTAGTTAAATATGTACAATAGATTTTACAGGCGATTGTTTAAATAATTTTGGGACAAAAAATTCATATAAAAAAATATGGTTCCGCAAATTTTTCATTTTAAGATACAGAGTGTTAAACTTAAAAAAAATATTTTAAGTAAATGTTTTAAGTATCCTACTATGCCCAATTTGGTTGTAATTTAAAAGTGGTATTAACAGCATTAAAGAACTAATTTAGGCGTAACTTAAATACATTTATTAGGTCCAGTAGCTTCTCGACCGGCATTTAAACGAATATTTCTAAAAAAAAAATGTTCTTTTGTGAAACTTTTATGATATATTTAAATTAAGCAAAAAAAAACAGTTATTGTTAAAAATTGCGGCTACACCTATTTTTGGCTATAAAAAATGAAAAATGGAGATATTGACTATTGTTTTTTTTTCATTTTCTTATATATACATAATATATATATATATATATATATATATATATATATATATATATATATATATATATATATATATATATATATATATATATATATATATATATTATATATATATATATATATATATATATAAATTAAATAAATATAATTTTTATTTTAAATTTTATAATATATATATATATATATATATATATATATATATATATATATATTATATATATATATATATATATATATATATATATATATATATATATATATATATATATATATATATATATATATTTTAAAAATTTTAATATTTTTTTTTTAAAATTTTTTTTTTGGGTTCTTTTTTCGGGAAGGGGGGTTTTCGAACAAATTTCGTGTACTACACTTACCCCGATGGCGAAATTTTGGGGATTTTAAAGGGGAAACTAAAAAATTGTCTATACTTCTCCTTTAACCCCCAAAGCGGAACTGCAGACCTGGCTGGTGAGTGCGGGCTAAATAACCCCCCAAATTTTTTAAAAAATTTTTTTTTAAAAAAATTTTAAAAGGGAATATCAATTTTTATATGTTGTAGTTGGATGTTTTAATTTTAAAAAAGTAGCCGGACTTTTGTCGGGGTTTTTTCCCCTCAAAATGAAAAAAATTGTTTTGCCGTTTTTAAAGAAAATTTTTTAAAAAAAAAATTTCAAAAAAATTTTTGGGGGGGGATTTTCCTACCGGTAAAAAAAATTTGTATTTGGGGAAGGGAGGCTAAAACCCCTTTTTTAAAAAAACGATGGGCGCTGTTTGCGTTTTTATTCCCAATTTTAAAAATTTTTTTTAAAAAATTTAGAAAAATAAAAAATTTGTGAATTTTAAAAATTTTAAAAAATCAACTTGTCCTTTTCTTTTTTTAAAAAAATTTTTTTTGGTTTTTTAAAAATTTTAAATTAAAACTCCCGGGTTATTTTTGGGGTTAAAAAAGTTTGAAAGCAGGGCCTTCCCGGGGGGGGGGGGGGGGGGGGGGGGGGGGCCTCTGTTTAAACTGTATTTACAGCATAAACGACCCAATTCCGCGCGGCGTCAGATCAAATAACACTGCGCTTTGGCCGTGCCGCCCGCCACCGCGCGTTTAAAACAAACGGCAAACGCAAAATGTTTTTTATAATTTCATAGACTCAAATATGATTTCTCAGAGTTCTCGAGTTTTTCGAGCTTGATTGGGTAACCTATTTTTAAAAGAAAATGGAGATATAGTAACTTTTTTTTTTTTTATTTTTTATATATATATATATATATATATATATATATATATATATATATATATATATATATATATATATATATATATATATATTTATAAATTAGCATTAAAAACTTTTAAAATAAATCCATAAATAAAATTTGGTGTTAATTTTTATTTAAAAGTTAAAAAAATGGGTATTTGGTATGGGTAAGTTTTTCCTCAATAAAATACACCCATTAAAGTTTAGGAATATCTAGGGATTTGTTTAATATTCTACGTGTAAAGGCAAATAACTAAAAAAATAAAAAATATCAATTTTTGGATAACAAAAATAGTTAAAAAATTGACTTTTTTAATTTTTTTTAATTATTCTATTTTTGATAAACTTTTAGAATAAAAATATTTGACAACTAAAAAAAATAATTTGTAATTTTGCAAATTTTTAAAAAAATATAACAAATCGAAAAAATATATTTTAATTTTTTCTAAATTGTTCCATTTTTAACAAACATTAAAAAAAAAACGAAAAAATAAAGTTAATATTTTTGGAGATATGAATTTTTAAAAGTTTGAAAAATCTCAAATTTGGGTACTTTTAACCCCATGAAAAATATGTATTAAGAAAACAAAACATAAAATATATATTTTTTAATTCTTTATACAATAGGTAATAATATCCTAACTAAGATTTTTTAATTGTTTATACTGGTTTTTTGATTGTTTATTAAGCGCGCTCACAAGTATGCGTTCCTTACGATACTTAACGCCGTTTCTCTGACTCATACGGTGCATCGGCCTCCCTGTGTCTTGAATCATTATTTATGATTTATCTTAAAAACTAGTAACTTTATTAAAATTGTTAAAGAGGGCAATTTTATTAATAATTTAATTATCTACAATTTGTTATAAGTTTTTTTCCTGAAATCAATTTTACAAAAGTTATTGGAGCTTTATTTTACTTGTAAGCGCGCGTAACAAACAATCAAAAAAACCTGTATAAACAATAAATTTTTTTTAAAATCTCAATTAGGGATATTATTAGTATAAGGAATAGAAAAATATATTTTTTATATATATTTTTCCATGGATCAAAAGTACACAAATTTTAGATTTTTCAAACTTTTAAAAATTCATATCTCCAAATATATTAACTTTATCGTAAAAAGTCGTAGAACCTTTTTTATTTTTATTTCAATAAAGAATATTAAAAAAAATTCCGGTTAAAAAATAACAATTCCTTGCAATTGTTTAAACAATATGGCACCAGGTTGCCCCATGGCAACATGCATTTATATCATCAGTAGGGCAATTTTAAGAGGATCGTATAAAAAATTGAGGTGGAATAGTTTTCGGTACTCATGCGCCGATTCTTCCTAGACTATAAATATTTATTTAGTTATATTCTTTAGTGCGCCAAAAAGTAGAATATTTAAAAAGAAAAACTTATCGATAACACAATTTTTTGATTTTTTATGGCCAAAAATAGGTTAAACCGCGATTCTAAACAATTACAAAACAGTTTTTTTGTTTCTTATTTCTTTTTCGTATCTTGCTTAGTTTAAGAGAAAAAAATCCACCCAATTGCATATCCCTGGACTACACAAGAAATATGGAGAAATGTTTCTTGTGGAAACATCCATCATTTAATTTAGTCAAATACATTAGTTTAGATGTTAATGTTATGTTTAGTTTTTGCTGTTGTTGTTACATATTTGTTTATAAAAAAATATAAAAAATAATTTACAAAAGACACTTTTCCTTATCTTTCTTTTGTGGTCCAGGGATATAAAACTAAGCTGATTGTATTTTTTTTTCTTGAACACTAAGGACTACGAAACAAAGCTGCACTTTTATCTGTGCAAAAATTGCACAAAAGTCAGTGGGTACATTTTTTTCTCAGAAATATTGGTTTCGGTGACGGTTGAAAAAGGATTAAAATACTTTTTAATATTGAAATTTTTCTTTTTAATAAAATATAAGCTACTTAACGGGATATTGATTAATATATCCTAAAACACAAACCTATTTTCAGATTTATGATATTCTCTCATTTGCATCCGGTTTTAAATATATCTTCAAAACATTTTACCCGGCCTTTCTAGAACAATCTATCAACTTTCTTAACAAAGGCGCCTCTAAACACACACGCAAGCAATTTTTCCTGGAGCTACGTTTTTCGAATATCCAGACTTTTCCATAAATACCTAAGTACTCTTTCCTTTCATCAGTTCTTCAACAAACAACCAAATGTTTGAATATAGAATATGACTTTACTGGTGCAAATGCCGCGGCAGAGAATGGAGGATACTATATATGAATATTTTAGAATGAATGTAAACAAGAACGCCTAAAAAACTGTTTTATTTTTTTCATCTTTGCAAAATCTTTTTGAAATATTGTACTGTAAAGTATAAAGCAGTTTTACGATATGAATATCAATTTTAGGAGGAAAATAAAGCAAGGAATTTATCTTATACAATAAATTTTTGTTGTTTTTCTACGTGTATAAGGCTAAATATCTTTATGTAGAACTACGTAGAACTTATCCTTAAAATATCAAATACATTAATAAATAAAATTTTAACAGCATGTTTTTTAATTTGTTTGAGCCCATTTTAGAAAAAAAAATCTTAATATAAAATATGTCCTACAGCTCTCAACTTCTGAACTACAGGTTGGTAAGTTTTAATAAAATCTTTTATTTTTATGGTAATTTTAATAAGACACTAAGGGTCGATTTATCAATGTAGGGTAAGGTTAACTTGACAACGGCTTATGACGTTTTCACCAATTATTGGTCTCTCTGATAGTACCGGATTGGTTAAAATTTCTTAACCTAGGTAATTTATAGTAATCCGGCCCTATTTATTTTTATTAAACATATAGTTGGGATGGCCAGATACGAGCTTATCTTTTCCTGGACATTTCTGGGGTTACAAACAAAGATGGAGTTTTAGAGTCGAAATCCAACTAAAAATGTTGACTGTTGGACGGGCAATAAAAAAAAGAAAAAATACTAGTAAGGTATTTTAAAAGAAAAAATGCAAATGGTTATAAACACACCTTTATTTTTTTGAAATCTATTAACTAACAAACTACATATATATCAACCATACCATATACAGTCATAGATAAAAAGGTATAGTTAGTCTCTAAACTAATAAAAAAAAATCAGCACCCCTTATAAATAAATATCAACTTAAGATACATATGCAAACATAAAAACTAAACCTAAATTACAAATTAAAACTTTGGTGTAAAAACCAACGTAAAGTATTATAAAACTAACCACAACTAACATAAAAAAACTGAACTCAAAACAAAAACTGAGCAACTCTTTAAGACGCTCACCTCCCCTCGCACTTACTCTCACCTTGCACAGGCTTTGTGAGTTGTGTGTGTGACACGACCGACGACACATACCTACAGGCCGCGGCAAAAAAACCCCTTTTGCGTCCCCGTGGTTCTAGCCTTTTAGAAAAAATAATAATATTCATGAATTTTGGGACAGTAAGGTGTATATACTGGACACGGGACCACACGCAAAATTCCGAGACTTTTGGAATTTCCGGCCATCTGGCAACCTTACGTATAGTACGTATTTTCTATGCATTAAAAGGCATTTTTTTCTAAACAACATAACGTTTTATTCCTGCTAGTTGCGTTCGTGCTGGATTTGTACTGAATCCCGGGGTTTTTTAAAAGAAAAATGGAATTTAATCTTTTTTTTTTTTTCTTAAATTGTCATTCATTTCTAAGCAAATCTGGTTTCTTGATTTTTTTGTTTGACGTACGGTTTTTGTTTAAAAAAATATTTGTGCTTATTTGCAGAATAAAAATATGTTGTGCAGCAAAAAGGTATTTTAAGGCATAGAAGATGTGTACTACGTTTTTACATAAATGTTTAGAGTCAAACCAAAACTACCTAAGATTTTTTTCTCGACTTTGGCATTTTGTAGTTCAAAAGTTAAGCGCTTTAGGACAAATGTTAATATTAGGTTTTACTTAATATGAACCCAAAAATAACCTCCCAGAATATAAGCCTGTTATTAGGAAACACCCTGTATATTATTAAAAAAATACAAAGGTTAGACGCTTAAAGTTTGAGTACTAATGTACAATGAGTGTCTTAAGAAAAGTAGAAGATAGTTGTAATTAACACGGGGCTAAAAATTTAAAAGTTTGTAGGCAGCTCCATTTTAGATACTATAGGGATAAGTAAATAAATTTAGTGGAAACTTTAGGGGGTCTCCGGATGGACTAAAAAGAAATGTATGAGATTAGTACTGTGTGCTGTTTTATTGAAAGCTGCTAAAGGAGAAATTATAATGGCCAGATTTTTGGACCAAAAGCTGTAAAAATATCTATAAACTAACGACAGATTTCCTACGGCTCGTCGGTGGGCAAGAGAAGCCTTCTTGGGAAATTGGGGTCAATAATAAGGTAACCGACACTGAATGAGATTATTAATGCTAAGAGTTGTACAAGATTGATAGCATTCCAAAATTACTCTGGTTGCTGAAGTTTACATAAAGTCATCTTTGGAAATCAAAACTAAGACTGCCCTGATGTTATCCTTTACTTCCAAGGGTATTTAGTTGTTCAGTACATTAAATGAACAAACTCCGCAAGAAATATTAGTTTTAAACCAAACATAACTTTAACAAGATGGTCTTAAGATTTTTATTACGAGTATTATTAACAATGCTAAATTAACAACTAATGTAAATAAGTGAGTTTCTTGTAGATTTGTATTAAAAGCATAAATTTTAAATAATTTTGGAAATGAAAAAACGAGCAGAAAAATAATGACGGAAATGCATTTTCCTGCCTGGGCAGACATATACATTGTCGTTCCGATGAAGTACAGAAATGTGTTTCAACCATAATTTCTTAAAAAAAAATACAAAACACTTCGTTACAACTTTTTCAATTAAATTGTATGTCATTGTCATCAATTTTGAAAAAATACTTAAACATCAAGTTATTAACGGTTGTTATGTTATAAACAAAAAATCATTAAAACCAACAAGGAATTCTGACAACTCTTTTGAATTAGTAAATAGATGGTTTAGAGCCACGATTTTGTCTATTTTTTGCAAAATATAATATCAAATAGCAAAAAATTTATAGGCTTTACTCTACCGGAACTAAAAAGAGCTGCTGAAAAAATTTAAAAAAGATTATTGCCAACTAAAAGCAGGGTAAGATAGGAAAAAGCTTATCACGTATACCAAAATTGGTGCACTAAAAATAAAGTAAAACATGTTGAATAAGAAATAATTTTGGTAGCGTTTTTTGCGAAATGACGAAACAAAAAAAACCAACGACTTTATGGGCTACTTACAGCTTGATAAAATCAGTGATACAAGTTAAGAAAAAGATTGACATCTCTAAACACGCAAAGCTGCATGCATTTCTAAAACTCCAGAATGTTGGTTTTTAAACCTACGAAGTAGAGTGTTTTTCGAAGCAGAACATTGAGGATTTTAAAAGCAAAGTTCCCGAAGAATTTTTGCCTATTAAGGTAGGTTTCTAAATTATTTTTAAAAATAGATTTTTAAAAGCATCGTTCTAAGTGGCGCTTATTATTGGTATGTTGGGGGCATGTAGGAGCGATAAACTTCTTAAAATGAAGGAACTCACGTTTATATCCTCGAACAGGAGATTGCAATTGAAATACCTGACACCAAGACCTACAAAAGCCGATCTTTTCTAATAGTGTATCATAATTGGGTTAACATTGTCAAAAAGTATGTGAATTTGCGAAAAGAAGTTTCAAATAAACGTTTTTTTACAATGGAGGCATGGAAAATTGCATAATCATGCTTTAAGTTACCACCCCATTTTAGGCTTTTTTAAAAAAATCGCTATTCTCTTAAATGAGTAAAAACTTTTTAGACATACAGCTGCTACGATAATAGCTGATAATGAAGCTGATGTTTTGCAACTAAGCGGCTAGGCGGATGGAAATCCAGCACCGTTGCAGAGGGATATGGAGAATCATCGATGGAAAACCAAACTAAAACGGCCCATATGTTTTCTTTACCAGAAACATCATCTTGAAGTACAATTATCACTATAAGATATGACAATATTAAAACAAACACAACTTCAAGAGGGTGGTGTTAAAATTTGCATAAATGCCTATATTTAAATTTTAAAAAATAAATTTTGTATTGTATAGACTTAATTTTTAAAATTTTAAAAAGTCAGTAATGTCAACATTGCATATTTGGTTAAAAATAAAATTATTTACGCGTTGTTAATTATACTGTTTATGGAAGGATAAGCACACACCTAAAGAAACATGTCAATCGTAATTTTTACTTTAAATTACAATTAATTATACAATATTTAATACTAATCAATTAAATAATAAAATCGTATTATACGTAAAACAAAATAAAATTAAATATTAAATGATAATTAAAAGTAGGATTGGCAACCGTTTATTTAATTATTTACTGTGGTATAACTTAATAAATTAAAAAATAATAATCTCTCTGCTTTTATTATTGCTTTAAAACTGATAATATAATTATTTTTTTAAATATTTAAAATCTCTGTGGACCTATTTTTTAACAACGTTTTATTATCTCGCAAGATAAATTAGCCACCTAAAAATATTTACGTTTTTGTTTTGGTAATTTAAGATCTCTTGAGACCCATTTTTTAAAATTAGTTTTATCATTCCGGCAAGATAAATTAGGCATATATAACTAAAGATCTATAATTCTTTTTGGTTTAACACTTAATGGTGTGTGATCTGGCGCTCACCGACTATAAAGCCACATACACGTATACAATTGTAGCCAGATTCCAAGCACGTATTACCACATTAAACGTATATAGCGATTCATGGTAAACGACGGAAAGGTAAATGGTGAAATGTTTCTAAACTAAAACAGGAAATTTATTTTGGAGAAGAAGATAAATATAACCCAAAGTTTTAGACAGAAAGGGACAAAAATGTCATATTAAATTACTTAACATGATACATATGTACTAAAATTATAAGAGCATAAATGGTAAAAAACATCTACACTGAAAAAAAGTCTGCAAAAATTAAATACTTCAGTAGTTAATAACCTTTAAAAATAAACGATTAATTTTTCTTTATGTAATTTAAGTAACTCTAGCACTTAAGCAGGGTTTATATATTGTACTTAATACAATATTATTTGTTCTGTGAAAGGATCTACGACAATTCGACGCGGACAATTGGTCGCGCGACAAATCGACGCGCCAAATATGGCGCGACGGCAATTAGTCGTCGCATTTAGAATTCGACGCAGACACAATTGGTCGCAGGCGCGTTATTTAAAAAGAAGGCTTTTTTAAATAATGCATTTAATGTAAAAAAAACAAATCATGGGTCTTTTCTAATACCTACATCTCTGCATTTTTACGTCTGATATATAATTGGGGAAAATAAAAAGCCGCTTTGCTTACCAGAACTAACCATGACCTACTAGAACTTTTGAATTTGTCTAAATTATCCCTACATAGAAGGTGTTTAATATTTTCTATAAATATTGTAATTGCACTAATCTTCTTTTAGGTATCTGTATCGTTTCGTAATATCGTTTGTTGAACTTTCTGTATATATATATATATATATATATATATATATATATATATATATATATATATATATATATATATATATATATATATATATATATATATATATATATATATTAATTTATAATTTAATATTATAATTTAAAAAATATTTTTAAAATTTTAAATAATTTTATAATTAAAATAAATTTCAATTAATTAATTTAAAAAATTAGGTCGATATTTACAATAAATATAACGAACTCTCATGCTCCGGGCACTTTGGATTGGTCAAGAAATGTGCTCTCGTATATTTGAAAGTGCACAAATTCATTTACAGACTGTTTCGCAACTTATTAAAAAACTCTTCCATAAGTCCCTGCAGACAGGTCAATGTTTAGTTCCCACTCTTATTACCGATTTTCTTTTATTAAGAATTAATATAAGTCAACAAAATTTTTAATTCGAAGAATTTTATACTTCAAGAAAAACCCTGTTGACGCATAATCAAAATTTAATATTTTTACCTATATACCTAGATTTGCTTAAACATAGTATACCCTTAAATGAAAAAGATATTAATAGTTCTAATAATTATTTACTAAATGCAAAACAATTTTGCTTATAACCAGTGTATTGTTTAGCCAAGTAAGTCATTGTTCTATAGTACAAAGGCATATTGTTAGCCAATTTAAATAATAAGGTTGGTATTATTACAAAACCTATTTCTTGGTAAGATGTGTATATTACGAAAATTGCGAAAATAAATTATGCAGTGTAGATACTATTTCTTGCCATTTGCATTTCATTTTCATTTTACATAAAAAACATTATTACAGTAAAAAAATTATGTTAGGCATATTGCTTACCTTATAAATTAAATTATAGAGATACAGTTTTTTAAAAAGCTGGTAATATTGCTAGTATTGCTTAGTTAATAAATTAGTAAATTTTTAATAAAATGTGTTTTTTATATACAAAGACATAAACATATTTTAGGTTCTAAACTGTATAATAAATGTAACATTGGGGAAAGTTTCTATTGACTAGCAAAAAGTAAACTGGAATTTTAATTTCCACAATAAATACAAATATTTACTTCTTGCTGAACGTTCACATGGTTGTCAAGCATCGTTCTTATTTGATTTAACTAATAAGAGAGTTCTTATCTTATCATAAATAAATTAATGTTTTTACGGCATGGGATCTCTGGCACAACGAAACTAAGGTTAGATTTATTTTTAGTGGCAGCGCTAGGATAATGAAGAATTTTTTTTTTAACTAAAAAGTAAGAAACACGTTGGTAAAAAAAAATCATTTTGAAATTCGCGAAAAAACTTATTTTTTTGAATGGCCCCTTCCCCCAGGGAAAAATCGAACCTTCAAAAGCTAATCCTCTATTTATATTTTCTTAATGAATTTTATCATTAAATGCCAAAAATGCCAATTTTTTTTATGCAAATATTTCAGATGTCTTTAATTTCAAGAAAAATGCAGATGTTTTTGCAAAATTTTGGATTTTTTAATAAAATTTCATTAAATTCACAAAAAAATATTAATTAAGGATTTGCTTTTAAAAGTAAGATTTTTCCCTAGGGTAGCAACCAAAAAATTATTTTGATTTTGGTGTTGGTCCCATGTCTCACTTAAATAAAAAATAGAAATCTTAGAGTTGCCACTGCTTATTTTGAGTGTATAGGTGTATTGGAAATATTATTATTTATTATATTATAATAGGTTTTACTTCTATTTGACAGTTATCTAACTTTCACAAAATTCTAGCTAGATTCGAATATAACCGATAAGAGCTATGTTTGCATTAATTTTTAAGAATTTCCTCTAATAAATTACTTTACGAACTGGCACTTGCTTTAAAGTGAACGTTCTTGGCCGGTTTCCACATTATCGCAAGAAATTTATTACTACAAAAATATTAAAATAAAACATAACGATGGGTGCTAACATTCTACTTCATGCCTTGCTTTGGTGCATTCGGAAAATTCATGGGATCATTCTTATTTTTCTTGTAGTTTTGAAAAGATTTTTGGCAAAGCATTTAGGTGAAAGAGTATGATAACCCTTTAAGAATATAATAGGGACATCAGGTAAAATTTGCACAATAAAAATTATATTTTACAGACACAACTGACCAAAGTTATTTATTATTAATAAAAAATAATGAGATTGACCATTACTTAATAAAATTGCTATTTGAAATTCTTGTTGGGAAACATTTTGTTTAAAATTTTTACTAATTCAAATATAAACCTGTACTATTGTTGCAAAAACACATCTGATGACATGAAAGCTATTTTACCTTAGCCATAGGTAGAATAACATTCATTTCTTATTTTTTATAAAATATAAAAAATCAATTTTACTAGTTAAATTCTTAAATAAAACTTGGAAACTCCTCTGTACCAATCTAAAAATAGCTAAACAAGAAAGCTGACGTGTCGTGGTTTCGTAAACTCGTAATGATGTAGCGCATCCAATAAAGGCTCGAGATTTCGCGAGTCAGAAAACAAGAGCATAAAATAAAAGAAAGAAAAAGGGGTCGGATCAAGAGGCCCATGCGTCGGGAGACCGGGGACGGTCAGTCCGGCAGTCAAAGTGATCGAGGAAGCTTGCTGTCGGAAGAGTTTCTCCTTTGATATGAACAGGTAAAACTCTCTTTCATTTTGAAAATAATTATTAAAATGTTCTCTTAGTTTTTGACAGAAAATAATTATAGTTTTTTTATGGTAAAATTTATTACTTTCTCTGTGTTAGACCAAAAAATTTGGCTGGCACATATCTTTCTTTAAACAGTTCATATCATAACAAGTTTTCGTACAAAAGCGTACATTTTTCTAAGCTAGTAAGGCCATTCTAAAAAATTCCCTGTGCCAAATGTAACGTGACATATTTCTACGTAAAGTTTAAAGTTAACCAGAAATAAAGTGTGTAATAAAAGTGACTTAAAGAACTGTAGCAGGGCAGGCTTTAGTTGGAGTGGTGATTACAACAGTGATTGGTTAAATGGTATATTGGTAATATAGATGAGCAGTCAAGGTAACATTTAAACTTTTTGATAATATAATTTGTCAATAATTTATTCCAAATGTCACAGGAGTGACAAGTGATACAGGGTGTCCCAAAAATCATATACTTTTAAATTTTGATTCGGAAAAATCGGATTTCTCTTGTATTATAAAACAATTTTTATTTGTGCCGTAACGTCGTCGTATCCCTACGTCTTATGGACTTCGCAGCCGGGAAGGCAATGCGGATTTTTAAGTAAAATATATTTTATTTGGTATATTTTTGCGCCAAAATTAAGGGCAAATTCATTAGCCTTACTCCTTTCTGAAAACCATCTTTATATTTTATTTTATATTTTAAAGTTAAACATTTTAAATAAAAATTAAGTCAACAAAATCAAAGGTATCTCCACGGAACGGTAGTGATAAATACAGTGGCCTTTGAAAATACTTTGTCACTGGCTAGATGAAAAGTATAATTAATTAGGACATTTTTATGGTAAAATACTATAGCTACTGATTCACTTAGCTCAATACAGGGACTTCAGCAACTATATCCCAGACACCCACTTCTACAAAAAATAAAACGGACTCTACACAACCTTCAGAAACACCAAAAATGTGTTAACTTCATATGGATACCATCACACATAGGTATTAAGGGAAATGAAAAAGCAGATACAGCAGCTAAATAAGCTATTTTTTAGCAAAATATAAGCAATAAGGTTTTAGTACCAAGTAATGATGTTAAAATGTTTTTCAAATTTAAAATACAGAACGTGTGGCAGAATCATTGGTCAAATCAACATACTAAATTAAATGAAATTAAACCCTACGCCAAACCATGGAATAACAACCACCTCAACCGAAAAGATCAAGTCATACTTACAAGATTACGAATAGAACATACGAAATTTAGCCATGAATATCTCCTTAAAAAATTGACCCACCTGTTTGTGCAAAGTGTGCAAATCAACTAACCGTAAGGCACATATTTGAAGAATGTCCGGAAGTAGCGTAACTGCGAAACAAACATAACCTAAACCATGGATTCGCAGAATCTTTAGGTGAAAATGCTAACATTGCAAATATAAGAAGATTTCTAACCGAGATAAATTTAATTATTTATGTTTAAGTAATAAGTATTAAGTTATTGAACTATTTAAGTATTATTAAGTATTGGTAACAAACTATTGTACCTACTGCTAGATGCCTCTAATAACCCTCGTAGTTGATGGGGCCATAAATAATAAAAAAAGTAATTTGCCATTTTACTTTTCTTGACACTTCCATGACCATAATTTCAATAAAAATGGCTTTAAGCCTAGAAAAAGTAAACAGGTTAATAAGAGAAATGGTTTAAAAGTTTATTGCTAAATAACCTATATTTTTTTATGTTAAAAATTTGATTAAAATTTTCTCAAGATCATTCTAAACGAGTAACTGTCCTTATAAATTATTGATAATAATATTTAAATCGATAATAAAAATATTTAAATGATGAGCTATACACATAGTAGCATAGTAGATCGAGAAATGTTAAGCTTAGGTAAATAACACCCAGAAAAAGGAGGCACTTATTATTTTTTTCAATTAAATAAAGTTTAACTTTTATTTAAGTTAAAGTTTTAAGTAGATCGGAATGAATACAGTTATTGAACCAAAAAATTAATTGAATAGAATATTCTAAATTTATTTTTAGCTGGATCGGAGCTGGTATACTTACTTGTACTAGAAAATAATATTAGCGAAATTTTTAATGGCCAAAATCACTTTTTTGCTTATATCTTTTTTATTACTTATTTTATTAAAAATGTATCTATAACCTTTTAGAGCTTACTAGGGGCATTTTTTTTGTTAATTACATTTTTCTGTAGCTCTATTAGTTTTTGAGATATTTGCGTTTTTACTTTAAATATAAATCGTTAATATCTCAAAAACTAAAACTACAAGCAATTTCATAAAAAAAACTGACCATCAATTTTGATTATATTCGTTTTTTTCAATAGTTTTTGAATTATACTTAAAAACCAATCTTCACGATTTTTTTAGGGTAAAAAAATGCAATTTGAACACGTTGAGCTGAGGCAGCAGTGCGGCTTTGAATTGACTATAGTTCATAGTAATATAAAAAAAATGTTTTATGCGAATCTCTTATTGGCTTGGTTTTTTGCGGTGGCCTCCCGGACTATTAAGAATTATTCTTTTATGTAACACAAATTTAGCAATAATGGTAGTCATAATATAACCCGTCAACGTTTTAAATTTGATTTCTACCACTTGACAGACAAACGTTTTTGCGCCATTTAAATATATTACGCCCAAGTTTCATTATCTTCCTTTCACTCCCTCGGGCTTAATTTACATAGATTAGCATCCGTGTTTACCATATTATTACTCCCGAGAGAGCCTATGTACTGATTTCAAGGGCTATTGACTTTCAGGTAAAACAAGCAGATTTCGACTTTTAACTGTAGGACTTAGTTGTATTGCCTAATTAATTGTATTTTAGAAAATACAGTATCTTTCCAACATTATTTATTGGAAAAAGATAATTTCGCAATAAAAATTATGTTACTACATACATTATTTTACTTTATTTTAAAACAGTCGGTTTTTCTGCGCAGTTTTGAGATTGCAGCAGCCAAAAGTTACGTATAGTGGTCACACAAGCAAAGAAATTATCATGCAATATGCAATATTTTCAGCTACAGCTGCCTTTGAAAACTGCAGATATTATGAAAAGTTGCGATGATGTTCAGACACATATGTTTTTTAATATGTAACTTTTATGTGTAACCTGTACGCAGTATTTCTTGATATTTTGACTTGATAGGTGTGTATGAAATGTAGGACCTAAAAAAATTAACTGCCGCGCCCTATTTATTAGTTTTTTACGGAGAAGACGCCGACAACGTGCCATAAAAAAAAATTTGGGTGAAAGATTGGATAAATAGGGATCTTTACTACTTGCTGTCGTGTCTGATTCGCCTTTGAAGCTATTCTATAACATTCAAATATTTTGTATAATCATGGATGCTTAGGCATAACACAGGTATATGAAAAAAATAAGTTAACGTAAATTTTCTGGTAAAGAAGGTATGGGTCTCTTTGTATTTTTCATGATCCTTATGATATGAATAACTACTTCCGGACCTACAGTTTGACGTGGGTTCCGAACCACGGCACACGGCGTTCACTGGCGGTCACCCATCCAATTACTAATCGTACCCGGCGTCGCTTATCTTCGCCGATCTCACGGGAAGCAGGGTTTCGACTCGGCAAAGGCCGTGGACATAAATATGTCTCTCCGACCTTGGGAATCGGTCCTGTGCCGCCCGCGTGCTAGTCAGGGTCACTGTCTACTGTTGTATATTTTATATTTATTATAAAGCGGATAAGACCATGAAAGTAAAAAACGACTAATACAATTTTTAAGCAAATATATGTAATTTAAGAATAAGGTTTTAAATTTTACATATAAGATATTTTTCCAACTTTCTTGTTGTCGTAAACGAATATCTGGAGTAAACTGATTTTACACTAGAATATTTATTAAACGAATAATTAAACAATAATATTTACTTTTAAAAAATATTATAAATGAAACCTACATAAAGTCAAGGCGTGTGTCTTCTATCCAAAAAGCAAACAGGTATTGCGAACCCAACCGCTGCAAAAGTTTTAACCAAACAAATATTTCTGCAGCTATCGCAACCCTAAAAAATTCTGCTCAGAAGTTGCTACTTTCTAAATTGCGCGCAGTCCAGAAATACTGCATGCAACATACTTACACAAGCTACTTTAGTGGTTGCGGGCTTCAGGTACGCTATTTTTGTACTGCGCTCTTTCTGATGATGCTCTGCAGCAAAAGTAGTTGTGTTTGACCTTAGCCCAACCACATTAAAACTATTAATCTAAAATATGTATAAATAAAAGAAAAGTTTTTTTCCAGGTAATAAAAAAAGTTACAAAAATAATTTTAAAAACTTTGTTTTTCAACTATTTTGTTACAAAACTTGTTACAAATTTTAACTTATTTATTAGTAAACCAAGATGGTTTTTAGAAAGGTTGGGAAATATATTTAGAGGAGAGGTTATCGATAAGCTTCCGCTCTATACGGAGTTGCCGAAAATCTCTGCTGTCGGCTAAAGATGAACTGAATACATAGGTGCAAATTAAGGTTTG
Source organism: Listronotus oregonensis (assembly GCA_019359885.1). Lineage (NCBI taxonomy): Eukaryota > Metazoa > Arthropoda > Insecta > Coleoptera > Curculionidae > Listronotus > Listronotus oregonensis. Next base: position 55,145 of record JAHBCN010000524.1, read on the forward strand.
GACGCCCTGTAAAAATACTATTGGGATTCTTGACAAAAAGAGTAGAGTAACTGTACACAACTTTTTATTTAAAACAATATACAATAAGATAATACGCAAAATATGTGTGATACCCCAATGGAGCGTATCAGCAAATCAAGTCAAATATTTACAAATATATACCAATAACTAAGTTGTGCGACGTCGCTGGTTTGAAAAATCTTAAGTAAAAAAGTATTTTTGACCTTGACAAATTTTAGGTAAATCAAGCTTACTTTTATAAAATTAAAAGAAATGTAAAAGATCAAAATTACTTTTAAAGAGGCACTGATAGCCTTAGAATTAATTTGTCAAGTTCCTAGAAATCTGAAACATAAAATTACAAACTACTGTCAATATAAGATGTTTACATTCGACTCAATAAGACTCAAATTTACAAATTATGTGTAAGAAAAAGTTAAAAAATTTGCCCTTGATTTTGGTGCAAAAATACATCTAAATTTAGCAAAAGCACTTTTTTATATTTCACTTAAAAACCCAAATCGCCTTCCCGACTGCGAAATCCATAAGACGTAAAGATACTACGACGTTACGGCACAAATAAAAATTGTTTTATAATACAAGAGAAATTAAATTTTTCCAAGTCAAAATATAAAAGTATTTTATTTTTGGGACACCCCGTATCACTTGTCACTCTGTGACATTTGAAATAATTTATTAACAAATTATATTATCAAAAAGTTTAAATGTTACCTTGACTGCTTATCTATGTTACTAATATAACATTCACCAATCACTTTTGCAATCACCACTTCAACTGAACTTCTGGTTACCTTTAAACTTTACGCAGAATTATGTCACGTTAAAATTGACACAGAGAAATTTTTAGACTAGCCTTACTATCTTAGAAAAATGTAAACTTTTGTACGAAAACTTGTTATAATATGAACTGTTTAAAAATAGATTTGGTTCATTTCTTTTATTTTATGCTCTTGTTTTCTGGTGCGCGAAATCTCTAGCTTTTATTGGATGCGCTACGTCATCACAGTTCATTTTTAGATTGTTACAGCGGAGTTTCCAAGATTTATTTAAGAATTTTACTGGTAAAAGTTGATTTTTTATATTTAAAAAAAAAATAAAAAAGGAATGTTATTCTACCTATGGCTATGGTAAAATAGCTTTCATGTCATCAGATGTGTTTCTGCAACAATATTACACATTTTTATTTGAATTAGTAAAAATTTAAAACAAATTGTTTCCTAAGAGGGATTTTCAAAAAAGGATTTTTTTTATTGTGCAAATTTTACCTGAGGTCCTTATTATATTCTTAAATGGTTATCATACTCTTTCACCTAAATGCTTTGCTAAAAATCTTTTTAAATCTATAAGAAAAATAAGAATGATCCCATGAATTTTCCGAATGCGCCAAAGCAAGGCATGAAGTAGAATGTTAGCACCCATCGTTATGTTTTATTTTAATATTTTTGTGGTAATAAATTTCTTGCGATAATGTGGAAACCGGCCAAGAATGTTCACTTTAAAGCAAGTGCCAGTTCGTACAGTAATTTATTAGAGAAAATTCTTAAAAATTAATGCAAACATGGCTTTCATCGGTTATATTCGAATCTAGCTAAAATTTTGTAACCGTCAAATAAAAGTGAAACCTATTATACTATAATAAATAATAATATTTCCAATACACTCATACACTCAAAATAAGCGGTGGCAACTCTAAGATTTCTAATTTTTTTTTATTTAATCAAAATAATTTTTTTGGTGCTACCCTAGGGAAAAATCTGACTTTTATAACCAAATCCTTAATTTATATATTTTTTGTAAATTTAATCAAATTTAATTGTTAAATCCCAAATTTCTCAAAAACATCTGCATTTTTCTTAAAATTAAAGGCATCTGAAATATTTACATAAGAAAATTGGCATTTTTGGCATTAATGATAAAATTTAATACAATTCTTAAAAAAATATTAATAAAGAATTAGCTTTTAAAAGTCCGATTTTTTCCTGTGGGGAGGGGCCATTCCAAAAAAATAAGTTTTTTTCGCGAATTTTAAAATGGAAAATTTCTTTACCAATGTGTTTCCCTTCAAGACAGTAACACCTGGTATATAATTCGTGTGGATTCCATTTCTTACTTTAGTAAAAAAAATCTTCATAATGCTGAGCACTGAAAAATCTAACCTTGGTTTAGTTGTGTCATATTTATTCTTATTAGGTAATTTGGAGCCATGCTGTACGAACATTCTCTTATTTATAAAGAATAAGAACTCTCTTAATAACAATCAAATAAGAACGATGTTTGACAACCATGTGAACGTTCAGCAAGAAGTAAAAATAAGTATTTATTGTGAATATTAAAATTTCACCTCATTTCAAGAGAAATAGCTTCGCCTTTAATCCAAGGGCATGTGGCGCTTATAGCTAAATGAAAATTCTACATTTACTTAATTTTTCAAAAAGTAACGGAATAGTATAAAAGGGCATTTTTAAACGGTTTAGAAAAAAAAATTAATGCTTTGAAAAAAAGGCAACGATCTTAATTTTTTATACTTGAAAAAGCAGACAGACAGGAAACTAATTTATTGACCTTAATTTGATATAAGAATGCCAAAGAATAAACCTTTGACAAAAAAGACAAAACTAGTCTTTCAATTTCACTACTTTCCAATATAAAGACAGTCGTTCAACATTAGGTCTTGAATTTAATACTTCAGGGATCAGCGACTTAAAAACAACAATAATTTTAGAAAATTAATCTCAATATTCTGGTACATACGTACTGTGATGAAATTTTAAACAAAAAAGTACGCGATATTTCGATTCGCGTGCCAGTACCAGTGCCAGACCTTTTAAAACTTTTTTTAATCTAAGCAGTAAAATAAAAAGAAGAAAATTGACTATAAATTTTTATTGACGGTAAATTATATGTTTTAAATACGTAAAAGAGACTTTGTGGCGATAGTGCTGATATCAATGCTATTATTGAAGGGTAATATAGGGAATTATATTTTTTTCTACAAGCTGCGAAAAATACTAAGGACCAAAAAGATTTAGTATTATTCGAGCAGAAGAGGACTTCTTTTTGCGACTGTTAAAAGAGTATTTGACTTCTAAGAAAGTTTGATTATACTGATTTCTGGCTTCAATGTTAGCCTGTGTAGTAACAGAAACTTTGTGGCGATAGTGCTGAAATCAATGCTATTATTGAAGGGTAATATAGGGAATTATATTTTTTTCTACAAGCTGCGAAAAATACTAAGGACCAAAAAGATTTAGTATTATTCGAGCAGAAGAGGACTTCTTTTTGCGACTGTTAAAAGAGTATTTGACTTCTAAAAAAGTTTGATTATACTGATTTCTGGCTTCAATGTTAGCCTGTCTATTTTTACTAGAAGAAACTTTTTGTGAACTTCAAATTTTTAAGAGTCTGTCTTTGTCACAGGGTTTAGAAGGAAGCAATCCAAGTTCTCTAATAGGAAATAAATTAAACTAATTAAAAATACATAAATACATCCAGAGCCAGTGGGCTGAACTGTATAATATAGATTAACACTAGGCGGCCACAACAACAGGGTCCAAATAAAAAAAAATAAGTGGAACTAAAATTAAGAAATCACTAAAAATTTCCTTCCGTTAATATGGTAACATAAATCTCTCGCAGCGCGTGTTTTTTTCTCGATCTCTCCCAATCGTAATACAAATTGAATTAGCTTTTTTACCAAAAATATTGCCAGGAACTATAAACTTGTTTTTAAAAATTTACATCGTTATAAAGGGACCTTTATATTCCCTTATTTGCAACCCTTTTTCTTCAACGCTCTAATAAAAGACGGATTTGCATAATAAATGGCACGTTGCTTAAGCATTATGAGATCCTGCACTCTATGCAGGTGGCAGAAAACTTAGGAAGGATGAGATTAATTTTCATAGTAAGAAAATTTGAACTTTCAAAAACTTTTCGAAAGAAAAGCGGTCTTTTTATAGTTTTAAATTATCGACCTACATATGTTACATAGGTTTCACACCTATTGGTATTGCATTACGTACATGATTGCAGGAGGTTTATCTGGGTAAATTTGTACCGTAATTATCAAATTAAAAATAGATTGTATTTGTGTGATATATACATGTAAGTGATATATATTTTAAAAATGTTTTTAATTAAACAGGACGAATCGAAACAAAAAGCTAAATTTAAAAAAAAGTTTTGTTTTATTTACCCGTATTTAAATACATATTTGAATTTTTGGGTAAATTCTTAGCATACATGGTATAGAAAACCTTATACCTACATGAAACTGCTTTTCTAATATTGACAATTCTTATTTACATTTTTCATATTCTTATCTATACATTCGAAATGGAGCAAGTTTGAATTAAATAGATTTCTTTTTTTTTAATCTTGACAGAATCCACAAAGGCCTATAGCTTGAGTATTAACGTTTAAATCGTGTATGTCTTAAATGAGTAGGAAGTAGTTTATTAACACGACTTAAAAATTTTTAGATTTGAAGGGGAAGAAAAAATCTATGCAAGTAGCAGGTTTCAGAGTCTAGATACTTTAAGGATAAAGCAATAATTTAAAAGTCTGTAAAGAGATACACTGCGTGTTGTTGTATTGTGAGCAGCCAGGGAAGGAACTATATTAGCTAATTTCTCGGAGCAGGAATCATGAAAATACCTATAAAGCGACAGATCCCTTACTGCTCATCAGAATGCCAAAGAAGGAAGTTTTTCTGAAATCATTAATAAGGCGAACAGCTCTTCTCTAAATGGAATCAAGAATGCTAAGAGTTGTGGGCACGCTATTCTCCAGACATGGGTACAATATTCCAAAAAGGATATTTTGAATACATACAGAATACACAAATTAAAAAAAAAACTTTCTGGTTCCAAAGAGGAATTTGAGGATTTGAAAATGCCGTGTTTATCGTTATAATGTGTTTGTGCCAATTAAGGTTATTTTCGAAAGTAACGACCACAATTTACTAAATAAATTTTAAATACCCGTTACATACAAATACCACAGTATAGATTACGGTAATTTTTTTTAGGAGTTCCATAATTCATGCTTTACGTACATCCGAGATTACGATACAGGAAAATGCCTGTTGTCACTAAACATGCTTAGATCCAAGGATATTACATAGGGTAATGAGATATTAGAATCCAACACAAAGCGCTACCTTGTTAGAAAGAAAAAGTAGCAATGCAACAGTTATCGGTCAAAATTATGAATGTTTTTTTAGATCATTTTGTAATAAAAGTAATCTCCTAAAAACACTTTTAACAAAATATAGTTATAAGCTAAAATCTAACACAGATCGCGTTGATTATCTTTATGCCTTAATATAATATAATAATTTAAATACTCTTTAGACATGTAATGGATTATATATTTAAGCAAAGACTACTGAATAAACCTAAAAGTAAAATATTATTGCTTTAAATAAATTAAGATAAGAATCTTTCGTTTTAGAGACACCATTATCTATGACCTTTAAGTAAACATTTTTAGGAATTAACCCTTTTTGATTTTGTTACCTACCAAATCAAAATACTAATTTTTTTTAAACATAAATTCACCCGAATCTTTTAAAATATTAAAACAAATTCAGCTTTATAGTCTTGAAGATAAAATTATTAAATGCATTAAGCAAACACATTTTTCATTCTATCTTAGCTCAATTAATGTATGGTTAAGGCAATACGATATTTTAAGCTTAGATATAATATTGCATTTTAGTGTTAAAGGCAGTGTCGTAATACTGCTGCACAGGTATTTCGGTAAAGCTGATTATCGATTATTATTATTATTGCGGTATAGCTTAAATTTTGGAATTTCGTAATTCGTATGGTAAAATCAGTATGTTACCAATTTTCTATCAACAGATCTCCATAATATATGCCAGTTTCTGTTTTTTAATTCTGAATTTTTACCATTTTTTTGTTTTAAGTTTTTATTTTTAAATAATTATAGGCAGTTTTCTTATAAATGTTTCTTTTCTCTTAAAGAACTTTACGTTTGCGTAATTATAATTTAAATTAAAATCCATTTTATTACCATACTATTAAAAGTTTTTATATACAAATGTGTTATTTATTACTATTTTAATATTATTTTAACATTTGGTCTTAAATAGTTGGTTTTTGCTTTATATATCCGTTTTTGCAGATTTTTATTGATGTAAAATAAGGAACAAAAAAAACTAAAATAGCTAATAGCTTTGTAATTGTCTTTTAATGTTACTCACCTTATTATGATTTTCTAAATGGTTTAAAACAAACCAAATAAATAATTAAAAATAGAAAATTAAAAAAAAAATATATAAGCGTATCGATTTCATGACAAAATTCTAACCATTATCGATAGTAAATTATCTTATTTTATTTTATTAATTAAATTTTATGTTTTGTAAATATTGGGTGTATTTAAAAAGTAAATTTTTGGAATTTGTGTAAATGGTAAATTAATTTTTGCATTGAAGAATGTTTTGTATCTGCATAATTATATTGATGTATTTCCGTTCTTTGTTTTTTAAATTTCTTAGTAACGGAATACACCATGCAAGTAAAAATAATAAATTTACCATTTTTAAATATACTTTTGGTTCATTGCGTATAAACTACGCACTGTGGCAAGGTTTATTATTATTATTTTTTTTTATAATCACTGGTGTATCATAAATGATTAAGTATTGACCTCTATTAATGACATTTTGTTTAAATTCTAAACAGTTAATTAATTACGTAAAATAAATTGAATAACCCTTAAAAATGCCTATCGAAAACTTAGGTGTGTTCAATAAATAAATAGAACTGATTGTATTATATATTAGGTAGAATAACATTGAGTTTTTTACCTAATAAATAGAAGAATCATTAGTTTAAGGTATAAGTAAGAAGCTTATTATTGGTTGTATGCCTGAAAGTCAAAGTTTTTGAAATTTCTCTATTTAAGAGGATATTTACAAAATACGAATTTCTATAATGGGATTAGGGCTGTTGGTATTATCAGACTGCATAGAACAGACATATTGCAATAAATGGCAAACAGGACAAATTTTTATAAAAAGAATAAAACTAAGTAAAAAGTTTATAATCTTATAGACGTGTACAAAGAGAAATGAAAAAACAAATGGAAAATTATTTTATTAAAATTAACAATTTTTAAAACTGAGAGAAGAGTTGTGTGTCCAATATTTAGCCGGTTTTAAAACACATTCTTTTCAAATTAAAAGACAAAACAGTATCATCTAATTAGACTTCCAAAACCACCTTATATTTTTAATGGCTACCCTAACTAAACAACAATAAATGGTTTTAAAAGCCTAATTAAGTATTATTCTTTTGTTTTTTGACTTTAATAAAAAAAACTAGTCTGATTAAGTTTAACCTTTACATCTGGCAAAATTGTACTTTTTAATAAAACTTTTTTTTTACTTTTAAGAAGTATTTAATTTATTATTATTTCATTAAACATCTATACACAAAATAAGCACAAAGGTATTTCTGTTTATAATGTTAATAATTTAATAAACTAATAAACCCATTGGGTTTTAAATCCTATGCTTTAGCCGTACAAAGTAAAATACCTAATAATGAAAAATAATTTTTTGACCTCCTTATTTTCTTTCTTTTGCTGAAAATTATCTACTTTGCCGTTCCGTGCCACCTGTCCGTTGGACGGAGTCTCATAATGCAACGTGCCGTGCTTCCCTTATAGACATTCGCCTTTCTTAAGTACACTCAATAAAAACTCTACAAAGAGTTTATTTTATGGGTAAAAATAAAAAAAAAATCAGTGCACCTAAAGATTTTGACTAATGTCGTAAATCAAATTTATTAAATTTACTAGCTGATAAAATAAGTGAAATTATACTTATACCTTTTTGTGCATAATAAATGCGAAATATTTAATTAATTTATTAAAAATTTAGTTTAAATTATAAATATTAGTTTATTTTATTAATTTCATGTGTTTTCATTACATCAGGTCTTATAGTTTTGCAAAAAAAGTTTAAGTACTTTGGTATGGCGTCACTTAAATAGAAAATTATCAATATGAGTCAACGCTTAATCATTTACGATATCCAGTGCTTGTTAAGTTAATAAAAAATTTGCTTATTTAAGACCTAACTGTAGGGTATAAACCAAAAAAGGGGTGTTTGCGGGCATCATCTACTAGCTTTTTTTCCTTATTTAAAAATATAAAAAAAATATTGAATAAAATAATATTCCAGTTTATGCGGATTCAATATGTTGTTCAATGCAAAATGGAATTTACTATTTTTACAATCTTGAACATTTGGTTGTGGTCACAATATGCATAAAACTTTTTTTCTCCTTCGGTAATTATTTCTACAGTATCTCAAACACATTTTGTACAGCTAACCTAAAGTGATCGGCATTATTATCAAAACCGCAACAAATATTATGTTATGACCTTTGTTCTATCTAAAGTCAGTTTAAAAACTTCCAATGTTAATTAAGCCACCATTTTTTAAAAATTAAATACATGTTGTAATTGTAAGTACGATTTAATAAGTGTTGTGTTTGCTTTTCGACCGTAATGATTTATTAGTATTATGTTACAAGTTCTAAACAGTATTTTAACTTCTAAACAATAAAAACTACATTGCTGCACGTGAACCAACAAAACAACGACAAATATCAAGTTTTCTTAAAGTGCATTTCTTTGAACGTAACTAAATGCCACTTACGAGTTCTAGATTTTAAACTTTAAAGTTTTTTTAAGTTGGTAACTTTTGTTGTCAAAAACGTGTGTAACAGTAGATAACAAAACAAAATCTATACGTCAAGTAAAAGTTTAAAAGTATTTTTACATTTAGTGTCGATGGTCTTTTGTAATGTAAAAGTTTACGTACTTCGGATGTTCTTTGTTTTTTGTGTTGATTTATATATATATATATATATATATATATATATATATATATATATATATATATATATATATATATATATATATATATATATATATATATATATATATATATATATATATATATATATATATATATATATATAGAAATTTATATTGACTAATCAAGAAATTTCGAAAACTACTTAACCTACAAAGATGAAATTTGGCACGAGGGCAGATTATAAGTAGGAGACGTCCGCTAAAAAATGATTTTTAGGAAACTTTCCCTGTAAAGAAGTAGAATGGGGGGTTAAAGTTAATATTAAATTTTGTCATTTTTGGATTGGGTATATAGGCTATTAATTACTTTTAAAAATGATCTGCTTTAACATTTTCGCAATATATCCCTTGGGATGTTAAAATGGGAATAAAAGGTTTTAAAGAAAAATCGTTATTTTTAAAGTTATGCTGATGATAACCTTATCTCGTAAAAGGTTAAAAGGGGGGAAGAAAAATTGTATAAGAAATTCGTAATAGCTAATTCACAAACGCCATTTATATAGGAAAATAATAGCAAATAAAATACGATTAAAAAATTGCTCGATCGCACGACGCCTATACGCCGTGAAGTGTGCAACGAAAGACAGAGCTGAAACTCATAATGTAATGTGACGCGATGGAGTAGAAAGGGGTGCAATATTTTGAAAAAAAAGGAAAAAACCAAACAAAAAAGCCAAAATTGTTTGGTCCACACGGACGAAATGATAATGGATATACAAAGGAGAAGGGAGCCGCTTAAGACTTACTGTAGCAAACATATTGTCTGATGTTTCCATTTATAATACTATTTCGAAAATAGGCCTTAAATACATAAACAATTTAAGATGCTAAAAATATTTCAACCCATTGTAGTGTGGGTCATTTTAAGCACAAAAAGTATAAATATGAATTTTTTTTATCATATCAGGGATATAAAGATTAGAGTAACCCACTGTTATAAACTTTTGCCCATTTAGTTGTTAAAACTGTTTACTCTATAATATTTAAATTATATTTCTTTGACATTAACAACCCATTTTTTTAAAGGAATGGAAAGGAAAAAAATTCCTTAAAAATTAATTGCTTTGGTTTTTGTAAAATATATTGGTAAAACCTTAGCTTAAAAAAAAGAACGCGTTTCCAAATTTAATTAAAGCAAGTCTATTAAGGTTGATGATTTATTGTCAAGAGTTAATTTTTACTGAATATTTTGTGGCTTTATACCGATCCATATGACTTAATTTCTTATATTGAGTACTCTGAAAAATATTCAATACTTTAAACTAGCCGGTGCTGGCATGTTTAAAGATCCTAACATATGCGTTTTTTTATTATAAGTTAAGTATATATACATAATAAAGACTAGATAAAATAATAAGTACATTTCTTAAAATTTAAATTTTAATATGGAGACATTTAAAAATTATCTTATTTAAATATGCATCGCTTACGCTCTAATTTTTAAATAAAATTATAGGTATGCAGAATAAAAAAAATACAAAAATAAAGTTTCCTGTATATGTAAAGGTGAAGGTAATAGGAATGTTTTCTTTTCCTAAATAAAAAAAAAATAAAAAACCTATCAAATTTTCAATTTATTTTGTTTTAGTTTGGTTTGAAAATAAACTGGAGAGATTGAGATTTGTTTCCTAACAGCAGCTAATGTTAATTATCCAAGAACATCTTACATATTAAATGATACAATGATATTTTAAATTTATTATCCTAACTTCTTACTCTTTATAAAAGTTTTATTAATTATTAAAGCATTGTGTTTAAGATTAGAGAGATTATTTTCAGAAACTCAAAAAGCGCTCAGGAAATAAAATTTAAAAATGCGTGTCCGCATTCAAAAATGTATGTGTGTAGCCTGCTGAGAAAATTTTGGGTTAAAAAATAAAGTGCTCTACATTTTGTTGCTATAACTAGAAAGAAGACGGAAAAGATTTTTTACAACTATAAACTGTCTTATTTACCTAATAACTAAATAAGGGAATATACAATTTTATAACTTTTTTGTGGGTTTTGGGTAATGAGTTCAGAACATTTTTTGTTTCTCAAAAAACACGTGTTGCTTTAAAACGTCAGTGACTAAAATAATTACTTTTTTTTTAGTTTTACTACTATTAGGAGAAAAAATGCCAGCATCGCCACCTAATGCCCCAAAGTGAATATTGTGGTATTAATTTAAACTACCTGACCCAATATTCCACGGAAAAAGTCATAGCTTTTAACCAGGACATGAAATTTGAAATTAAAATAAAAAACTAATAATATGGAAAGAAGCCTGTCTATTATTTTTATAAGATTTAAAAAAATATATGTGTCGATTTGCGTGCTCCACCTTGTATATATTCTTTAATTTAGGAATAAAATTAAAACCTTTAAGAGCTTTACTTTTGCAGCTTCTTAAAGAACCGGCCGTTTAAAGTACAGCTATGTTATTTGTTGGCACGTTTCAATTTTTTTAAATTATATTTTTATAATGTTTACAGATGTTTAAAGTGTTTTTTCTATTTTTTATTAACATTTTTTATCTTTAACTCGACAACTTTAAAATGACATGTAACTTTTTTTTTTAGAGTATTCCTGGAGTGAAAAGTCAGATTACCATAACGAAGCCTACTTCGTTTTATTAGAATCCGCACACACGAGACAGGTAGCATAAAAAAACTTACTTTGAAGGAGATTAATCTTTAAGGGCAAAGAAACAGAAAAAAAAGTATGAAATAAGTTTAAGCAAAAAAATATTACCTTGGGTCTTTTAAAGCAAGGTAATTTAAATAAAAAAGTCGTTTAAGGTTTCTTTCATTAGGTCTTTCTGCCAGCGTCCTAAAGCGACAAGTTTTTTTTGTAATATATTGTTCGAAAAATATGAATTTTAATAATAATATTTATTGCAAAAACGTGTTTAATTAAAAGGTTTTTTTTTTTAATAAATACGTATACTTGCATAAATTTTTAATTATACGAAAATATATGAATATTTATTGTGAATAAATGTATATGCTTAAATAATACTTTTGAATTTTTTTTATTTTGATAGATACTGACCGTTAGTTGCTTTGAAATAAATTGTACTGGACTTACAAGCTTAAACTGCAATTGGTTTGCTCAACCAATAAAATTTGTATACGTAGGCTGCTCCATAAGTTTTGCAATATGAGAAACATAGCAAGTTTGAACTTATTTAAATGGTCGCATTAATAAGTATAGTCCAAACATATACTCAGAATATTTCTGTGCTCAGTCTGTTTGTTACATGATTAATGGAATGTTGTAAAAATGGCTTGTCTCAGTAACCATGATTACAGAGTGATATTCTACTACAACTTTAAACGTGGATTAACTTACCAAAAGTGCCATGACGAAATGTCTGAAACTTTCGGCGATAAGTGTTCTTCCGTCTCAATTTTGCATAAATATTTAAAAGTAGGAAAGTTATGTTCTTTATGGATCCCTCATTTTCTCGATGAAAACCAGCGAGCAGCGCGTGTAAATTGGTGTAAAAAAATGTTAAAGAAATATTAAAGGATGTTTATTCAATCGTCACAGGTGACGAAACCTGCTTATATTTTTTTCAACGTTCCCAGTGAATCTTAATTAAAACTTAGGGTGTTCGAAGATCAGCCAGCACCGACCAAAGTTAAACAACAAATATCAATTTAAAAAAAAATGATCGCAGTATTCTTTGCTAAAAGAGGCCTTATAAAAAGGGTGGTGTTGGATTCTCAGAAGAACGTTGCCGCTGCTTAGTATACAGGCGTTTGTGTTCCTTAAGTTATAAATGAGCTAAAAGAATTGCGACAAAAGTCACGTCTCAGTGCTTGGCAAGCTTGACTTAGGAGTTTTTGACCCAATCGAGACTCGCACTGTTGGATCATCCTCCCTATAACCCGAACCTCGCGCCTTGCGATTTAAGAATTTTCCCTTTTATAAAGTAAAAATTAAAAGGCCAAAAATTCGCAACTGAAGAGGAATTATTAAGTTTAGTAGTTGGTTTATACGTACGCAAAAGTGTGTAGGCTCTTATGGCATTTATTTTAAAAAATCAATTTTTCATTTAAAGTAGTCCAAGGTTGGTTGCTTGACCATTTTTGAAAATAATTAAATATTTCAGGTTGTTTCCCCTATATCTCAAGATTTAAAAACCAATTTTTTTAAATTTGTAACTTAAATAGTTTATTGACGGCGGCCATTTTGTTTTTAATTCACACGCCTAATTTTGCTGTAAGGGTTTACAAAAACATTTATAGCTTTAGAAGTTAGGTAAAATTTCGCTGGATTTTACATTTAATTTCTTCTGTGATTTTTACATAAAAAAATAAGTCAATAAACTAGTAGATCTCCATTTTTCCTTGCTTAATAATAAACAAGATGGTCTTTGTTTTACTCTTCTGAGACAAACACTTAAAAAAAAATTAATTGTGGCTGTTTGCACGTAAGAATGCAGGAAATAAAGAAACTTTGTATTTTTTACAAAATTTACAATAAAACGAAAGTAAAAACAATCATCAGTGGTATTTGTCAAGCAGGAGTTGCAGCAATTGGCATACATAATATATAAACAGGACATTGACAAACCACCACAATATTAAATTTATAATTAAAAGTAAAATTGTTAATAAAATTTCACATTTTTCCTTCGAAAGGGTGATTTTTATTTAAACCACACAAAGATACCATTTTTTAACTAAATAGTTTAAGTGTGGTTTAATTTTTTAAACCCTTTTGAAGAGAGAATGTGGGATTTTATTTAAAATTTACTTTTAATATTAATTTAATATTGTAGTGTTTGTCGATGTCCTGTTTATATTATGTATATCACTGATGATGGTTTTTTCCGAAAGCGCTTTGCTAGAATATTGGTTTTAATATAAATTTTGCACGAAATACAAAGTTTCTTTATTTCCAAATACTTTTAAAGTTATAAATGTTTTTGTCAATCCTTAAAAAACGCAAAATTAGGTGTGTACATCAAAACCATAATGACCACCATAAATAAAGTGTTTAAGTTAAAAATAAAAAATAAAATGGTTTTAAGTCTTGAGATACAGAGCAAATAACCTGGTTTTACTCTTATTCTATTAAAAAATGTCAAGCAACCATTTTTTTAAACCACTTAGATAAATTGACCCAATAATATGAGCCCAGTCGCATAAATTGTACCAACGAAAAATGTATGAATGTTGTATTTGTGAGCTAATTTTTATTTATTCAAAATAACTTAAACAAAAATAACTTAAATAATTTGAAACTATATATTATTAACAATTAATCAACAATATTTGTGATATTTTTAAACTACAATAATAAACAAAACAAAAAAATTGCTTATAATGTCTGGCGCATATTAGTTGGACTAATCGTTTTTGAAAAGTTACCACTAAATGCAATCACCTTTTCGTTTTATTACAGCATCGATTCTTCTTGACATAGTGTCTACCAAGGTTTTGCAGTATTTTGGTTTAAAATTATTCCAAATTGCCTGAAGTTTCTGCTTTAATTCGGATATTGTGCGCACTGAAGAAGTTCGAAATGCTTTTTTCATTTGGTGCCATAGAATCTTAATTGGAGATAAGTCGGGGCTACTTGAAGGCCATTTTAGAACAAAAATAATCATTTTCTGTAATCAGAATGTTATGCTCTTAGATTTATGGCGTGCTGCACCATCCTGCTGAAATATAAATTCAGCAGGATTCAGATGTCAGCAATTCTTTGTGTAAAATGATTTTATATTTAACAGCATTAACGGTGCCATCAATGAAAAGAATTAACGGTGCCATTAATGAAAAGAAGACGTCCCACTCCTTGTGAGTCGGTGTGATATTCTTCTCCTCGCATGCGGATAATTCTGCTACGTGAATCGCTAACACATACTTCAAACTTCGATTCATCACTCCAGATAACTGAATCCCATTGATGTTGTACCCAGTTTTTATGCTCTCTTGCCCATAGAAGTCGGTTTCGTTTTTGTTTTAAATAAAGAAGTGGCTTTTTCTTCGCCTGAAATAAAAATAAATAAGCTTGTATCCCATTTTTTTCATCGTTCTTAAACAAGTATCCTTTAAAACTCTTTTACCAATCGCATGTGACCATTTTACAGCTATTTCCCTCGACGTAGCTCTGCGATCTTCTTTAATAATTGCACAAAGAGCACGCTTAACTCTTTCTGTAATCTTCGAACAACGGCCATTTCTAATTTTTGTCTCAATATTTCCATTTTGTTTAAACAGTCAGATAATGTTTTTTACTTTACTTCGCATATCATGGGACAACGCTTTTCCGCGAGCCATTTTTACAACTAAACGTTAAATTGACATCTCTAAGCAAACATTATACTATTCAATTGTTTTTCCAAGGCTCGCTTTAAAAAAAAGTCCGATTTCGCCGCGTAAGCATTTTTTTATCGTATTTAAACAATGTTTTTGTTTTTGTTTATTATTGTAATCTAAATATGTATCAAATATTGTCGATTAGTTGTTAATACCACATAGCATCAAATTATCTTGGTTGTTTTTGTTTAAGTTATTTTAAATAAATAAAAATTAGTTTACAAATACAACATTCTATAAATATTTTTCGTTAGTCAAACTCATATGCGACAGGGCTCGTTTGTTAGTAGATATAAAAACATAAAATTTTCTGAATTTAAGTTTCTAATTCTTCAGATAGGTTTAAATAATTTTTGTTTAATAATGTTTTGATTAGCTGCCTATATATTTGTCAGTCATTAATTAATACTTTTACTAAATTAACTTAAAGATCGATAGGAAATCCCTCATGTACCTTTTTTTATATATGCTCAAAAATTAAATTATATCATATATTTTTAACCGATATTTAAATTAAATAATAATTGATCCTTGTTTTGCATGTCAACTATAAATTTGTATTTTATTCGTAGATAACACTTTTTGTTATCTAATTAAGAGCTAGTCGTATAAGAAAATTTTGAAAAGTTCCCAAAAATAAACTTTCTATTATAAGCCAAATAGTAATTTAACATAAAAAAAACACGGCCAACAAGCGCACATAAAAAAATATTTATTAAGCGTTTGTTTAAAAATATTTTTTTAGAGGCTTATTTCATTACTTAATGCGTGTTAGGCAATATAACAGCAAAATAAATATTTAGAATATTATTGTTAACCACAAATGCTTTTGGTTTATGTGGATCATTTATAAAAAGTAATTTTTTTTACTTAGTTGATTTGACATACTTTTCTTATGACGTAGTCACGTATAAGGTTATAGCTTTTCTCAAGAACGGTGCGTGGTACGTAAAATATATAATGTATGGTGTCGCGTCGTTTTAGGAAATTGCCAACTTAAAACAATTTATAAAAATTTAATGAAAACCAATAACAAGGCTGCGTTTAAGAGCATATCCATTTTAGGATACAATTAAAGTCATTGTGTATAAGTCAAAAGAACTGTTACTAAAAATTTATAATATATATTTTGTAACTTTTAACTTTGATTGACAACCTCACTAAAGCTAAGTTCTGAATCTGAAGATGAGGAGGGTGATAGATATCACGGCACCTAGGCCTCAGTAGGCCCGTTGTGCTTCCTCCTAAAGGAAACTCCTCACTCAGTACGCCACCCATCCCACTGATTTAAAGTAGGTGAGAACGTCCGAGGGAATCTCCTTGATGTCGGCTAAGAAAAGCCAATACTCGCCCGCATGGATCTTCTCTTGGATGAGAGTGCAGGGAGAGTCACAAAGGATGTGCTCCACCGTCTCGTCTTCCTGTTCACAACCTCTACATAGAGGCGTGTCATTTATACCCATTCTAAAAGGTGACTAAAGCTAAGTTATACAACAGTGTATACTTTTAACATTACAGTTCAAAGGTGGCCGTTCAGAAAATCCTGAAAGATATATATCCAATTATTAATATCCCCTATAAAATAACCCATACAAAAAAATTCCATGACAAAAAAATCCTTTAAAAAATATTCCATAAAAAATCCGATGTCAAACTTACTAATACAAAAATATCCTTATCTTTCTCATTATGATTTAATTACCACTACAAAGAATGCAGAGCACGAGTTTGTACTAGCCATATGGAAGATGATGGTTAGTTGTGGTTAGTTTAAATGGGGATGTGTTAATTACAACACAAAGAAATGCAGAGCACGTGTTTGTACTGCAATATGGAAGATGATGGTTAGTTTTGGTTAAAATAATGGAAAGATAAGAATGTTTTTTTTTATTATATATATATATATATATATATATATATATATATATATATATATTTTTATATATATATATATATATATATATGTATATGATGTTTTTGTCATGGAATTTTTTTTTTTGTAAGGGATATTTTGGCATGGGATATTAATTATCGGGATATATTGACTGAAATTTTCTGACCGGAATTCTGTTCAAAAAGGGAGTCAAGAATAGTTATTTAACCAGTAAGGGTATTAATCGCCAGTTAATTCCCGAGTTAGTTAAAATATTTTTTTGGCCATCGTTTTAAATTATTAAATTGAAAAAATTATAATGTTGTTTGGTTGTACTTCGATTTAGGATTTAGGGCAACCAACTTGATAGATGTTTTGATTTAAATGACAAGATTACAAGTAGAATCAGTTTGTTATGTGTATTTTTAGTTGCCTATTCTAGAATCGTTTATTATGGTCCAAGAGCTGGTAGCTATTTTAAAAGTAGGTATTTAAGGCACTATGGAAACTGATTCTTTTATAATATCTTAACACAAAAACACATACCTGGCTAAATGGTAGCGGGACTAAAACGCACCCCAATTTTTAGGTTTGAATTTTTTTTGCAAAAAATATTTTTGAGGACTCCTAAAATTTTAAAAATTTTAAATTTTGTATAAAAGTTAAAACATAAAAAGTCAAATCTTTTAATTGAGTCAGATCTTTGAAAAATGATTTTTTTTTCAAAAAATCGAATAAATATTTTTCAAACACTTTTAAGATTTTACCAGATCTATATTTATACAGATAGAGAAACCATTTTTAAAGAGATGACCATTTCACTGGGACATTTTACCTGCCAGGTGATCAAAAAGATTTTACATAGGTGCGAGTGTACAGCTTTATGGGGTAAGTTAAAATGCAAGAGTAAGCGTATATAAACCGCTGTCACAGTTGAAAGACATTGCGATGCGATTGGCTTTCATCAAACCACGTGTCTTACAACACCCGTGAGGTCTTTACTGAGTATTGTGAAGTAGAAATAAATGTTAAAATTATTTTTATAACCCATTTGCTTATAAGTAAAAAAATATAGTACATTGTATTTATCTTTTTATACTTTATATAAGTCAGTAAATTAGAACTTTTTTCTAACTCTCTGTCGACTAATTTAATACATTGTGTATTAACTTTAGCGTGAATTGCAACGTCTATCAGCTGACACAGCGGCCGATATACGCTTTTTCTTGCACTTTAACTTACCGATACCGCTGTTCATTCGCATTTATGTATTAAAATTTTGATCACCTGGCAGGTAGAATGTCTTAGTGAAATAATCTATCTGTTTGACAATAGGTAAATTTAAGAATTGAGATAAAACAATGTTTTTTGTTTTTGTTTATTATTGTAATCTAAATATGTATCAAATATTGTCGATTAGTTGTTAATACCACATAGCATCAAATTATCTTGGTTGTTTTTGTTTAAGTTATTTTAAATAAATAAAAATTAGTTTACAAATACAACATTCTATAAATATTTTTCGTTAGTCAAACTCATATGCGACAGGGCTCGTTTGTTAGTAGATATAAAAACATAAAATTTTCTGAATTTAAGTTTCTAATTCTTCAGATAGGTTTAAATAATTTTTGTTTAATAATGTTTTGATTAGCTGCCTATATATTTGTCAGTCATTAATTAATACTTTTACTAAATTAACTTAAAGATCGATAGGAAATCCCTCATGTACCTTTTTTATATATGCTCAAAAATTAAATTATATCATATATTTTTAACCGATATTTAAATTAAATAATAATTGATCCTTGTTTTGCATGTCAACTATAAATTTGTATTTTATTCGCAGATAACACTTTTTGTTATCTAATTAAGAGCTAGTCGTATAAGAAAATTTTGAAAAGTTCCCAAAAATATACTTTCTATTATAAGCCAAATAGTAATTTAACATAAAAAAAGGCCAACAAGCGCACATAAAAAAATATTTATTAAGCGTTTGTTTAAAAATATTTTTTTAGAGGCTTATTTCATTACTTAATGCGTGTTAGGCAATATAACAGCAAAATAAATATTTAGAATATTATTGTTAACCACAAATGCTTTTGGTTTATGTGGATCATTTATAAAAAGTAATTTTTTTTACTTAGTTGATTTGACATACTTTTCTTATGACGTAGTCACGTATAAGGTTATAGCTTTTCTCAAGAACGGTGCGTGGTACGTAAAATATATAATGTATGGTGTCGCGTCGTTTAAGGAAATTGCCAACTTAAAACAATTTATAAAAATTTAATGAAAACCAATAACAAGGCTGCGTTTAAGAGCATATCCATTTTAGGATACAATTAAAGTCATTGTGTGTAAGTCAAAAGAACTGCTACTAAAAAATTTATAAATATATTTTGTAACTTTTAATTTGATTGACAACCTCACAAAACCCAGTTCTGAATCTGAAGATGAGGGGGGTGATAGATATCACGGCACCTAGGCCCCCAGTAGGCCCGTTGTGCTTCCTCTAAAGGAAAACCCTCACTCAGTACGCCACCATCCACTGATTTAAGGAAAATTAAACGTCGCCGAGGGAATCCCCTTGATGTCGGCTAAGAAAAGCCAATACTCGCCCAGCATGGATCTTCTCTTGGACGAGTGCGGGGCAGTCACAAAGGATGTGCTCCACCGTCTCGTCTTCCTGTTCACAACCTCTACATAGAGGCGTGTCATTTATACCCATTCTAAAAGGTGACTAAAGCTAAGTTATACAACAGTGTTTTACTTTTAACGTACAGTTCAAAGGTGGCCGCCCAGAAAATCTAGAAGATATATATCCCAATTATTAATATCCCATGACAAAATAACCCATACAAAAAAATTCCATGACAAAAACATCTTTTAAAAAAATATTCCATAAAAAAATCCGATGTCAAAAACTTACTAATACAAAAATATCCTTATCTTCTCATTATGATTTAATTACCATACAAGAAATGCAGAGCACGAGTTTGTACTAGCCATATGGAAGATGATGGTTAGTTGTGGTTAGTTTAAATGGGGATATTTTTAAATTTACAACACAAAGAAATGCAGAGCACGTGTTTGTACTAGCAATAGGGGAAGATGATGGTTAGTTTGGTTACACATAATGGAAAAGATAAGAATTTTTTTTATTATATATATATATATATATATATAATAAAAATTTTATTAAAAATAAATATTTATATTAAATAAAAAAACTTCAACTTTTTATTTAAACCCCTTTATCCAAGCATCCCATTGTCTGAATTAACCATCCCCTTTAAAATATTTAATACAAACTCGTGCTCTACATTTTTTTTGTAAATTAAATCATAATGAGAAAGATAAAAGATCACGGCGGGGTTTTTGACATGGATTTTATGGGTATTTTTTAAATTTATGGGTAGCAATGAACCGTTTTTAGTTATTAAAATTGGGAGGAAAATCTTTTTTTTGGGGGCACCTTTTTTAGGATGGGTTTTATAAAAGCTTTAGCACAAGAAGGTGTAAGTGACGAGAAGGTTAGGGTTTGGAAAGCGGATCGTCAGAAGAAGATTTGCGGGCGTTTGCTAGCCGCATCAGAAAAGGCGACGTTTCCCCTTTACTTTAAATCGGTGGGAGGGGTGGCGTACTGGTGGGAGTTTCCTTGGAGAAGCACAACGAAGCCAAATTTGCCGTGATATCCCCCCTTCGAATTCAGAACTTTTTTAAGGGTTGTCAATCAAATTAAAGTTACAAAAATATTATAATTAAGAAACCCGATTCCTTTTTGACTTTGGTGTATCTTGGATATCTCTAAAACCCCCTTGTTGGGTTTTCTTAAATTTTTATAAAATTTTTTAAGTTGGAAATTTTCCCCTAAAACGACGCGACACTCTATACGTCCACAACCCCCTTGAAAGTAAAACCCCATACGTATTTTAAAAAAAGTATGTCAATCAACAAGAAAAAAATTCAAATGATCACATAAACCAAAAGCATTTGTGGTTCTTATTCTAAAATTTTTTTTGTTTTGCTGTTAATATGCCCTAAATAAAAAACTAATAAATTTTTTTTAAAATTTTCCTAAAATTTTTTTTTGGTTTAAACTATTTAACTATAATAGAAAATATATTTTTGGGACTTTCAAAATTTTTTATACGACTAGCTAATTTGTCAAAAGTGTTAAACTCGAATAAATACATTTTTTAGTTGACATGCAAAAACAAAGGGTCAATTTTTATTTTTTAAATATCGGTTAAAAAAATATGATATAAAATTTTTGACATATATAAAAAAGGTATGAGATTTCTATCGATCTTTAAGTATTTAAAAGTATTGGTGTTTGACAATATTTTAGACAGCTAAATCAAAACATTATTAAAACAAAATATTTAAACCTTCTGAGCTTAAATTCGAAATTTTGGTTTTATATCTCCAAACGAGCCCTGTGCATATGAAATTTGACTAACGAAAAATGAATTTTTTTTGTAAACTAATTTTATTTATTTAAAAAAACCAAACAAAAAAAACCAAGATAATTTATTTTTTATTAACAACTAATCGACAATATTTGATACATATTTAGATTACAATAATAAACAAAAAACAAAAACATTGTTTTATCTCAATTCTTAAATTTACCTATTGTCAAACAGATAGATTATTTCACTAAGACATTCTACCTGCCAGGTGATCAAAATTTTTCCCCAAAGCGAATGAACAGCATCGGTGGGGAAAGTGCAGAAAAAAGCGTATATCGGCCGCTGTGTCAGCTGATAGACGTTGCATTTACAAAAAGTTAATACAATTTTTAAATTGGGCGACAGAAAAGAAAAAAGTTCTAATTACTTAAAAATAAAGTATAAAAAAAAAATACAATGTATATATTACTTATAAGCAAATGAGTATAAAAAAAATTTTAACAAATTCTCTTTACTCGTAAAGGCCCCCAGTTTGTTAATGTTTGACCCAAACGCATCTGAATGCTTTTCAACTGTGACACGTTTATTACGCTTTACTTTTTGCATTTTAACTTTACCTAAAACCCTTCACCCCCTTTTTTAAAATCTTTTGATCACCTGGCATAAAATCAGTGAATGGTTAAAACTCTTTAAAAATGAGATTTCTCATCTGTTAAATATAGATCTGGTAAAATCTTTTTAAAAATGTTTGAAAAAAATTTATTCGATTTTTTAAAAAATCATTTTCAAGGTCTGACTCAATTAAAAGATTTGACTTTTTATGTTTTCTTTTTTTTCAAAATTTAAAAATTTTTAAGGAGGCCAAAAATTTTCAAAAAATTTAAAAAAAAAGGGGGGCGTTTGTCCGCTGCCGAAGCCAGGCAAAGTGTTTTTATGTTAGTATTATAAAGAATCAGTTTCATGTGCTTAAATACCTATATAGCTACCAGCTCTTGGGCCATAATTAAACGATTCAAAATGGCAACTAAATACGCATAACAACTGATTCTACTTGAAATCTTGTCATTTTAAAATCAAACATCTATCAAGAGAGGACCCCTAAATCCCCAAATACCCAAACAGCATTATAATTTTTTCAATTTTAATTTAAAACGATTTAAAAAATATTTTAACTAACTCGGGAATTCGGCGTTAATACCCTTTCTTTAAATAATATTTTGACTCCCCTTTTTAACAGAATTCCCGGGCAGAAAATTTCGGGCAAATTTCCCGATAATTAAAAAATCCCATGCCAAAATATCCCTTACAAAAATTCCATGACAAAAACTTTCATATAATATATATATATATATATATATATATATATATATATATATATATATATATATATATATATATATATATATATATATATATATATATATATATATATATATATATATAATAAAAAAACATTTTTTTATCTTCCTATGTGTAACCAAAATTTCCAAATCATCTTCCAATTCTTGCAAACACGTCCTCACCTTCTTTTTTTTAAAGCCCCCACTTTTGTAACCCAACTAACCATCATTTTCCCCATGGCTTTTTTTAACTCATTTCTTTGTATGGAAAATCTTAATGAAGATAAGGATTTTTTTGTATTGTAATTTTTTGACATGGGGTTAGGGGAAATTTAAAAGTGTTTTGTCAGGGAAAATTTTTTTGTATATATTTTGTAAGGATTTAATTTTTTTCCATTTTCGACGCCACACCTTAAAGAAGTATGCACTGTTGTATGGCTTTTTTAGTCACCTTTTAAAATGGTAAGACGCCCTCGGGGTGTGAACGGGAAGACAGACGGTAGACATCCAAAACTGCCTCCCCCGTCAAAAGATCCATGCTATGGGCCACCGACATCAAACCCCCCGGCCGTTCTCCCCTACAAAATTTGGATAGGGGGTACTAATTGAGTTTCTGGGAAAAGGAACACAACGAATCCCCAAGTCGATATCACCCCTCATCTTCAATTCAAAAACCCCACAGGGAGTTGTCAATCAAAGTTAAAAGTTACAAAATATATATTATAAATTTTTAGAAACGGTTCTTTGACTTACTGTGACTAATTGTATCGGATTTGGTGGTTTTTTATTTATAAAGTTTTTAAAGTGGCAATTTCCTAAAACGACGCGACTTTCATTATATTTACGTCCGCACGTTCTTGGAAAAACTAACATGCGTGACTCGCCCAAAAAAAAATGTCAAATCACAAAAAAAAAATTACTTTTTTTAAATGATCCACATAAACCAAAGCGTTTTGTTAACAATAATATTCTAAATATTTATTTAATTTATTGCTAACACCAGTAAATTAAAAAAAAAAATTTAACAAACGCAATAAATATTTTTTTATGTGACTTTTGTTTTTTATGTTAATATATTTGGCTTATAATAGAAAGTTTGTCAAATTATACTGGGTCTTATTAGATAACAAAAGTGTCTACGAATAAAATACAAATTTATAGTTGACATGCAAAACAGGATCATATTAATTTAAATATCGTTAAATATTGATATTTAGAGCAATATAAAAAAAGGGACCCTGAGGATTTCCTATCGATCTTAGAAAAATTTTGTAAATAATTAATGACTGACAAAATATAGGAAAACTAATCAACATTATTAAACAAAAATTATTGTTTTCTGAAAAATTAGAACAAATTCAGAAATTTATGTTTAATCTACTAACAAACGGCCTTTTCCATATATTTGATAACAAAAAATTATAGAATTTTGGGATTTGTAAACTAATTTTTGATAAATACAAACAACAACCAAGATTGATGCTATGTGGTATTCCTTTTAAACGGCAATATTTATTTCATATTTAGATACAATAATAAACAAAAACAAAAAAAAAAATTATTTAAATACGATAAAAACACCGAAATCGACTTTAAAAACGGCCTTGGAAAAACATGAATGGGATAATGTTTGTGAGGTCTTCGTTGTGTAAAAATGCTCCAAGCGGGGTCCCATGTTTTTGCGAAGAAAGTAAAAACATTATCTGACTGTTTAAACAAATGAAATATTGAGACAAAAATTAGAATTGCGTTGTTCGAATTAAAGGTTAAGCGTGCTCTTTGTCAATATTAAGAAGATCATGAAAGGAAACCCTTTTTTAATGGTCCATCGATGAAAAAAGTTTTAAGGATACTTGTTAAACGATGAAAATGGGATACTGAACTGTTAAAATCATCATTAAAATTTTAATAACCGTTATTAAATTTTGTTAATAAAATAAAGGGGGTGACTAAAAAGGTTTAATAGATGTCATTAAAGTCAACTTATAGCTTTACTTTATTAATTATTAAAGGACTTTAATAATTTTTTTAATTTCTTTAAATAATTATTATTAAAGTCAGTTAATAGTGGTAACTAAATTACTTTAATAATACGGATTACTTTACCATCCGTTTTTTTTGGCATTCATATATAGTTATAAAGATAATTATATCTATATGGCGACCTGCAATGGTATGCATGAGCGCTTGTTCCGGAAACAATATTCATGCTTCATGCATAAAAATAGCATGCGAAAAAGATTTGTTCCGGGAAAAAAAATGGGCCGAAAATACCGCTGCGGGGTCACACTTCACACTGTAAGTGAGCCGATCACTAAAAGGGCCCAAGATTAAAATCTTTATTGAAAGAAGACAAATTGTACAACACGCCATTATCATATTTTACCGATACAACGCGAAATTTTTTTTTCTGTTCAGTGACGCGTACCTTCAAAAACGGGAACTCTTTAAGAAATGACCGTTGCGGCAGACTCCACGCGGGGTTTCTCTTTTCGGTTTCTGCCTTCGGTACTCTTCGGATTAATTCGCGACTTTTGTTAAAGGTTTTTAATGATCATCTTTAAGGGTTTAAAGATCATCTTTAAGGGTGTTGCAGTTGCTATTTATCTTGTTTTATTATGGCTGCAAACTATTTAAAAAGGGTTTTAAAATAATAAAAAATCTGTAAATCTGTTTAATAAAAACTATTATAATTTTAAATTTAAATTTTTTATAAAATACTTTAATAAATTCGTTTTTTTAATTTTCTACGATCAAGTAGTAGTATCAATTAATCTTGCTAATAATTTATTATTAATGCCATTAATAAAAAAAATTATTTTTCCCTATGAAGTTTAATTCTGAATATAATTTGGTTTAAAAAGTCTTTTTAAAAAAAAATACAGTGGCTTTAAATCTCTAATTAGGATAATTAACAAAAAAATAATTAAAGACATATCGGATTTTCTCGTGTACAAGCTTATTTATTTTTATTTCAGGCGAAGAAAAAGCCACTTCTTTATTTAAAACAAAAACGAAACCGACTTCTATGGGCAGAGAGCATAAAAACTGGGTCCCAACATCAATGGGATTCAGTTATCTGGAGTGATGAATCGAAGTTTGAAGTATGTGTTAGCGATTCCGTAGGGTACCCCATGCGGGGAAAGAATATCACCGACTCAAAAGGGGAGTGGGACGTCTTCTTTTCATTAATGGCACCGTTAATTCTTTTCATTGATGGCACCGTTAATGCTGTTAAATAAAAAATCATTTTACACAAAGAATTGCTAACATCTGAATCCTGAAGATGATGGTTAGTTTGGTTACACATAATGGAAAAGATAAGAATTTTTTTTTATTATATATATATATATATATATATATATATATATATATATATATATATATATATATATATATATATATATATATATATATATATATATATATATATATATATATATATATTTTTTTTTTGATTTTTTTGTCATGGAATTTTTTTTTTGTAAGGGATTTTTTTGGCATGGGATATAATTATCGGATATTTTGGGCTGAAATTTTCTGACCGGAATTCTGTTCAAAGAGTCAAGAATAGTTATTTAACCGTAAGGGTATTAATCGCCAGTTAATTCCCGAGTTGGTTAAAATATTTTTTGGGCCCTCGTTTTAAATTATTAAATTGAAAAATTATAATGTTGTTTGGTTGTACTTCGATTTAGGATTTAGGGCAACCAACTTGATGAAAGTTTTATTTAAATGACAAGATTACAATAGAATCAGTTTGTTATTTTGTATTTTTTAGTTGCCTATTCTAGAATCGTTTATTATGGTCCAAGAGCTGGTAGCTATTTTAAGTAAATTTTTTAGGCACTATGGAAACTGATTCTTTTATAATATCTTAACACAAAAACACATACCTGGCTAAAAAGGTAGCGGGACTAAAACGCACCCCAATTTTTAGGTTTGAATTTCTTTTCAAAAAATATTTTTTTAGGACTCCCAAATTTTAAAAATTTTAAATTTTGTATAAAAGTTAAAACATAAAGTCAAATCTTTTTAATTGAGTCAGATCTTTGAAAAATGATTTTTTTTTCAAAAAAAATCGAATAAATATTTTTCAAACACTTTTAAGATTTTACCAGATCTATATTTATACAGATAGAGAAACCATTTTTAAAGAGATGACCATTTCACTGGGACATTTCCTGCCAGGTGATCAAAAAAATTTTACATAGGTGCGAGTGTACAGCTTTATGGGTAAAGTTAAAATCAAAAAGTAAGCGTATATAAACCGCTGTCACAGTTGAAAAAACATTGCGATGCGATTGGCTTTCATCAAACCACGTGTCCCAACAACACCCGTGAGGTCTTTACTAGTATTGTGAAGTAGAAATAAATGTTAAAATTATTTTTATAACCCATTTGCTTATAAGTAAAAAAATATAGTACATTGTATTTATCTTTTTATACTTTATATAAGTCAGTAAATTAGAACTTTTTTCTAACTCTCTGTCGACTAATTTAATACATTGTGTATTAACTTTAGCGTGAATTGCAACGTCTATCAGCTGACACAGCGGCCGATATACGCTTTTTCTTGCACTTTAACTTACCGATACCGCTGTTCATTCGCATTTATGTATTAAAATTTTGATCATGGCGGTAAATGTCTTAGTGAAAAATCATCTTTTGACAATAGGTAAATTTTTAAAATTGAGCGGTCGGTTTAGCCTCGCTATCCCTCAGGTAAGTCTGCATCTTTGTGTTTGGATATTATAAGAACCACTTCTAAAGTTTTTATTGTGCCTCAAATACCTACTCTAAAATATTTACCAGCTCTCCTACTATCTATAGAAAATCATGCACTAATAAGAGCTCTCAATATAAGATTTTGAATGCGTTAATGATACTATTCAGCATTCGGAAATCAGTTCGTGTAAGTGGGCTTACTATAGAAAATGTATCGTAGCTCGCCATTTTAAGTCCTAGTGACGAGTAGATCCATGAATGAAAGTTGTTTGTTTTCTTAGAATTCCACTTTGAGTAGGTCTTTTAGTAAATAAAGTTTAAATGACCTAGGAAGCCAAAGGGAGTTTCTCCGCCGAAAGGCTATATGATAAATAGGTTTTCAAAATATCTGACCCGTAGTTTATATACAGAGTAATTTAAGATCTTACGTATTGACTCGCTCCCGTATTTTTGTGGTCTATGCATACGCAAAGTCTTTTGAAGCAGTTCTAACTGACTTGTTGGGGTTTTCCAGGAAATGAAGGATAATATTTAAATCCCTATTTAAATCATTTTGATACACCGATTTCTTCCTGTCAAGATTTAAAGTTGTTCTAAATTTTATAAAAATGCTTTTAACGGTGTGTCTTGTAGAAACAGCTCCATAAGAATGTCGAGCTGCATACACACGAACAGTAGCAGTAGCGTTATAATTAATTTCAATAAATAAAAAAATAATTTTTTGTTTTTCTTCTCTTAAATAAACTATTTTTTCATACAAATTATGTATTTTAGATTTATGAATAATATAGGTCCTAAAGTCTTCTTGTTTTACTTTAACAAATATAGGATTATGAACTTGCCAAATAATACAGTTGGCTATTATAAAAAAGAAAAACATTATTCTTAGCTTTTCTTAGTCTAAAATAATAAAAATTCCTACCATATCCCGGGTAATAATTTTACAAGCGTAAAACGTATATATCGATAAACTGTCTTTGGAAATTCCAAGTGAAAAAGGAAACATTCTTGGCTGCTTTCCATATTATCGCCTGAAATTCATGTCTTAGAAATAAGAAAACATGGATCAGTTTTAACAATCCTTTTTACTCCTTGTTTGAGTACTTTTGAAAATTCCTATTGCTAGAATAATTGTATTTTTCTTAAAGTTTCCTTAAATTTACACGTTAAAAGATGTTATTGCTATTTTAGTATCCATAACTAGTTGATGTTTACATATGTAATAATATTATTGTTATATTAGATGTAAGCCAGCTGATTCATAAGAGTAAGTATAATCATTAAAGCAACAAAAAAGGTTATTGTTGTAATTAATGTTAAAAGATATCTGATTGCGCCATGATTTCCGGAATAACCTGTAGATTACTAAAATCAAATATCCAACCATTTATTTTCGGGTAATTTTTTTAAACAATGGCCTTTTTTCGTTTTTTTTTTTAATAAAACAAAAAGTACTGGCTATATCGCTTTACTCATAAAAGACCGTTTGAGAATTTAAAAACCTACAAAATGATTTTTGAAAAATCCCGATCCGACCATTTTTTACCAAAAAAAAGCCGAAAAAACGCTTTAAACAAACCTTTTTTCAAAAACTTGTATCATCGTCAATTTTTAATGTTAATGGCTGATTTTTTTTGAAAATGATATTCAATAACATATACTTTGAGCTGCCGAAAGATGAAAATTGTCGCATTAATAGTTTTTATTCAATCGCACTATAAATGAATTAGGTCCTTATCTTGCAAGTGCCGTGAATATTAGGCAAATGGTCCGATTTGAATTTTTAAAACGGCTTTTTAAAGTTGAGATTAAAAGCTACAAATAGTATGTCTCACATTTTCTTCTAAGTTTCGAGAACATTGTTTAAAATGCTTGTGAACCTAGCGCGTCATGCCAAAGGAAGAAGGAGAAGCGAGAGACGGGCTTCGTATCGCGAATTTTCGCTCGACGCGCTAGGTTCACAAGAATTTTTAAAAATGTTCTTTAAACTTATATGAAAATGTGATTTGTAGCTTTTAATCTTAACTAAAAGCCATTTTAAAAATTCAAATCGGCATTTGCCCAATTCGCGGCATATAGACAACGGCTAATTTGTTTAAAGTGCGATTGAATAAAAATTAATGCGACAATTTTCATCTTTCGGCAGCTGAAAGTATATTTTATTGACTATCATTTCCCAAAAAATCAGCACTTAATATTGAAAATTAACGGAGATACGAATTTTTAAAAAAAGGTATGTTTAAAGCGTTTTTCCGGCTTTTCTCGGTGAAAAATGGTCGGATCGGGATTTTTTAAAAACCATTTTGTTGGTTTTTAAATTCTCTACAAACGGTCTTTTATAAGTAAAGTGATATAGCCAGTAATATTTACTATAATTTTTTTACGAGAACATGGGATAACGTTTTATAATAAAAAGACTAAGATTTTTTAAAATTTGTGACGAAGTTACTAACATCTTAAAAAGGCAGCAGGAAACTTATTAAATCATCACTGAAATATTTTTTAAATTATCTTATAGTGATATAAGTAAAAAACTTGTTTTATTCCTTGTTGTAGTTTACTTACAGTCACTCTAATAAATTGGAAACTTAAAACTTAAGTTTAACTTGTAAAATAAGAACGGGTTTACTATATCTTAAAACTAAGTTGTATTTAAAATGTAAAACTCACAGTTATTTGTTAACTTTTTTCCGTACTTTTGCAATAAAATTTCTAAAATCAACAAAACCAATTAAGGAGAACATTTAAAGCATCCTTTTTGGTTTAGAATTCTATTATATTAAATACAAAACTGTCAGTAGACGCAAAAAAATGTTTTACAATTTAATAATTATGACAAAAAAAACTAAAAAAAAAACAAATGTTTTGCTTTGGTGCTAAAACAGATCGTACATATTGTCGAAGAATGACGTATCTACTCTAATTGAAGCACCGTCAGTATTAGATAATTTTGCAATAAATGAAACTAGTTTAAATTCATTTTTAAATTACTGGTTGTATTCATAATATTAGTTAAACTAAAATTGGGTTAACTTACTAAGAGATTAAATTTTAGAACTTGCAATGCGGCAGTTGTTAGCTAAGGAGTCTGTATGCTCTAAATTAATATTTTCCCTGCAAAAACTTCTAGAGCAGATCTCTGAGTAAGGTTGTCCGCTAAACGGTGAAAAATAATTAAAAGATACAATGTTTAGGGCTCTGTTTAGGACTTTCTTGTTTCAAAAAAAATTGGAAGGCTTAAAATCTGTTTAAAAACTAAAAAAAATTAGTTAACTTTAGAGAGCTGTGCGCGATAAAACTGATATATCGACATATACCATAAGACAAGTTCTGTGTAAAATATAATTATTTTTATAGTACGATTTTTGGAGGACTTCGAAAAGATTATGAGGAGGATTCGTTATACTAATTTAGAGTAGATTTTACTATTTTTGTGGCAATAGATGTAAAAATCAATAGACTATTTTCTTTTGCCTTGAAAAATTTTTCCCAAATAGGTTCATGCTTATAAAGTAATATTTATAACTTTTAACGATTAAGCAAAGTATGTTTAAATAGAGAAAAGCTTACTCTAAATCCTCATTGGTTGGGAGAATTTTTAAAAAACTTTTTTTTATTTCGGTTTTAATTTTGGTTAAACAACAATTTCAAAAATGAATGCGTAAGTTCTAGAAAAAAAATATAAGTTGATATGCTATGGCTGAAAAGTTTTCAAAATCGGTCTCTACCTGATGAAAATTTTATATTAATATCATGAATATTGTGTAGAAAAAGATTAGTAGGGGAATAAATATGACATTGCCTGAGATTAAATATAACTATTTACAAAATTCTGTTTAGAATTTTTAAAAATATGTGTATTTTAACACAAAAAGGTAATATATATATATATATATATATATATATATATTATATATATATATATATATATATATATATATATATAGGAATAGGAATGAGATGTGGTTTTATGACGGTGCCCCTGCACATTTAGCATCCAAGCGCGAGAGTTTTAAATCAAAATTTCAATAATCGTTGGATAGGTAGGGGAGGGACTCAACCATGGCCTCCTGTTGAGACCTTAATAGTTTGGATTATTTCCTTTGGGGACATCTAACATTAGTTCCAAACACCTATTCAAAATGAAAGGGGCTAGAAATCAATAATGGACTATTGTAGACGATTGGGGAAAAAAACCAGGAATTTTCAGAGGGTACGCGAATCAATGAGGAAGATTGGATGCGTGCCTACAGGCGGGTGGCATTTCCAACATTTATTTGATTTTTATCTGGTTTTTCATCCTGTTTTTATTTAGTGTTCGTCTGTCATTTTTTTTTTTTAATATTTTATGTTGATTAAAAAAAAATTAATTTCAAAATTGTTTCATTTTTTCAAAACACGAAAAAGATTATTTCAAACCAAAATTTTTCGAAAACGATTGCTCTAGAAAAATCTAATAAGACTATCTTTTTCGCATAAAAGTGACTGAAATTCATTTCTTTTACCAAAAATAAAAATACAGGGTTGTACAAAAAATCATGAGCCTTTGAAAGTGAGAATATACATGTTGCGCCCTCTACAAGTAAGAGCTAAATTAAGAACAAATTCAAATTTCTCATGTCAAAAAACCCCAGGTACCAATTTTCGTTCCCGGGAAAACGGCATTATTTAGGAAATTATGCAGAAACATAAATAAATAAAACTTTGACACCCTGTATCTTGAAAGCGAAGCATCTTAGACCACACGTTCATGACTTTTTACCTTAAAAATACTTGAAAAATCACTCTCTGAAATATCGACTTATTAAATAACACCCTGTTTTTTTTTTATATATATATATATATATATATATATATATATATATATATATATATATATTTTATATATATATATATATATATATATATATATATATATATATATATATATATATATATATATATATATATATATATATATATATATATATATATATATGATAATCGCATTTAAGTTTATTTCAAAAGTGTCTGCCCACAGGACAAGTATGGTAAAAACTAATGCTTGCCATTAGGACCTTGTGTAAAAATATCGTGCCCTGACATTACCTACGACTAAAAGACGATTGTAGAAAGATATAGGAAGTGGAAGTAGCGAAAATTGTATATCATCTTAGGATACTACTTTAAGATAGGTGTTTTTAGTGTTTCTTATTGGAAAAGTATTATATATTCTTCAAATATGAAGAGTGGTCGAGAAAAGATAAATGTCGAAAAATAGATAATTTGAGAAAAAATGTTCTTTACTTTTTAAAGCTATACAGATAATTAATAAAATACTTATAGAACGTTCTTAAATAATAAAATTTATATTGCAATAAGCTAGTATAAAATTATTTAATTTTTATTTATTTGGAGGTTATGGCAACGAAACTTTTTTTAACATACACATGTATACCTAAATAAAGATTCTAAAGTAAATTTGATTAAACAGTTTTTTTACATGCTTCATAATAATTGTCATATTTTTTTTTTCTTCAGTAACTGCTATCTTGCTTTGTTTGCCTGGTTTTTAACTGCTTTTTGATATCCAGATCAGTCTTTTTTTTAATAATTATATTAACATTTTGATAATACATCACTGCTCGGTAATATCTATTTAATACTAGGCAACAAGTTTTTAAAACGACGCCAGGACGGGTAGACCATAGCAAATTAAATATTTAGAATGTTATGTTATGTTATATTGGATTGTAGCTCCACTCACGTAATTCTTTTATTTTTCTTTATTTAAAGAATATTTCCCCAAATTGTTAAAATATTTTTTAAAAATTTATATTTATAATAATGTTAGTAAAAATTATGTTTATGAAATACAAAAAACTTAAATTTTACCACTACTAACATAAATTTCTCCGTAAAATTTATTTAACTTATAAATCTCTTCCATTATAAAATTGGTTATATTTTATTTAATGTAAAACTTGCAAATACAGAAATTAAAAATAAAAAAATTAAAGCACACATTCTGGTAATACCCTTAAATGGTCTAAAGTTTAAAACTAAAATTAAATCATATTGCCTGGATAATGATAAACGCAATCCACTGAACAGCAAACTAAATATTTGTTTTGTATTAGCAATTTTATGAAAATATTGGATTTTGCGGCATGTAGCTAAACAATGTCAGTTCTGTATTTTTAAATTTGTGTATATGTATATAATTTGATTTAATAAAGTAAAAAAAAAACATTTTTTTTTACGTTAAGGCAAAATTAAAAAAAGGCAAGGAGTAAAGTACTAATGTAAGGTATAGTCATTAAAAAAATGTGGGCAATATCTTGCCCTTTTTTAATACGCTTGGGTTCATTCAAGAAAAAATGTATTATATTATAATAGAAGTACTCTATTGTCATCAGTGGTTAAAATAAAAAAAGTACTGGAAAAAATAAAAAGTTAAATATGTTGGTATTAGATTCACACAATAGTAAATTATATTTATTATAAGAATATTTTTTATTTTATTTATTTTTTTTTTTTTATTTAATTAGCGCATTAACCTCTTAGGGTTATTGGCAAAACATTAAATTAATCCAAACATTATTAAACATTCTGGGTTTTTAAAAATACATTTAGCAACAATTCATCATAATTCTTAATTATAGTTCATTAATTAGACCAGTGGTAGTTAGGAATCTTATAAAGGCGTTATAGTCACAGTTTTTTCAAGTGTTTTTACAATGTCTAGAATCTGCTGCCTGTTTTTGCACTTTTGAGGAGTCTATAAGTAGATGTTGTATACTTAAAGGGTTTTGCACTGTTCGCATTGTGGTTGGCCTGATTGCGTTATAGATAACTGTGGGTTAATTTGGTATGTCTATTCTTTTTGGGAAAAAAACTTGTTCTTTTCGTCGCACTGGGATATTGGCGGGGTAGCACTGTGTCTTTTATTTTGCAGTTTGGTACCGAATGTTCCACTTTATGCCACCCCCTAGTAATGTGGTTTTTAATAAACTGTTTGGCGTCAGTTACTGTCGATGCACAACCTTTGCCTCTGGTGGACCGCACAACGGGCTGCTCTGTCTGCTTTCTTTTCCAACAATACCAATATGTGAAGGAACCCATATAAATTTAACTGCCTTCCAGCAACTGCGGGGCATAAAGTAGTTTTATATTTTAACTAAATAGTACGATATACATTTAATAAGTTTCCTCTGATATGGATTATTTAAATCATTTCCAAAAAAACTAGCATAATAATATAGAAAGCATAAAACTAAATTAAATCAGTAAAAAAAAATTAACTAGGCATATTTGTAATTACTAAAACTATAAAAATACGGGGAAAGCTTATATTTAAAAGTCGACGAAAAAGGGCCAAAATATGTAAATTTATAGAAATGTAGATTTTGGGAACCGGATTAATTAGTATACTTTACTGCAAAAAAAAACTTAATGGCTTGTAAAATATATGCCTGACGTAAAACCGGTAGCCGACCATAAATGAAAAAACTGCTGAGATTCAGTTTTACCGCTGATGGTTTACCCATCCTGGCGTCGCATGATTCTTATATAACTGTTTATTATTTTTAGTTTTAGTACATATTTATCTGAACAGTAGGTATTATTTTCGAGATAAATAAACGTTTGTAAAACATAAAGAACATAACGCAGGTATTGGAAAAGCAGTTTAAAACCCAAAAACTTTAAAAGAAAGCAAATAATCAGCAACTAAAAAAAATAAAATAAAATAAAATAAAAATGATGTAAATTAAGTGATAGGTAACAACTTCTCAGTTATATTTTCTTAACAAACATTTGGTTTTATTAAAAAATGTATTTACAAAATCCTTGTAACCAGCAAAACTGTAATTTTTTTTTGTTTTTGCTCCATAAAAGTAAACATTTCACTTCACTTGTTTAAAAAAAAAACCGTTGTGACTCCTTATTCCAAAAAAATAAATTTTATATGTACTTTGCTGCTAAAATTATTTTATTAACACGTTCCCCAATCCATCTGTAGAAGTTTAAAATATAAAAACCGCTTTATATTAAATAAACTTTTTTGTCACATTTATGGTTTTTTTCTTCCAACACTTTATTATCTTAACTTAAACTGATGAACCGTCCAAAATTTTATATATGTAATCTAAAATATTAAAAAAAATATTGATAAAACTGTAATATATAAGAAAATTTAATATTCTTTGATAAATTTTTATTTTTATTTATATTTTTCGTAGGATAGGCCTTATTTTTAAAAGTGAATAAACATAATGAACATTGTACTTTAAAATGTATAAGACTTAAAATCGATTTTAGCTGGAAAAACCTTAAAACAAAAATAAGATAACTGTTAATAAAGCAACTTTTTAGTTGCAAATCTGGTTTTGCTGCTTTTATTGCTGTAATATTTTTGTTTTTATGCTACAAATTTTTATCTCCTTATTTTTGAGCATAATTTTGCACTTATGTTTGTCAAGTTAGTCTCTTTGTAAATAAAAGTAAATAGCTTTTAAACTAAATCAAAAACTATCATAATAATTTGGAAAAATAGGTAAAGTTGAAAATAAAATTGAGCCATATTTCCTATATAAAGGGTTTGGAAATCAGGTTCAATGGCGAACTATTTCTTTCGAAATTTCTATTTTATTTAAATATTGAAATTTCTGTGGCGTACTGCCAAGTCTTAGGTAAAGTTAGGTAAATAAACATTTTTTAAATCTAAAAGTAGAAAAAATAAAAATATGAGTGTAGGAAAAATATTAACGATTGTATATATGGTAAAATTTAATACTCACAGACTCATTTAAAATATGCCTGAATATGACGCACTTAATTCGTAGGAAAAATATTTTTTATCACTTTAAAATAAAAATACTTATTGTGTTTTTTCCTTAAAATTATATAAAAGTTTTAAGTTAGTAGTGTAATAAAAATAAACTGTATTTAAGAAAAAAGAAAAATTATTTTTCCATGTCTATCGCAAAATACCATCAATTAATTTTTCCTGAAAAGTAAAGAAAAATAAACCTTTAAAAAAGGTGTAACTTTGCAGATTTCATACAAATTTGTCTTGTGTTTATTACATTAATGTACTTTTGTTTACTGCTTATAAGAAGTTGAGCTTTGTTTTGCAAAATTTAAAGAACTTAACCCGCACAAAATCGTAATTTGTTTTGTTTAATGCCTTCGTAAGTTTCTTATTAAAGTATGGCTCTCTTATTTAATACCTGGCTTAAGTTAACTCTCATGGCTTCGAAAGATTTAAAGACGTTTTGCTTAATACCTCTAGTTTAAACTAGATGGTAATTATCGACCTATTGGTCTTCCTCATATGATGGTCCTTATAGATAAATTAAACTAAGAGACTCTTTTAAAACGCAAAATTTTCTTTAATTGTTCCTTCACAAATGTAGACAATAAAGTAGATTATTCTAGTAACTAGATCAAAATTAAATTTTATGTTTCCTTCACAAATTTGCTCTAACTGTTTAATTTTGTTGCCAGCTGCACATATATTTCTACTTATTTATTTCCCCAATATTTGTTCTTTATACATTTTAAATATTTGTTTGAAAATTTCTTTGTAAATATAATATTTGTATACATTTTTTGTACGCTTTGTATATTTTTGTGTTAATATATTCTCTCTGATTATCTATATATTCATATCATGTCTAAAAATTATGAAAAGGGTTAACATGTCATTAAATTATTTTCTGTAGTTTGCTAAAATTACTAAGATTTAATTGAAATGTTACCTAATTTTTTATATTAAGAATTTTATAATTACTTAATTATTTTAATTGACAAATTGATTTTTTTTAAACAATATCCCATGTTTGTTTCAGGTTTTTTTTTTGAAAATCTAAATTCAATGTAGTTTTAATAAAAATCACGCTTTTAGTTTTTTAATTGTAAATTATTATTAATTCCAATTAAGTTATTTTTACAAACCGATATGTTTGCTATTTTTAAACCAGCTGCCACAACAGCTATTTATGTAATAAGGAGTAAAATAACGGTTATTATGATACTAGCCGTCAATATTTTCAGACGAGGCGTTAGCCGAGCCTGACCACTGCCCGGGTAATGGAGCTATTGAGTATCAGTCGAAAAAGGTTTATTTTCCTAAAAAAGTTAAGTTTTATAAATAGCCCCACCGATTTTAAGATCTAGGAGGAAACGAGGAGCATATATATTTGTATATGTCCCGGGATATATTATATATGTATATGAAATATCCTTCGTGAGCTGTCACAAAGATAAAAAAAACTTGTAAATAAAGTAAATAAAAATTAAAAAATTAAAGCCGCAAAATTAACACCCTTCAATAGCGAAAGTTTAGAACTAAAATTAACTCATATTGCCTGGATAATGATAAACGCAATCCAGCAAACAGCAAACTTAATATTTGTTTTGAATTAGCAATTTTATGAAAATATTAGGTTTTGCGGCATGTAGTTAAACAATGTCAGTTCTGTATTTTTAAATTTGTGTCTAAATAATCTGATTTATTAAAGTTAAACAAATGCATTTTTTTACGTTTAAGTAAAATTAAAAAACAGACAAAGTACTACCCTAATTCATGTGGGGTATAGTCATTAAAATACACCTATCTTGACCTAAATACGCTATTGACGGTATATATAAGGAAATTGTTTATTTTATACTTTACATAAACAAACTCTAAGGCTTATAAAAATATACCATGACTCAAAACCACCACCAGTTTTACCGCTGATGCTCTATCCACCCGGGCGTCGCGTGATTTCTGTAAAACTGTTTATTATTTTTAGTTTAAATAAATATTAACCTTAACACTAATTTATTTTTGAGGTAATTGTAAAACTTAGAAGAACGACTAACTTAGGTATTAAAAACGCAGTTAAAAAACCCCAAAACTTTTTAAGAAACAAAAACGTAGCCACTGAAAAAAAAATTACATAAATTAAGTAGTATGTAAAAGCTTTTCAGTAAAATTTACTTTAGAAACATTTGGTTTTAATAAAAAATGTTGTGTTTGCAAAAACCTTTTTACCAGCCACACTGTAGAAATTTATCGTTTTTGCTTCAAAAAAGTAAACCAGTGAAATGGTTTTTTGAAAAAAAAAAAACGTTTGTGGCTTGTATTTCAAAATAAATAAATTTTATATTTATTTCACGGCTTCCCCTTTAATTTATTAAACGTTTCCCCATTTCATCTGGAGAAGTCTGAAATATAAAAACCGCTTTATGTTAAATGAACTTTTTTGTCACATTTGTCGTTTTTTTTCCAACACTTTATCTCCTTAACTTAAACTAATACACTGTCCAACATTTTATAAAGATAACCAATTTTTTATGAAAATTTTAATGCAGTTAAATCTGTAATCTAAAATATTTTAAAAATATTAATAAAACTGTAATATATAAAAAAAATTAATATTCTTTAATATATTCTTTTTTATTTATATTTTCTTGTAGGGTAGCCTTTATTTTTAAAATTAAACAAACATAATAAACATAATACTTTTAAATGTATCAGATTTAAAATCGATTTTGGCTGCAAAAATCTTAAAACAAAAACAAAAAAGTTGTTAATAAAGCAATTGCTTAGTTGCGAATTCGAGTTTGCTTCTTTTATTGATGTAATAATTTTGTTATTTCGCTACAAAGCTTTATCTCCTTATTGTTAAGCATTATTTTGCACTTATGACTGTTAAGTTAGCCTCTTTGTAAATAAAATTAAATAACTTTTAAAGTAAAACAAAATTTGTCGTAATATCAAAAATAGGTAAAGTTGAAAATAAAATTAAGCCATATTTCCCATATAAAGGGTTTGGAAATCAGGTTAAATGGCAGACTATTTCTGTCTAGATATCTATTGCATTTAAATATTGAAATTTTTGTGGCGTACTGCCAAGTCTAAGGTAAAGTTAGTGGGATAAACATTTTTTAAATATGATTTTAAAAAATATTAACAACGATTTTATGTATGTATGGTAGAATTTAATACTTACGGTAAAATAAAAAAATATACCTTTAAAACTGTGTCACTCTGCAGATTTTATACAAATTTGTCCTATGTTTATTACATTAATGCGGTTTTGTTTACTGCTTATGGAAGTTTGTTTTTTGATTTGCGAAAGTTACCAGACTTTATCCACTTTCAAAAATCATCAGCCGTTTGGTTTCCTATAAAAGTATGGCTCTCTTTGAAACCTTCCTTATGAAGTTCACTCCCATGGCATAGAAAAGATTTAAAGACTTTTTGCTAAATACTCCTGTCTTAAACTGGATGGTTATTATCCACTCATTGGTCTTCCATATGATGGTTTTAATAGATAAATTAAACTAAGTGAACTTTTAAAAACGTAAAATATTTTTTAATGTTGATTTACAAACGTTTAAACAATAGAGGAGATTAGTTTAATAACTTGATAAAAATTAAATTTAATGTTGGCTCCACAAACCTGCATAAACTGTTTAATTTTTTTTGCCAGTTGCACGAATAAATGTACTTATTTATTTTGCCATTATACGTTTTTTTTGTGTAACAAAGCTTTTTATACGGTTTAAGTATTTGTTTAAAAAACTATATTTTTGTATGTATAATTTTGAAAAATTTTAAAAAATTTTTTTTTTTTTTTTTTTTAAAAAATTTTAAAAAAATTTTTTTAAAAAATTTTTTTTAAAATTTTTAAAAAAATTGGAAAAAAAATTTAAAAAAAAATTTTTTTTTTTTTACCCCTTTTTTTTTTTCCTAATTTTAAAAAAATTTTTTTAAATTTTTAAAAATTTTTAAAAAAAAGGTTTTTTTCCCAAAAAAAATTTTGGGGGTTTTTTTTTTTTAAAAAAAAAAAATTTTTTTTTTTTTCCCCCGGGGGTAATTTTTAAAAAATTTTTTTTTTTTTTTAAAAAATTTCCCCCCTTTTTTTTTTTTTTTATTTTTAAAAAAAAAAGGGGGAAAAAAAAATTTTTAAAAAAATTTTTGGGGAAAAACCCTTAAAAAACAAAAGGGGGGAAAAAAAATTTTTTTTAAAAAAAAAGGGGTTTTTAAAAAAAGGAAACCGAAATTTAAAAATTTTTTTAAAAAAAAAAAAAAAAATTTTTTTTTTAAAAAAAAAAATTTTTTCCCCTTTTTTTTTTTAAAAAAGATTTAAAAACCCCCAAAAAAAAAAAGGGGGGCCCCCCGGGCCCAAAAAACCCCCCCAATTTTTAACCCCGGGGAAAAAAAAAAATTTTTTTTTTCCCCTTTTTTTTTTTTTTAAAAAAAAAAAAAAAAAAAATTTTTTTTAAAAAAAAAATTTAAAAATTTTTTTTTTTTTTAAAAAAAATTTTGGTTTTTTTTGGAAAAAAAAAACTTAAAAATTTTTTTAAAAATTTTTTAAAAAATTTTTTGGGGTTTTAAAAAAAAAAAAAAATTAAAAAAATTTTTTTAAAAAATTTTTAAAAGGAAATTTTTTTTTAAAATTTTTTAAAAAAAATTTTTTAAAAAACAAATTTTAAAAAATTTTTTTTTTTTTTAAAAAATTTTTTTTAAAAAAAATTTTTTAAAAAAATTAAAATTTTTTTTAAAAATTTTTTAAAAAAAGGGGGAAAAATTTTTAAAAAGAAAAAAAAAATTTTTTTTAAATATTTTTTTTAAAATTTTTTAAAAAATTTTTTTAAAAAAAAAAAAAAAAAATTTTTTAAAAAATTTAAATTTTAAAAAATTTTAAAAAATATTTAAATATTATTTTTTTTTAAAAAAATTTAAAAATTTTTTTTTTTTTTAAAATTAAAAAAAAATTTTTAAATTTTTTTAAAAATTTTTTTTTTTTCTTTTTTTTAAAAATTTTTTTTTTAATTAAAAAAAAGGGGGGGGGGCCCCTTTTTTTCCCTATCGAAATTGACTTATGCCAGCCATACACACTACGGAAATCCTCAAAGAAAAAAATGCGCAGGTCGGGACGGCGGTCTGCGCGGTCCGGCGAACAAAGGCGTTTCCTCTTTCTCACACTTACATACACACGCACGCACGAACGCACACACAAAAAAGTTTTCCTACCTGGCCTGTCAATTTATTGGTAACTAATTTTTAACCTAATTCAGGGTAATACAATTTTTTAAATTTAAATCATGACCTAATAAAATTTTTGTTAACATACAACAAAAGTAATTGTTTACTCTCTGATACAACTTTGATTAATACAACATAAAATAAATGCATTTCTGAAAGTAATTTTGATAACAAACTGGGTAACTGGGTGTTTCTAATAAAAGCATTAATATTTATATAATATTTAAATTGCATTAATTGTTAAACAGGAAATATTTACCTCGTTTTAAACGCTGTTATATGGGACAAGTTTTATGGTCACAAAAACATAATATTCATTAATTTATTATTATATTTTCAAATATATTCAACCAGTTGACCAACTAACCAACCATTTTTCTAACATAAGCTAAATTATATTTAACCCTAAAATTATTCGCCGATTATTTGTGCAAAATTTATCGTTAAAATAGTTTAAACCAAATGTAAACATTTCTAGTGAGCTATTAAGTTAGTATACATTTTGTTTTTAATGCAGAAATAGCACATTAGAGCCAATTATAATTTACTGCAGGTTAATTGATAAAATAATGTAATAATATATTAAAGTTTTAATTATATTTAAATATGTATTAGTGATACCTATTTTAATCTATAAAATTGCCATTTTTTCACACTAGGTTACGGCCAATCAAGCACAGACACAGTCCTAGATCTCACTTTATGATAACCTTATTTTTAGTCATCTAAACTTCTTGAGGGTGGGTGTCCTGCATGGGCGTAGCGAGGTACGGGCAGGGAGGGGCAGCTGCGCCTCCCCTAGAAGAGCGGTCGTTCGCTGGTTAACTGTAATTCTGACGAGCTTCATAACTTGCGACACTTCTTATAAGACCTAAGAAACTAACAGGCTTAAAGGCTAGCTTGCAAAATCCAACTATTTGTGATGTGATCCCTAATATAATTTTTGTTTACATGATTTCTTACTCTTAAAAAATGTCACTTATAACGATAAGGGTAGTGTACTTTTTTTGTTATAGAAAGATAAATCATAAAACGTTTTGTAAAAACCCAAAAGAACTTTAAAAAAGTAGTAAAGAACCCCAAGTAAAATAAACATAGGAGCGGAGCGGGTGGGCGGATTGCGGGGTGAGAGGGGAGGCAACTGATCAGCTAATGTTGTGCAAATGTGTATCGGTCTCCGCTCTCATTCATTTAAGCTATTTCTGATATTTGTATATTTTTTTAAGTACTACCTTCACCGCTCATGTAAAACTCATATGGTAAAAAAAACGATCAAAACAAACAATATACTCGTAATATAGGATTTTCTTTGTCTGCCCCCCTTATATACAATCCTGGCTACGCCCCTGGTGCAAATATACCCATGATGTGTCTTTTATAAAAGTTTTTATAAGTATATTATGAAATATCGCTGGATCTAATAAAGCAATGTTTAGGGTATTTTACAAAAACATATACGAAAGGGACAACAAATATGGCAAATTATGTGCCAAAAAGTGTTTTTAATCATTTGCAGTTGATGAAAAATACTTTAAATATTTTCTATAGTTTTGTGGCGTATTCATGCTTCTATAAGGTCTCGTTGCGTACTTGCCTGCAACGTTTCTAAAAAATGGAAACACTTTGGTCCTGGTCCCGAACTTAGCCTGTTCAGTCCTATTGACCTTTATGAATTTGTAGATCGCCTAAAAAAACATTCCCAAAAAATACAAAAAAATCAAAAAAACCTATTAACGTTTCGGTGGCAAGTCGGCCATTGCATATATGAACCAATTAAATTAAATGTATAACATTCGCCACGCCTAAAATAAAGAAAAGTGGGAAAGAGGCGAAATGGTTTGCTTTATTTCCTTCCACATAGATATTCTTTATTTATATCTCTTTTCTCTACATAAAAATACTCTCCCAAAA
Organism: Listronotus oregonensis; assembly: GCA_019359885.1. Classification (NCBI taxonomy): domain Eukaryota; kingdom Metazoa; phylum Arthropoda; class Insecta; order Coleoptera; family Curculionidae; genus Listronotus; species Listronotus oregonensis. The sequence goes on from JAHBCN010000524.1 coordinate 98,692, forward strand.
TCGAGCTTAGCCAATCTATATATTGCAATGCATGAAAGAATTCTGAATTAAAACCAACTTGTAGTAAGCAAGAATCCTTTACAACATTGAAACAAATATAAATACTCATTACAGTCATTACCTTACTGCCCTGTTCCAGAGCAACCTTAAAACTAAAATTAAGGCATAATTTTAGATAAAGATTAAACTAATCAAGCCAAATGGTTATTATTTATTCCTTTTGTAGTACCAATTTCATTTAAATAATAGAATTTCCGTGGCCTAAGGCCAAACCACAGGTGATATTACGAATATACTTGATTTTATTGTCCAGCTGGAAAATAATTATCAAGTTACAACCAAAATTTACAATTTAAAATGGAAATTTCATATCTTTAATTAAATTTTATACTTATTGGAAGCTTCTCAATTTCATGGGATAAATTAGGACCTTTAAAATTTAAATTATTTTATAAGGTGGGCCTAATTAGATTAATTAAAAACTGGTTACCATAATTTACATGGTAAAAATTGCTATTTAAATAAACTTTTTTAATTCTAAGATTTTCAGTAAAAAATATGGTATTTAAAGATTATCTTGTAAATTGCTTATGGTCTATTAATTATTTCGGGTTTAACTAGTTTAAGTCGGCTGATAATAGTGATAATGTTATAGAAACTGAACACAACATAGCAATGATTTGGTAAATACCAACAACGCGTCCTATTCCTCTAGCTCGAGGGATCTTACACGATTTTTGGGTAAACTTGTTAAGCTCTTTCCTATTATATTTTTTTGGATTTTAGAATTTTTAAGTTATTAGTTTTTAACAAAATATAACTTTGCCTGATTAGTAATTATTTTATTTTTCTAGCAATATTATTTAATTAGAAACGTTTGCGCGCCCTAAAATTATAACCATTTTTTTGCTATGAGAAAGCGTTTATTATTAAATCTATGTTGGATTAATTGTTGAATAGGATCTACTTTAATAGATTTGTACAATATTTTAATAACCTATTACAAAGTGTTGAAAAAGTAAGATTAAAGATAAAATTGGGGAATTACCAGAAGCCTCTTTTTCTTTTAAAGGTAACTCCTAATTTTTTAATTTTATCTTAAACATTAAAAGTTCCTTGTCAAGACCAAACCTTGAAAATTTGTCATAAAAGATTTCAGGGTGGGTTTTAATTTTTTTTATTATTGTTATTTAAAAACTTAATGTCCTATTAATAAAGAAAATTAGGTATTTAAAGACTCTAAAAAAAACTTTGTTATTGTGGTTAAGGGTCATTTTGTGAACGTCCACTCTTCAATTTTTTAAACGTTTAAATAACTTCTACAGCGAAAACATCAGCGAGAAATGTGAGACATTATTTGTTTTGAAAAATTAAGATCTACTTTTAAAAAAATCCAGGTTTAGACTTACAAAAATAATTAATGTAATTTTCTTAAAAACGAAAGTATGGCGTCTTATCTAAAATATGTTATATATTTATTTTGGAGAAGCATAGAAAAGTATTGCGATGAAATGCTTTTTATTTAAAAAAAATCAGTATTAATGCTCAATGATTTTTTTTTTTTTTCTATATATTCGAAATAATTCAGAATTTTTAAAATTTATATTCAACAAATTGTTTAATTATAGAATTTTTCAAGATATAAGAAAATGACTAGACATATCGATTATCTCCGACTACAATAAAAATCCTCGAAAGTGATCCTTTATGGCCATGCCAACAGAGGTGAGAATAGTTCAGTTCCGCACTTTACCCTATTCATTTAGATATAACCTGGGGCAAATAAGACATCATGAATACTTATATATTATTCCAGTCAGGTAGAAATACGACTCTGTACGGTCGGGTGCAATAATTAGGTCAACCTACCCTAATAGTCCCATAAATACTAATTTCGAGGGTTTTTACTGCACTCAGAAGCAGTCGAGACTTTTAGTCATTTTCTTATATCTTGAAAAATACTATACCTAACATTGCTTTTGCTTAACCAACAATCATGTAGAGTAATCCAGAGAGTAATGATAATTTATCGTAATCCTGGGTCAATAATTTTTGAAACCAAAAAAAAAATGGTAGGATAAAACCCATTGGAAGAGAAAGAGAATATAACAAAAATAAAAAGAAAAATAATTTAGGGGCGATCTGAGGTCGGGTTATCTCGATTTCCGGTAACACTACAAGTCCTATAAAAAAAAGTTAAATGGCAAAGTTGTAGGTAATTAAAAGATCTACAACTCTTGTATTTACACTTTTTTCACATAACCTCAAAATTTATGTGAAAAATTCAAATAATCAAGTTTTTGGTTTTTAATTTTCATCATTTTCAAAAAGTTGTTTTTTTTTGCGAAATTTGGTAAATCTTACCCTTTTATGTCCCAAACAAACTGTAATTCTTTTTATTTAAAATATTTATTTTTTCACCGTATTTTGACTTAATATCGAAAAAGCACCCTAATTTTTATTCGAAAATTCTCGTGTCAAAACATCTGCTTTTTTAAGAAAGTCGTGTGGCTTTTTGTTTGTTGAAATCTTTACTTTATAATGGTGTAAAAAATATATTACTATGGTAAATGTTCTCAGAAAATGCAAAGAAACGAAAAACACCTGAATCCGATTTTTTTAAATCAATATATACATTTGGTTGTTAATTATAGTAGTATATTTTGATTCTTAATTTTTTGTTTATCAGTTTAACATAAAATCTTACGTTTTTCGAGTAATTAAAGTGTAAATTTTAATAAATGGCTCAAAATTGTACATAATGATTTAAAAAAAATCGAATAAGAGTTTTTTTCGTTTTTGTTTGCATTTTCTGAAAACATTAACCATAGTTATGTATATTTTTTTACATCATCAGAAAGTAGAGATTTAAACGAAACAAAAGCCCACCGATTTTTTTTAAAGCAGATATTTTGACACGAGAATTTTCGATTAAAAAATAGGGTGCTTTTTCGAAATTAAGTCAAAATAAAAGGAAAAATTTATATTTCAAATAAAAAAATTACAGTGTGTTTGGGACATAAAAATTTTTGTAAAAAATAAAAGTAAAAAACCAAAAACTTGGTTATTTTTCTTACATAAATTTTAAGGTTATGTAAAAAAAGTGTAAATACCAAAGTTGTAGATCTTTTTATTACCTACAACTTTACCATTTAACATTTTTCCATAGGATTTGTTGTTTTGCTGGAAATCGAGATAAACCTTTTTTTACCCTTAAACACTTACCCCCTTCCACTTTCCGACCTCAGATCGCCCGTAAATTATTTTTCCTTTTATTTTTGTTATATTCTCTTCTTTTTCTAATAAGTTTTACCTACTATTATTTTTTTTAACTTTTTACCATTTTCAAAGGCTTCAGTCCTGGTTTATATTGCATATTCATTATGTTGTGTTACATCCAAATTAGAAATAAAGATAATTTATATTATAGAAACCTATTTTCACCAGATTTAGGTACGACTTCAAATACAACGGTAAAAGGATAATTAATTGTTAACCCATCAAAAGTTTTAATTGTAATTATTTTCAAAGTCTGTTTCTGGCATCGTATTTTACAGCCAATATGAAGAAATTCTTTAACAAATATACACATATTTTACCGAAGGGACCGAGTCTTGTGGTTTTAAGGGTTTCGTACGTAATTATCCGTTATTATACTTATGTAAGCACAAGGTAGTCGAGTTTAGCTCAAAGTTAATAAGGGTTCAGAATCCAATTATAATTCAAAGAACGCAAAAAAATAATTATTTTAAGTGCTATCTAATCTGTCCGAAACTGAAGGCTGTGTTTTGATTGGATATTTTTTGTTATAAAGGCAAAAAGTAATTAATTCAGCAGTCTAATCATTTTTTTAATAGTGGTAAAAAACGTCTCCTTTACAAAATAATAAAAATGTTACTTCTATATGCTTACAACCTCATAAAAAATTTGAAATAAATATGAAAACAATTTTTTCACTTTTAATTGACTTTTAAAAAAAGGGTTATTAATTCGACACGTATATAATATGTTATATTATAAAATCTGTAATATAATATTTTGTTTTTAACCTGAACTTACGAGGGGACGGTCCGAGAGGTGCATCGAGTTATGGGATCCCACTTCAAGTGCTTATTGTGTGGGTAGGTACCAACCAAACCCCAAAATTGTAGGTGCCAACTCGGCTTCGTTTTTGAGAAATCGCCAGTCAAAGATGGGGGGACGCTGATGTTCCGAATAGTTTGTGCGTCAACACGATAAGCTAGTAGCCTAACGGCATGAGAATCAGACTTGCGTTCAGACGGTCCGTGGTTCGAGTCGCATCAAAGATGTGCTTTTTTTTGTTTAAATTTATAACTTATTAATAAAAAATTGCAAGAAATTTAAAAATACATTTAACGCGCCTTTATTGAATAAAATTTACGAATTGAATGTCATTTTTTTCCCAAATATCTTTTAATTTTTTCAATTATATTAGATAAAATAAATTAACCGTAATTTACACTTTGGCATCCACTTAACAACGTTTACGCCGTGGTTTTTCGGCCGAATTAAAAAAACTAAATTGTGAATGCGACAAAAACGAGTTGTCTTTAGTACAATGTTCGTGGTGTGGACAGTATAAATGTTTTAACTTTTTTATAATGATTATCACCTGTTAGAGTGTACTTGTGTAGTACAAACGGTGCTTGAAGAAATTGTTTAATTATTAAAAATATATTTTTAAATTCTATATTCTTTAATAGTTTTTAAAAATATACCTTGCCTCATTAAAAAAAGTAAAAATTAAAAAAATACAAACAAACAAAAAACAAACGATCAAAACAAAAAGATAGAAAAAGTTAAATTACGATTAATTTATTCAATATAATTGAAAAAATTGCAGGAGATTTAAAAAAAATGACATTTAATTCGTAAGTTTTAATTAATAAGGATGCGTAAAATAATGTTTTTAATTTCTTGCAATTTTAATGATAAGTGAAAAATTTAAACAAAATTTAAAACAAAAAAATGCACATCTTCGACGTAGTCTGTAACAATATTATCAAAATCAAAATAATTTCAAGTAGGTTCCTGAGGCACTTTAAAAATTTGTGTAATTGTCCTTAAAGGACCCCTAAACATACAAGTCAAGGTCTGGCTGACGAGTAGCGGCCCCTTACCAACCCTTAAATTTAAAAAATTCAAGGATTGCATGGGGCCGTTGCCCTTTAGCTAGACCTTGACTTTTATGTTTAGGCCCTTCAAGGACAATTACACAAATTTTTAAAGTGCCTCAAGAACCTAGAAATTGTTCACTAGCTCTCCTACTATATATAAATTATAACGGGTCCCTCTGAGTAACCATATCTTTTTTTTTAAACGTTAAATTAAGTAACAATTATTTTGTTCTCCGTTTACACAATACCTTAAATATTATTCTCATTAAAATCGTTAAATTGTTAATTAGCGAAGGTTGTTTAAATTTAATCTAAAACAATTTAAGGTATTTTAATATAATATTTTCTAAAGTTCATAAATTTTTAAATGACAGCAATTAATTAACTTTTTGTTATTAAGTTAAACCAATTATTTATATTATTAATATTTGTAAAGATTCGCCGGTGACAGTAAGAACAAGGAAAAAGTCCAAAAGAAAACACTGCACAAAATTAATTAAAAGCAATAAAGCGTTGCTATAAGTAGGAAAAGGTAAATTTAATAATGCCTAATTAAAATTATTGATTTATTAAAAAAATTAAAAAAAGATATATTGTTTTAAAATTTTTTGAATATGATGGTCTAGAGATTTTTTTTGCCACCTACCTTGGGATCCTTACCTGCTTTTCCACTCACGATCCTTTCGAAATTTGTAAACAGCTTACCTAAACAATTCAATTGGGAATCATTCCTATATTCTATGTATTCTATATTCCTCACACCAAAAAGAACTCCAAACCTTCAAATCTTATACCGTGGTCTTATGAATCTGGTGAAAAAGTCTTTTGAAAACCCAATCTTACAAAAATTTTCTTGAGAACCATAGTTCCGAAAATCGGCAGGCTAGCATCCAATTAAGAAATCAATCTAACTATCTTAGAAGCCAAAGACAGTTTTAACAATCGGACAAAAGATAAATTCCTCTCTTGCTTAAATGGTAGTTAATCCTTCTGGTCTTTTGCCATTAGTCAAAACTTTTGTACAAATTCTTTTCCACACTAGCCTTGGAAGATCAAATTGTTTCTACCTCTAACGGAAAAGCCTAAGAATATGTTGCTAATTCTGCCCTTGATTCTCCTGCTAATCGTCTTTTTTTAACTGTTCCTCATAAAATGTTCGATATTGTTTTTAAGGTCAAACAGATCAAGCGTATCATTTCTTCTCTTAATACCAAAAATCCTTTGGGCTGCATGGCATACCAGCAATCGTTTTACAAAAATGTGCTACCGAGTTTGCACCTATCTTAACTCACCTCTTTCGAATCTCTTACGACACAGCATTTTTTCGGAGGGCTAAAAATCTGCTCGCGTGTAAGCTGCCCCCAAGGAAGGCTTTAAAGCTGTCCTTTCTGATTATACCATATACTTCTTCTTTCAGTTGTTTCTAAGGTAATGAAAAATTTATTAATCCCTACATCTTAAGATATTTAAAAAAACACAAAATTTTACATGACAGACAGTATGGATTTTGTCATGAAAGCTTCACAGCAGATCTTCTTTCCTTTGTCTTACACAACTGAAACAAGTCTGGACTACTAAAATTTTGATTATCTGTGTAAATGTATAATGGGGCTTAAATTTTTTAAGGTTTATTTTAATTTATTTATTTATTTTATTTTTGCCGCAATATTAACACATTTATATCCTGTTAATCCTAAATATATGCTTTATTAAGTAGGCACCAAAAATCATTTTTATTACAATACGTTGTGGGGTATTTCATTTTAATTAAACACATCTTAGTGTTGTTATATCATTATTTTTTACATTTGAAAATTTTAAAGCAAACTCAGATTATTAATTATTTTAAAATAAAAAGCATTAGTAACTTTCCTTTCTTTGTTTTAGGTAAGTCATCCTATTTTTTTATTATGAAAAGTCAAATCTGAAAATGGAATTATACGCAACTGAAATTTGTAAGTATTTATTATAACATGTATTGCAATTTGAAGACAATTCTTAGTTGGCGGTTATTTGGCTTTTTTAAAATAAAAATAAATAACATAACATATTATGTTATGTAATCAATAATACAATGCTGGAATTCTTTCAGTTTTAACTTTAAAAGTACAGTTGGTCAAATGGGTTAATTATGCTACTGGTCAAAGGTGTGGATCGGAAAATTTGCATAGGTGTTAACGTTGGCGTGTGCAAATTTCCTCACATGGGACAAGCAATATTGGTAATAACGTGTAAAGCCGGTCTCTTATACATGTGTGTCACCAATAAAAATTTAATATTATTTAAAAATATGTTACCCTCACGAGCCCTATCACTTTTTTTTCAGTAACTCGTTAATAAATCCCATTTTATGATTTAAAATTACAAAATTTAGTAATATGGCCAAACATTTATTAAAATATATATCATAAAGTCTGGCAATACTGCTATTAAAGTTTTATTACAATATTATTAATTTTTATTAGGAACAAAAACAAAGTGCATTATTTATTAACTTAATTCCTAAATTAAACTTTGCGCTTGCTTTTTACAAGTTTAAGCAGATACTTTATATTAATATTTGGGTTTTATTTTTTTTATCCCTGTAGGCCTGGCATTATTATGTCAGATTAACTCCACTTCTGTGGTTTTAAGTTTAGTTTTCCAAAAGGTGAATTTTATAAACGTCTAATTACGATAAAAACTATGTTTAAACTTGAGATTTCAAAATCGGTATTCCAGTGCCAATTAAACTAAATATTGTAAACTAAAAGGTAGATTTTTAATAGAAAATAGAAAAAAAAAACAATGGGTTTGAATCTCAGTTTAATTGTTTTTTTTTGCGCAGTTTACCGACACTTTTATAAAACGGTGTCTTAAAACTGTTTATCTAGTATTTTACCACCTTAGGTCTAAATATTTATATTTTTTAATCTATATTCTAGTACTTCTATAATAATTACAAAAGTGGCTGTACTGTATTTTAAATTTAAATAAATATATTGCAAACAAAAATAAAAATGGGTACGTTTGAGGGATGGGGATGTTTTTAAGAACAACCACCCAGCACAAAAAACTTTTTTATTTATATATTGTCAATAAATGTAGCGGTTAATGAAAGCAGAAAAAAACCTATATTTAATATATACGAAGTGACATGGAAAATGCAATACTCAAAATTATTTATTATATTTTGATAAAAACTTGTAAACAAACTTGGTATCATGAAAGTTAACGCTAATAAAATTTTGAAGACATTCCGAGCCGTACTTTTTTTTAAAGGATTATTTTGTCATATTGGAATCCGAAAAATATGAATATGTTTACTTAACACTCAGTAATTTTTATGTGTTAGATTTGTTTGGTTCCGTTTGTTTCATTGTTGTTTTATTGCATTATCATGCCTAGAGTTTGCAGACGCGCTAATTTCACTCAATTTTAAGAGTTTGAGAGGGGTCGGATAATTGGGTTACGTAAATTCTGATTTTTTTAGAAAAATCGTTAATAGAGTGAATCGAAACGCTACTGTAATGACATGTTGTCGAGCGTGGTTCCAAGAAGGCCGAAATCAACGAGTTAGAGGTTCTGGAAAGACATACTACAGAGCGACAGCACTTAAAGATCGATTTTCCACAACAAGGGTAGTTGCGAACCAGTGGTTTAATGCTGTCGGAAGGTCAATGACAATGAGGACAGTTTATATCCAAATAAGGTCTTTTGGACTGTTGTCATATTGTCTCCATCTTGTACTATCTCTGATCCCACAGCGTCGTCGGCAACGATTGGTAAGGAGTAGGGAGAGACTTAAATGGAATATAGAATGCACTTTAGTCGTGTTCAGCTGTGGGTCCAGATTCTGTTTCGGCACACATGATGGCCGTGTAAGGGTAAGAAGGAGATGTGGTGAAAAACGAAACGTCCAATTTTCCATTTGTATGGGGTGCCATTGCTAAGGGCAGCAGGTCACGATTAGTGTTCATTTCAGGTAACATGACTGCCAAGCGCTATATCCACGAAGTTTAACAACGACATATGCTTTTCTTCTTGGAAACATTGCAAGATCCACTTTTTTAGCAGAAAAGTGCACGACCTCATGTCGCGTGTTAATTTAGACTTTTTAGAAGCGTCCGGTATAAATCTGCTTTAGTGGCCTTCTCGATCTGCAGACCTTTCTCCCATCGAACATGTATGGGTTATGATGGGAAGAAGGTTGCAAAATTCACCGCACCTTCCACAAACATTGATTGCTCTAGGAAAACAAATTCAGATGGCCTGGGAGACAATACACCAAGAAGACATTAATCACCTAATCCAATCAATGCCGAGACGACTTAAAAAATGTGTAGCGAATAGAGAAGCTTCAGGTTCAAATTTTAATTACTTTCTATTTATCAGTAGACCTGAATATTGTAAAACTATGGTTAAAATTACAGAACTTCTACTCGGTGTTGCATTTTCTATGTCATATTAGCAAACCTATTAAAATAATGTTTTATAGCAGAACAATATAATTTTTTTTATTAATTTATTAAAAAATCATCTGTATCATTCCATTTACTTCCTTTTTTATATAACTTCTGGTACCTACTTGTTCTAATAAATATTTTCATTAGAATATCGCCTCCATAATAATCGAGTTTTTTTGTGCCTAAAATATAATCTAAGAAGCAAACACTTTTGTATTCTTTTTATATTAAAAAAGCTTTTTTATATTTGTTTACCTAAATATTCCTAATTTAAATGTAACATTATTTTATTGGTAAGACGGTAAAGAAAATCAAAAATGTTTTCGTCAAATTATGTTTCCAGTTTCTTAAGGCGCTTAGGGTGGTAAACATTGTAATGCAATATACAAAAACTTTGTGTATTTTGTTTACTTTCGTAAAATTCCTAAACATTTTCCTTTGTTGGCACTCAGGTCCCGTATCTTAAAGTAAATCTGTATGCTTATTTACCCGTGTTTTACCTTGTTCACAGTGTTTTTAAGGTATTTTGGGCCAAAGATAATTTACCAGGTAATTATTCTTAATTCTTACATTAGAACTTTTAACAAAAGTTCTTTGGTTTTTTATGCTAATTAAATTTAAAAAAATATATAATATAAAAAATATTGTTCTTATTGATTCTGCTAAATAAAAATTGTTTTTCTTCAAACCTAAAGTAAATCCGTAATTACTCGACTGGTAGGCGACCGCGATGTTTTATTTTTTCTCTGCAGGAGCTTTACTTTTCACTTTTCTGCCGGCGGAGGAAAAAGTTTTATTACAACAACATAGATACTAACAAACAACAAATCAAGTGTCAACAACTTAATATTAATTAAACTAAAATTTTTATTTACTACTCAATTAAATATTAAATGTATTTACTTAACAACTGCTTATCAAAACGAAATTAAAACGCAATCAAAGACTCAATTTTAAAAAAATAATTATTCATTATTATATAACTATTCACCGACAACTCACTCCGTTCGTCTGTTAAACACGAGCGCGCCTTAAAAAGTATCACTTTTCCTCCATATAAAATAATATACTATTTTTTAACGTTTGGTAATACAGTTATTTAAATTTTTATTATTTTTTGGTTTTGGGACCGCCAAATTTTATGTAGTATGTACAGTGACGGCCATTAAATTTTGGGCAAAAAATTGTCAAATTTTGACTTTTCTCCCAACTTTTGTAAATCGTTTTTTTTTATCTTGTTTTACTTTTAATTACCATAAATAAAGGAAGAGGTACAAGAAAATATTTATATATTATAAAAACCTACAAATTAATAAATTAATTAACAATTTAATAAACTCAAACAAACTTAAAGATCCTTCCAAACAAATTTAATATTTTTTTGTGGCCCCGTTTTTTTCTTAGACAGAGTTTAGTCTTCCAGGCATCGAATGGACCAAAGCCCGGGCGTAGTCCGGATTTCCTCGTATCTCATTCCACGCCTCTAAAATTTTATCCCTAAGTTCGTTTACAGTTTGCGGCCTAAACTTATTTTGCCTATTTTTTTAACTAATAAGCCCTAGACATTTTCCATAACATTTAAATCCGGACTACGTGCGGGCCACGGTAAAACCCTGATACGCTGCTCTTCCATCCATTCATCGACTTGCCGGGCCGTATAAACAGGACACTTTATCTTGCTGAAAGATAAAATTTCTGTTCGGAAATTGATCCAGTACAGAAGGAAGCATGATATTCTGTAGTAGATCTATATATACTGCATTGAATCTTCCTTCGATAAAATAACATCCACCAAGTTCTTGTGTACTCAGCCACCCCCAAACATTTACCGAAAATCGCCCACTACTTCTGTCTTTTTGGCTATATTTTTCATTAGATCGTGTTCCTTGAGGCCTGTATACCTTAAGTATTCCATTGTAACACGACTGAAAAACTTTTTCATCGGTGAATATTATATTTTCCCATTAATTTGGAGGTTCCAAGTAAAATTGTAAAGCAAATCCAATGCGTTGATCTTTATTTGCATTTGTTAAAAACGGTTTTAAGGCTGCCGGGGGGCAGCGTAATTCGGATATTTGCCTTATTCTTCGCCGTGCAGTTCTAACCAATGCTGGGAAATTGCTTTCCGTTTTGGCTGTAACTACAGATTTAAATGGTTGGATTTCAAAACATTTACTAAATTATTGTCTTGTTCTTGATCGTTGGGGACCACTTAGCTTTTCCTCAAAATGTTTCCTGCCATTTAACAAAAAAATAGTACCTTGATGTTAAGCTCTTCGCCACTCTTCTGCAACCTCTGCTCAATATAATGAATAATTAATACTTTTTGATCCAAAGTTAAGTTTGGCACTTTGAAAAATATTTTTAAACACTAACAACGGACACCTGTTTCTTTATTAGGTTTTTCAACAACAGGTATTTATATTTAGTAGAAGGTGGCATAAACCTATTTAACGAAAGGAAAAAAGAATTGCCCAAGATTTAATGGCCGTTATTTTACCCTGGGTGAGTTTTTATATGTTTAATACACTTGTCCTCAATTTGGTCAATGACTTTTAAGTAAGGAAACATGCAATTTTCTGCATTTTACGACATCTTTTAGACATCACGATAGTGTCACCACAGATGTTAAGAAATAATCACTATCTCTGTGATGTGTGTGTAATAGTTAGGATGCTACTTTGCCCCCATTAAAACATGATTTATATTTTGCCGAAAATGAATTTATTTTTTGTTATATTAACAATAATAGCAAAAAACTAATTAATAAGCAGTTGCTTAAATAAATATTTAATCCTAAAAAAAATGTGCGGCGTATCCCAAATCAAGTAAAGACCGTCATATGCTTAAAAATACTTAAGGTGAGTAGGTTCTGACCTAAACAATATTCTAAAAAGGCGAACACCTAGGTGAAAGGGAAAAGCGGACAGGAGTAAAAGTGGTTAAAGGTTGGGGTAAAGGTAATCATTAGCCAATTTTTAACCACTTATCATTAAAACCCTAAAGAGTTTAAATCCAACGTGGCCGACAGCTAGGCGAATACAAAGGGCCGGGCCGTAAAACAGAGTTAAAAGTACCATTTACCTGGAGGGCTTTTTTCACACGTGAGCTCTCGTATCTTGTAACCTTTCAAATATTTTTGACTTGTAAGGTTTCCCTCTATTTGGTATTAAATTTTGTTGCTTAATTACAAATAACGTATCATTTTATCATAAAAATCAATTTAAAAACAAAATAAAGATCATGCTTGGACTCATGCTAGACCAAGTACCAGTACCATTCTAAATTGAGCATGGTTGTTAAGCTGATGGCCAAATTACTTACCGTCTTAGGGCGGTAAATTCAACTTACGGCCTGGAAATGCGGGCGGTAAGTTAAATTTACTGCCCGATCATGCATAAAATTTTTAAAGTTATCCCTATTCGAAGACTAGGAATAATTTTTTTTTGGACCAAAACATTCCCGGATTGTATTTATTATTTAAATCCAATTATTGAAGTGACATTGTAATACCATTTTAAAGTTTATTTTTATTCCTGAGAATATCAAATTAAAAGAAAAATTATTTGGCATTTCTTCAGGATAAAGACATTTATATATTATTTTTTTAAAATTATACTTTTTTTATATAGATTACCATGGAGAGCTAGTTTGCTCTCGCAATAATAGTAACAAAAAACATGAAAAGACATAAATAGGTTTAATTCTTTATAAAATTTATTTGTTTTTAAGTACTATTTTTATGAAATTATATAAAAACAGAAAATAAACTTACTTGAAAACATTGGCAACCCGTTATAAGATATATACGTTATTTCAAACTTATTGGTTATCGACGGACAAGTGTAGCAAATAAATTATTTTATTATTATTTATGTCAGTTAGTAAAACACAATTTTTTAGTTTCTTATCTGTTTTGAGTAATATAATAAAATAATTTATGTGCTACACTCGTTCGTCGATAACCAATAAGTTTGAAATAACATATATATCTTATAACGGGTTGCCAATGTTTTCAAGTAAGTTTATTTTTTATTTTTATATAATTTCATAAAAATAATAATTTTATTATAGTACTTAAAAACAAATCAATTTTATAAAGAATTAAACCTATTTATGTCTTTTCATGTTTTTTGTTACTATTATTGCGAGAGCAGACTATCTCCATAATAATCACTAAAAAAGGTATAATTTTAAAAATAATATATAAATATCTTTATTCTGAAGAAATGACAAATGTTTTTTTTTAATACCATTTTAAGACTAATCCTAGCATATTTTTACATAAATTTTTACATAAATTTTAAGTTATTACAGGTAGATTTTAGAAATGTAAATAATATATATTTGGTCACTGTGCCAAGAATTTTTAATTAAATACACGTAATTTTTATGTGCTTATATTATAGATTTCCTTTTCAAAAAATATTACTTATATTCTTAAAAGTTCGTCTCTGTTTATCTCTGCCTTTTATTTTTTTAAATATTTCTAAGCTTTAGTAACCGTATTATTTGTTCCGTAAAGACTTCTAAGAAAATTTATTTCAAAGTTAAAATTCGGCTTCTGGCTTTCTTAGAATTATGTTTTAATTTTAGTAGTATTAAGCAAAATAAATCTGACAAATATATTTTTTTCGTGGTATGCAAATAAAAGAATTATTTTCAAGTTGTAATTTTATAAAAGTTTAAATTATGGCATAGTCCGGAAGTCTTTTAATTTATTTTATCAATTTTGGATAAAATTAGTTTTCTTGGAATAAAATTAATCATCGCCATATACCGTAAAGAATCGTTGATACAGTGCTACATATATTTTTTTGTCGTATCTTGATTTTCCAGCCAACAATATTTTTAACCTGCCCATATAGCCGTAAGGCGTTAAATTTAGACATCGGTCCCGGTTTGAATTTTGAAGTAAAAAACTTCTTTGAAATATTGTAAGTGGATTTATTTTGGCGTAATCTACAAGAATTTTTCGCGACATTCCGTTTTCAACTACTGGTTGATAGCAGTTCTTTTCCCCACCATTCTAACCGTGCAACTTACATGCTAATCGTTTAATACAGATTTAAGTTCAAGTCCAAATGTAAGGTCTTAGGAGAGTTACAAAATAAGTCGAAAAGATAAGATATAAACCAAATTTTTCATTCAATAAGATATTAACTGTTTCCAAGTTAACTGTAAGAAGTAAAATTTTTCCTCTATGATTTAAATATAATTGCACTAATTAATCCATATGGGAATAAGCTAACAAATTGAAAAATCTGCAATTTAAATAGTTGGGAAACCATAGCAAAAAACATAACAAGAAGCAAAACAATAGAAAAGCTGCGAATCATTTATTATTTTAATTTGACAATTGACATAACCATTATTAACGCTCCCCCTGACTAGTGGCGTTCGCGTGGATACTGGGTACAAAGTAATGACGTAGATAGTGACGTTATTACACCTTTCCCCCCGCCAAAATAAACCGGTATCTTAACTGTCCTAACAATTTTCAACGCGGTAGGTCGCCAAAATTTATTTTGCAACTTTTTTATCTTCGACAGTTCTGAGAATTGGGGAGTTTCAAACAGTTTAATTTAGCAATAGGTATTTTAAAGAATAACTCTTTCCCTTTTACTCGACTTATTGGAATTTATAATGTAGACATCGGAAAATATTTTAAACTACAAAATTATTGGGGCTTTTCGCGAAACCTAGATCCTCAACATTTTAAATTCATAATGTAATGTAATTTATAAATAATAGTTTTTTGCACAGCTGCTTAATAAATAATAGTAAAATGTTACGAATATGCTGGCTTACAAATATCTGGGACCCGGACCGAAGGGGTCACATTTTCCAAAAAGTAGTAAGGCGAGTATCCTAAATAAAACAAACTGAAAGGGTCTTTTGCCCTTACCTAGACCTTAAACATATTTATGCGTCTAAACCGCCTTAGTTTTTAGATTTTTAGAAGATAAAAAAGTTGTAGGTTACGCCAAAATAAATCCACCGAGCACAGGCTTAACAGGTTCGATAAGAAAACCCGGTTTTATTGTTTTAAAATATTTCATCATTAGCATAATCTTCCTAAAATTCAATATCTTGTTTCCGTGATCTAAAGTTGTCGGGTTTTGTATAAAGTATAAGAGTATCAAAAAATATATATTACATTTAAAAAAACGCATATTTTTACTTAGAATTTCTTTGGATTTAAAATTTAATTTTACAGCTTGTAAAAATTTCGTCAGGGTGTCAAATATTTTTTTATTATTTTTCAAAAACAAAGATGCTGGAACTTAATTCATGCATATTAATTTAATTTTTTCTAAATAAGGTGCAATTACCTCAAAAACTATCAGGTTTAGATATAGGACATCCGTAACAAAAAGTCTTAGAATTTTACGTAGAATACAAAAACTTATTCTTTACTTTTTTGACACACCCTGTGTCACTTGGTAAAAAATACCAGTTTTTTATATATTTACAAAAAGAAATGTAAAAACCATTATTTACTTACATTTTTAAAAATCTTGTCAGTAAAACCAAGAAATTTATATTTTGTTTAATGAATAAGAATAATGTTTATAAAATGTGGATAGTTATTACAGGGTTCCAAACGTCGGCACTATTTCGGCTTTTTAAGAAATCTTAAAGCGCTTTGAATTTGATTAACTCTGTATAAGATCGATTTATGTGTGTAAAAAAGTTTTGAGAACATAAATAAACGTTTGTATTATACACATTGTTGACAACTGGTCAAGTAAGTTTAATAATTATTATTTGGACGCCACAAATTCCAGATGTCTGGGAACGTGTGGAGTTTCTAATTAATTTTATTTTTGTCCACGCAGTGTAATTTAAAAATAGGTGAATTTTTAAAATATTTGTTTTAGCTTTTGGCAGAACAATATTTTGTAGCTTTTAAAAGCAATTTCAGATTTCTGATAGTTGCCTGGTAAAGACACTAAATAACTTGAATACCATTTAAAGCGGTAAAATTATAAAAAATATATTGAAAAACATTAAGGGCAAGGAGAAAATTCCTTTTTAATTTATTTACCATGTTTTCTCTCTTCATTTTGCATTACATTGACGGTAAGATGCAACTCAACTAGAATGCCACATAAAAATCAAAAAATGTTTTCTAAAAATGGCAAATTCTTTTTAACACCGCTACAATAAAGACAAATTTTGTTTTCTTAATAATTCGTTGTTACTCTCATAGATGTATTTCGCTTTTCTTTCGGGTTTTATCAGTCGAGCTGTGACAAGTATATGCCATCTTTGGTTTTATCAAGTAAATGCTAAATAACACCAAAAGTAGATAACATTTTAAGGGTAAATTGTTTTAGCATATTGGTCGGTTTACATAAAAGCGTTGGAATTTTGTTTATTCTTTGACATTCCCCAAACCGACTCAACAAATAAGCCCTTATTTAATATTTGATCTAATATTTGTTACTTAAATAAATTTTGCTCAGTTATTTTACATTTTTTAAAAAGTAGGAAGCAAAATGTATAAGTCATTTCTTTTATTGTACGTTTTTTTTTAAGAAGTTTTCTTTGCTAAAATTCTTGATTTGTGGACTTTGGTGTTTCCTATAAATGTTTAATGTTCTTTTATACGTTTAATTAGTAGTTTGGAAGTTTCACCTATATACAATTTATTACAATTACAGAAGGTTTTACAATTGACATTCTTCATAGTTTCGTTAACACTAAATGATTGGTTATTTTTTTTTAGAATTTTTTAAATGTTTCCTAAAAACACGTCAAATCTCTTCCTTTGCCAGCCTCGGATTTAACTATTGGCCGCCCATAGGCTAATATATTTTTGCCGCCCCAATATGTCAATATTTTTTGGATATCCAAACGAAAAATTTAGCATTAAAAGAATGTGAACTTCTCTTTGAATTCTTATAAAAATTTAATAAAAAAAATTAACAAAAGTAAATCACACAAAAAATTAAATAAAAATTCTTTAAAACAAACAAATTTGATAATATAAAAACAAAATTTAAATTAAAATGGTAAAACAAATAAGTCTTTTTAAACCATGTATTATTTAATTATAGGCAAAACTCTATAGTAACACTATTCTTCGAACCTTTTTTTGCAAAAATATTAATTATATAGTTAAAATTTACAATTAAATATTTTTAAAATTAATCGTAAATTAGCCGCCCATAATATTTGCCGCCCTAGGCTTCAGCCTACTCAGCCTTTGCGTAAATCCACCCCTTTCCTTTGCCCATAAAAAAGACTATTTTCTAAATCTCTTTTTTAGAAAAAAATTAGTTTCGGAGTAATCACGATTTAAAGTTCACGTCTGGTCCTTTAAATCTGAGATTAAATCAAAAAGACTTGTGTCGACACGAGGTCTACTAAGTTTCAATATTAGTTTTTTTATTCCGTTGAGTTATTTTATTTAAAGCAAAAATAAAGAATCCATCGCGTTTCCTTATTTTGATTTAGGAAAAATCTGTTTAATGTTAATTAAATATGCAACATATTAATTGTAAAGGGTTGGTGTCAAAATACATCTTAATAACACAAAAAAAATACATTTTACAGAAAACAGGTTAAAGCTCTAAAAAATAACGTTATCGTTTGAGAAAAACACCTGATAAGTTATCATGATTACCAACTTTTGAACCAATGCAATAAATTTATTCTTGTTGTAACCATGGTTACGGACTTTACGAACCAATGCAATATATTATTTTGTTAAAATGTTTTTGTCAAACGAAAACGAATAGAATATAGTATTCTACTTTTTAAATTACCAGATGAAATGGTACTTAGAGAGAGTTTTAATATTCCAAATAGCTCCACTTGATACTCTGTTAACTCATCTCTAATTCAAGATGTAATATTGTAACTTAGCCGCAGTTTCCTGTGTCGATCAGACATTGTGGATAAGTATGGTTAGCGGCTCGTGATGTAGATGACGTTTTAGTGCCATAGTTTTATATTTAAGTTTTAAGTGCATATAGCTTTGTTAGAAAATTTTGTGTTAAGGATAATTGTTAGCCAATGAAAAAAATATGTCGAATCAGCAGCAGGACATTTTCGATAATGTCTGCTGTTGATGGATTACAAATTTATATACAAAGAAGATATATAAGCCAGAAATGTAAATAAACGTAGAGAAAAGTGATATAAACAGTTTTTTTGTTAAATTTATTAATATTTTATTTTTTATCACAGGCACTGAAAGTGGTGTATTTTTACTAATGTCCATTATTTTCCTCCTCAAAGGAGAGTTGCAAAAACGGGTCTTTCGGCAATTTTATTATGAGTATAGCCTTTTATTTGCTTGATAAGATCTTTCAATATGTTTTAATATTTTTTATGAGTTTAAACAGATGTAGCTGACTAGAACTGGGATGGTAAATGATATGCAATATGATGGGCTATTCAAAAGAACGAATTAAAACGGACAGTGATAATTGTTATTATTATTACTAGCTAATCTCAATCTCTTTGGGGGTACAATAAAAACTTTTGTGTAAATCATTATATTTAAAAGTTTGTTACTTATTAATAGATAAAAAATATTGCAGATTACGTTAAAAATCTATTTTGTTTCATTTTTTTTTCAAAAACCGCAAAGTTCCCAAATAGCACCTTATAGTCCACAGTACAGGCCCACCCTGGAAAGTTGATTAAAACACACTTTATAATTCGTGAGGAGCTTTGTTTCGACAAGTCTAATTTACTTTTTTTCTGCGAACTTTTTCGATTTCTCTGCCTTTCCGCTCGAGGAAGCCCTATATTACATGGCGATTTCCCGAGGTTTTAAAAAGTCATGACTGCAACTTTTTTTTAGCTAAAGTTACTGAAAATTTTGTTTAAAATGTGAATTTAAACTTGTCCGACAAAAATTTGTCCGACTTTTTCATGTCTGCCGCACGAAACATGCCCAAATGGCAGGGTATTAAAAAGACAGTCCCACAAAAGAAAGTTGAAGGTCCGAAAAACTTCACCCTTATATCTATATATTTTTGGAGTCGCCAAATCCGAATTCGGGGTCAGTTGAACTCCATCAGATCAGGGTCAAAGGCATTTCAAGGTCAAATCGCAACCAAATTTGATGGGGTCAAACTGACCACGGATTCGGATTCAGGGACCCTCAAAATCATAAGTAAACAGTCTTCAAGTTTGGTTGCGATTATTAATTGTGCAGTTTTGACCTTGAAATTCTCTTGATCCTGACTTAAAGTTCCAAAAGAGTTGAACATGGTATGGTAGACCAAATTTCAAATTAATATCCTAAAAAATGTGTAAGGCATGTTAAATAAACCCAAAAAATATTAAAAGTTTTACGTTCTGTATAACGTTAAGAAAGCATGTGTTCATAAAACGTTTTTTTTCTTTAAAGTTACTTCATACCCTTTATTATAGACATAAGGTTAAGAAACACTCTGTTCATCAATCGGTAAAGTAAAAAAAGTAAAAAATACTTGAAGTAAAATAATATGATTTTGCGATAAAAAAATGCTTCCCTAAGTTTGCTTTGCCGCTTTGGAGCTGTTCAAAAAAACCGTTTTGTTATTTTTTTAAGCAGTAATTATTTTTTGTATGGTATAATTACTCCCTTTTTTGCACAGATATTAGTCAGTTTGAATTTGATTAATCTTTCTATAAGCCAAAATGCGAAATTAAACCAGTTTTTAATTAACTTTTCGTTGGCTGCACTGTTATAGTTTCAAACTTTGTTTCTTTTAACGATATTTTTGCCCATTTGTGGTTTGGGATAAAAATTTTATAGTCAAATTCTCTGTGGTAATAAGCATTCGTATGTTTGTATATCGAAAAAGTTACAAAAAAGTTTGAACATGTTTTTACCTTACTAGTTATGGTTAGTTTTAATAATGTTCGCTGGTCGTAATTCAACATTTTTGATGGTAATAACCAGGGACGGATGGGCGCTAAAATTATTACCGGGCAGTTGGAGTGATGCGGCGCCATAAAAGATTGTTTTCCCCCCCCCCAATACACACACATAAATTAAATTCACTTTTTTATGAAGCATATTTATATTACTGAGAACACCAAGACTTTTTCTTTAAAAGATACATACGTAATAATAAATTTAAAGTAGCAATAATTTTTTTAATAGTCAGTCGCATTCGCTTCATCTCAGTCGATTATCTCTTCAACATTGAGATTATGAAGGATTTATTTTGCAACCGCCATGAGCATAAGGCTGGATAAAAGTTCTTGACGTAAAGTAGTTCGTAGTCGATTTTTGATGTATTTCAGTTTTGAAAAACAGCGTTCACAGGACACTTAAGTGATGGACTGCGTTGCGAGATATTTATATGCCAAACCGATTATCGAAAGGCACTATATATTAACCTGTACCGTTCTTAAACTAAAAGGCAGCAAATCACGCAACTGCGACAAAAATTGGTACCATTTTTGAAAACGAATTCCATCGTCTTGTTCATCATCGACTTCATCATTATCTTTGATTTCCTCTTCGTCTTCGCTTTCAGAATTGGCAATAATTCTACGTCATCATTGTCTTCACCTTCGATTAAACACAAGCTATTCTTCAAATTTCGCCAGTTCTCAGCAAAGTGGATCAATTCTTTTCTCAAACGTTCTGCGGTAGCTTCTTCGCTTATTTTTATCAATAATTTGCTGAGCTGATCAAAAGCATTCATTGGTATTGTTTCTTCGTTGACTTCGTCGAAATTTTTAGGATTTAGGTATGCAAAAATTCGATAGTTAAATTCATTAAATCTTGCACTAATACTCGTCACCGCAGTGTCCAGCATATCGTTATAAGTCGAGTATGCTCAGCTCTTCCTTGTCAGAATCAGATCCTAATTCGTCAGATTTTTTTTCTTTTCTTTTGGCGTTTGACCGGTAACTCCTCTTCCACATTGCCGTCAATACCTTTTTCTTCCATTATTAAGTTAATTTTGTCACGAAATTGTCTGCTGGAGACTTTACTCCTCAGAATCGCGTGAAAAAGATATTACTTTATTTTGAAACTCCTAGCATTTTAAAAACTCAATTTCTGAATTTTGCAAGTATTTAGATAAAGGAGCCAAAGTTTCAAAAATTCGTAAATAAATCTGGCTAGTTATAAGAATTTAAAATTTTAGTAAATAAACCGAACATCTGCACAAAATTGCCCATCGGTTTCCAGTTTCAGAAGTGCTTCGATAAGCGAGATGTACAGAGCATTTTTACTGTGGTTGAATTCGCCAAAATTTTTTTCGACTGAAATATGTTTTCTATGCCATTCTCTGAAAAAGACTGCAACTTTATTTAGTTCAAATAAGGAAGTAGCAGCTGTCGACTTTTTGGTTATGTCTGTAATAAATAAATTCAATACATGCGCATAGCACCAAACATGTAGTATGTCTGCACCAGTTTGCTGACTTAGCCATGCTTGAGAACCATTATATGCACCTTGCATATTTGTTGCCTCATCTGTAGAGCTCCCAATACATTTCCTAATATCAATTTTATTACCTTATTGGATATTTTGAAATAACAAAGATTCTGGCCGGTTGATGAATCACATTTGACTATATCGAGGAGCGTTTCTTTGATTTTTGGAACATTTACGTAGCGAATAACGAAAGCACATTAATCTTTTACTGATTCGTCCTGTGTTGTATCCAGTTGGACTGAAAACACTTTAGCTTAACTTATTTTTTCACTTATCGCTGTCTGCATTAAACATTTTCCAATTTCATTGGTTAACATTGTCAAAGGCGCCGCGCGCCGAGTTTACTTCAAGGTTAGCCGGCGCCGCTCTAACATGTTAGTGTGCTGCGCACAACCATTGGCGCACTTCAGTAAAAAAATAAATTTTCAGTGTACGTTTGGTCAGGTAATCGGCCCCAAGCGGCTAAATAGCGTCTTATCTGCACGTTTTTCACTTACTGAGCCGCTTTCTACGCTTATTTTTGTAATTATTATTAAAAGTTATTTCCTTTAACGTACCAGCGCCGAAATCGGGCGGCCACCGGGATTGCCGGCTTGCCCTATGCCCATCCGTCACTGGTAATAACTGGAGATTTTAAAATATTAAAAAAATTCTTGTAAAAAAGATTTGGAAAGAAGTGAAAGGCCCTCACCAGGCATACTATAGACGGAATTTTTGAATTATAGTTTCGTGTAATGCTTGTTACATTTTTTTAATTACTAAACTCTGTTGTTTTTATTTTATTTAGTGCTATTTTTATTTATGACATGACCTTTTTTGTTTTTTTCCTCAAAGTTTGTGTACTGTGCTGTTTTATTATACAGTGTGGATCAGCCAAATGGAATAAATTCAATATTAAACAAATGGAGGCGTATTCGAAAAAATGCTCGGACATGTCGATTTATATTTTTAAGGCATTTTTTCAACAAAGCTAATTATATAAGGTGTGTCATTGACGGTGGTAATATAACTTTCTTGTTTAATGCTACACCCTGTATATTAAATTAAAATTTTGTTTTTAAAGCATTCTAGACATATTTTATGTATATGTCCATACCTAACTTCTTTCTTTTCGGAAATATTGAGCGTTTTTTAAGTTTATTCATCTATTGCTTTGTATGCTTGTCACTTTTTTGAGGATTACTTATTGTGCATAAACCTACTAAAGGCAGCCGTTGCTTCGGCTGTGTAGACAAGCGTGAGAAGAAAATAAATGTTATATACATTTTCTCTTTCGCTTTGGGAGCTGATTAGTTGGGCGGGAGGGATATATACACCGCCGACAAATTAAGAGAGAGGGGAGATATGTTATACACCTATTCTTGCTTCTCTTTTACACGCTTGTTCCCAAGGCTGCTTCTAGTAGGTATATACTCGCAAAATAACCCTTAAGTAAGTGGCAAGCATGCAAATACAATACATCTAAAAGCACCTAATATTTTCGAAACAGTTGAAAATAGGTATAGGACATTTTACACGAAATATATCTAGAATGCTCTGAAGAATCCAAAAATTGAATAATATACAGGGTGTTGCATTTAAATTAAGAAAGTTGATATTGGCCACCGTCACATGACACACCCTGTATAAAAAGTTTTAGTTGATAAAAATGCGCAATTTAAAATATTATTCCACATGTCCGAGCATTTTTTCGAATACGCCTCCATTTATTTAATATTGAATTTATTCCATTTGGCTGATCCACACTGTATATGGGTATTCATTCTTTTTCTTGGCTTTGTAAATACGCTGCTTTTATTGAACATAATGTGAAGAGAGGGAGAAAGGGTTGGGAAAGGGTCACATTTTTATTTTAATTTTACCGTATTTTTGTTTGACTTACGTGCCGTGCTATCTTTTACAATGTAAATTATTTGTTTAAGGATGCTTTGTCTATAAGTACTGAATTTTACTTAGAAAGGACAATAAAGTCATTTTAAAGTTTGAAGTTTATTCCAGTATATTGTAATATCGTAGAGTAAAAGCGCTCTTTACCCCTAATTCAAAATAGTTTTTTTTATTTAGTCATAAATCTGAAATATGATTATGAGCGGTGAAACGAAAGTTTTTTAAGCCATGTGAACACAATCTTGGATGGATTTTTAAAAATAAAATCTTTTTTAAATAAATATTAGGGTTTGCTTTGAAAAAGAGCCAAAGATAGATACTTATTATTAAGTAAAAACTATATTTAAACATGCGAAGTGACTGTTTTTGCTTTCGTGAAAAAGTATATCTAACGGAAGGAATATAATTGTAATTTTAGAGATCTAGGCTTACAGCTTTAAAAATATGAGAATGGAGCCCAGTATTATCCTTACATTATTGACTAAATTTTAATTTCCTTTATAGTTTTGGTAAAACTTCCTGGTAAAAATTGATTCCAGCAAAAATTTTTTTGACCATAAGTTAAAATTTTAAAAAACGTAATTTAAATTTGTAACTTTTAGGATTTTTGCCACTCGATTCAGTGCGCAATGAACGTCTACGAATTTAATATTTAAAAAGGCCCATACCAACTGTCTATGTTTTAACAATTGTATTGTTCACGCTTAAAACAAATAATTAGTTTTTAATTTAAAGCAAATTAAAATGAATAAATTACGTTTTTTATTGCTATACTGTGACCGAAAAAAAGGAATATGGATTTTTTTTATTTTTAAAACTATTAAACAACTTTTTTGCATCGCCTCTTTTTATCTGTAACCTTAAAATCAATATTGAGTTTAAAATATTAAAAAGTTAGGTTAGTTAGCATAATATTAAAAAAGTTATTTAAAAAGTTGTTTAGAATTTAATTCTAATTAGACATGCAAATTTTAAAATAAATATTTTAAAAACTTAAAAAAAATAAACAAAATTAACTGAATTGCAAATTCTAACCAGTTTACTTTATAATAAGTTTGCTAACTGTAAAGGGACCAACCAATTATACATTGTATAATTTTTGTATGTTCTTTTACACTTAAAACAAAAAAAAAAAAATAGATTCTGCAGGTATCCTAAAAGTGTAAACCAGATTTTCTTACAGCCATTTTAAGATTTTACCGTCAAAATATAGCAATTCATGGCTAAAAAAACCATTTTCTCCAATAATATTAAACATTAACAGTTTCCTAACAGAAATTTTTAAATTTTTACTTAAACTTTAAACACATGACAATTTATAGCTCATATTCATATATAAATAATATGGCAGATTTTATACCAATTGTGTTTGCGAGATAAATAGCTTTAAAGCAAATGCAACAAATTATTGTGGGGTGAAACATTTAACAATTGCAAATCAAAATTGTTTACGTCATTTTGTTTTAACTAGAAAAACAGGTTTATGCCCATTACTATCAAATCGGTTAATCACTTTATGGTAAAAAAACTTATTATAAAGCAAAAAGTTCAGATTTGTAATTTTACTAAAATATATTTTCAAAAAAATGCATTTATAATTTTTTAAAAATTTATATTTCAAAGTTTGAACGTGCACTTAAAATTAAATTGTAAAGAGATTTTTTAAATACCTTTCTTAGATAAAGCCGCGTTTACACTATGCAACTTGTTTAATAAACTTGTGTTTTACAACCGAGTTGTACAACAAGTTCAAAAACGCAATATAAAAAGTTGTAGAAAGTTTTACAACAAGCGTGTTGTACAACCAAAAATCGTGTTTTTGAACAAGTTGCAGCCTTTCCGGTCCGAGTCGGAAAACATCAAAGGAAGTCGACGTTTCATGAACTTGTTTATCAAACATGTTTAAAATTGTTTTGCGCCGAGCAACTTGTTTATACAACAGGTCAGTGTGCTTTATGACCTGCCTGCGCTGTTTTTGGTTTTTGCGATAATTGTGCTAATGGAGTGGTTAGTTGTGGTTAGGCGTTTTTTTAAGTTAATCGAGGGATACAAGAAAAGGAAACTTTTGTCGGACCCTACGTTGGACGATTTTAATAACAGAAACAAACGGCACGATGCTCGGGTTGAATTGGATGAACAGTTAATTCTGTTGAATTGTGCTGAAATTTTAAGCATATAGGACAAACTCTTGTAAGAGCCACCAGAAGGCTAAAATTGTAGGGTTACAGCTAGTCTTTCTTTCACCGGAATTGCATCTCTAAATGATGTAGTTCTCTTTTCAATTTGTCCTCCGATACGCAGAATCACGTACTTTAAGTCTGAACTTGTCATTCTTAAGAAGAGCCTAAAACTTCGGTCAGTCCTCAGTTCCCCCGTCAGCAAGTCTTTGTCATCTCTTTGCAAATCGAGTATTATATCACTAGCACTATATTTTTTTTGCTTTCAAAGAAGGACGTACCCAAAACCGTCTTTTAGCCCTTACATTCTTCGAACAGCATATAACCACACAAGCGGCGGCAGCAAGCATCACATCCGCATTGCTTGAAGCTATCATTCCAACTAGAGGTGAAGATTTAAACATGTTTCAGCAGATGTCAAAGGGTGTTTCAGCTCTTTGTTTAGAAACAAATGTTTAAAGAAGTTCGATGAACAAAAGTTTAGTGTTTGTAAACAAAAGTTTTATTGAACATGTCCAACAAACAAAAGTTGCATAGTGTATATACAAACTATTAAATTTTCAATATTAAATATTTAAAATTAAAATAAAAATATAAAGTATAGAATATCTTATCCAGACCTGCCTTCTTTGGAATTGTCCCTAGAACTGAAACTGTATTGCGAGGCTAATCCTTTCAGTTATAAAGCTTCTAGCATTTTTTAATTTAGTAAAATGACAAATATTGGAAATTAGTCTTCTTGGTTCATTACCCCAAGGACCAAATGCCTCAACCGCGAAACCAGAACAAGGATAAAATGGTCCATTTGCTCTTCATATTTTTTGTTTTTCTGATTATTGATTAAACGTGTGGCAAATTTTCTTTATACATGAATCTGCAAAAGTATGCCTGCACGTAGCATCCCCCAATAATGCCTTTCCCATTTTCCAAGGAACTAATGCCATCGCGTCTACGCTTTTACCGGTCATTTCGACAAATGCCGGGTGGCTCTAAAACTGCAGATTTGCTGTTATTAAAGCACGTTTAATATTATCATTAATAATTCTGTGTCCCGACATCCTACCTGCACTTTTGATGCTGCTGAGCTCGTGAAGGCTATAAGTGTCAACTGTTTTACCACAAATGCAAATATGCTGCTCACACACAGGCTGACCAGTTCTCAGTGAAACGAAAACACAAAACAAGGATTCATTCAAAAGATTTCCCATATAAGCAGTTGGCAATACATTAAGCCATGCATTGCTTTTATAATTCCGAAGAAGTCAAGGACGAGTTCTGTCTAAATTATTCTCACAGGAAGAATTGAGATAACTAAGGACAACTTGGTACATTTTCAAAATCAAATTTAAATTTTAATAAATATTTCCATATGAGCTGAATGTAAATATCAATGAATTACTAGATGAACAGAGGCTATTGCCACAAAAAGTTTTTTCATAGTTTTTAAAATTAAAAAAAAATCGTATGTGTCCACTGTGGAGGTCACATAAAAACACATTTTTTAGTCGTGGGATCTCTCAACAGGTAGACAGTTTCTTATAAAAAAAACCTTTATAGTTAAGATTTTGTAATTTAATTTGCCGCCGTTATGCTCCTTTGGAATGACTTGGCAACATTAGAGTACATCCATGCCTTAAATGACGTTTTAATTTTGTCAGTCGCAAAAGTCATGTGGTTCATGTGCTGTTGTGTCGAACCATTGTTGGCAAATATCCATATCGGATAAACAATTGTGTCCATTGGTTTATTATTGTTTAACAGTTTAAGTCTTTAATTAAAAAGCTTTACTTTATATAAATATACACAGTTTTACTAAATATAAAATTTCTTTAGGCCCATCCAAATTTATCCTTTACCAACCTGCGAGGTACAATAATAATTTTATTGTTAAATAGAAAAATCAATTTCTGGCAGGGCATAGGATATTTTTAGACAATATTTGTTATTATATCAGGAAAAACTACTATGGCGAAAATTTTTAAATAGTTTTAAGCTTATTGGAAAGAGTTTGCACTATATGTATTATTAATTATTAAATTAATTATATACAAAATGTTAGCTTGTAGGGGTTCTAGCTCTTCGACTCTGCTTTTGTGCTTTTCTATATTAGGTAGATTACCTCGGTAGTAGCGGAGTGCGGTTCATGCAAGCAAGGGACGCGATGCTTTCTCAAAAATCATCAACCGACCATTCTAGCATCGAAAGTTTTAAAATATAGTCTAGTTATAATATTTTATTAATTCCTTAATAAACTGCAACATCCTAAATATAAAGGAAAATACATTGTTAATAGATAAGTTTGTATAAATTGCTTTTCTTTTTTCAAATTATAACGCACGCCCCATCTGTCTATCCTGTGGAAAAAGCCTGATTAAAAATGTAAGGTCCAGATAGAAATTCTATCATAACCTAACTAATAACTGATTAATTTTTATAAAAAACATTATGAATTTATCAGTAATCCCTTTAGCAAAACAATAAGTCGTAACTGCCGATACTTTATTTTTCCATTCTGATCTTATGATCAGAATGGAATGGAAAATAAATAATGGGATTATTCCCATTGAAAACTATACAAAAAACATGTAAATACATTATTTTTGTTCGTTAATTGTTAAGTATCCGAAATTGATGTTTCAAAAACTCAAAAGTTCATCAAAAATCGCATTTTTTTGGATCTATCAGGCTTTTTCCACAGGGTAACTATTTTAGCTATTTGGTTAGCAGTTTCGTTTTCTTTAACATAAGTCTGTTGTAAGACAGCATGGCCATACAAACATTAAAATTATCGATAACAAAGCTTAAGTCGTTAATGTCGCTCGGCTATCCGCTGACTGTGGATATTTGCTGTTTGTAGATTATTTTTGCTTTATTCGACCACATGAACATTGCTTGACCACACAAAAAGCAGCTTGTCCTTATCTCCCAATAAATCCTCTTATGTTACGTATATTTTTTTAAAAAGTTACCCCTTTACATAAATTTAAACCCACAAAAGGGTCATTTATGTATGTGTGGATCCTTTGTCCACTTTCTGTGTGTGTACTAACTGGAGATATGAATAAATTTAACGTCTCCGCTTTGCGCGATAAATTTTATCGCTGTGTAGACAAAGATATTTCTTGCCCGATGACATTTATGCAAGATCGTGCATGGCTGCGCCATATTTTAGGTTTTAAATTATAACGATTTTATTTCTGAAGTATGGTGTATCGTTTTTATATTAATTTGTTCTGGTTCTGTAATAGTTAAAATCTTAATTAGAAAAAGTTAGGAAAAAAGTCATTCGTGTTACTCCATCGGGAGCGGCTAGGTGAGGAATTACATTGGTTAATTCTGATGCTGAGAGGTCTACTGTTGATAAAAAAATAAATTTAATCTCTACAAATAAGTGTCACTAAAAATTAAAAGGTAAATTGTAGATTTATGATGCAAAATTTTTAATAAATCTAAAAACATTAGAAACCATATATTACCAAACTAAAATTCTTATAACTAAAATACTTTGTAGGCTTAGTTTTCATCAATATTGACGTTAATATGTACAGGGTGGGCATTTTATTAGGGTCCTATACATTTTCTCAGAAACTGCAGACTTTTGAGAAAAAAAGTTTAGACAGAAGTTTTTTGAATTAATTTATGCTCTTAATTAATTCCACTTTCACATATACAGAGTATTCATTGTGTTGGCCACTGTTGTTCACTTCCTTATTTTAAAAGGGACACCCTGTATATTATTATATATTTGGATAGCGCTTTTAAGGACGAGTTCAACGATATGTAACATATGTGGGTCTGTGTTGCAACTTTATTTTTAAAGTCTGCAGTTTCTGAGAAAACGTATAGGACCCTAATAAAATGCCCACCCTGTACATTTTTACAATAACTTAAGTTAATAACAGATGAATGACTATACAACCTCTCTTGATGCTGTACAATGCTTTGAACAAACGTTGTTAATGCTTTTGTGGGCTCTTGGGAAGAACAAGAGGGCACTACAACTTTAGACGAGGTACTTGAAAAAATCTGGTTGGAGACAGCGTTCTTTTGAGAAAGTAAATTTTCAACGAATCCTTCCGCAACCGCAATGCTTTTCTATCCACCATCTCTTTTTAGTTGATTTATGTTTGCCCCCAGGCCGATGTCCTGCGAAAGCAGTGGCCACTATACATGGTGGGATCTGGTAACTTTAAAAATTTGGCAATTTTGGTGGGAAGCTGACCAAAACTGTTTTTACCCATCGGCTGGGATTTGCATTTTCCATTCTGGTAAGCTACAACAAATCCTATGTGTTTTGTGTGTGGTCTTAAAGCAATATATTTCCTATCAGTCCCACTACATCTGTGGACTTTTTATTTGCCCTTTATATCACAAACAACCGATTTTTTTGGTTTTTGTGTTTCGAACGATTATTAGCAAAAAGTCGTCATGATCCTTAACGTCATCGCAATCCAATTCACAGAACTTCTTGCCCCGACATGCCCCTAAGACACCTTCATTATAAAGCAACCATAAACCCGTTAAAACAAAACAAACGGTGAAAATTTTTAAAGAATGTAAATAAAACTTGGCCCAGAATAAATTCTGGGTTTCTTTTTTTGAATATTATTGTTGCTTTTAGCATTAAATACTGGCTCCACAGCGAGGAAGCTTTTAACTTTGTCGATTTCTTCAAGATATGAGCCAGAAGCAACTTTTCTTCCGTAATGTTTTCAACATTGCGACTGACGCATATATTCGGAAAACTGCTTCTCGTAAATTCTCTTTGATTTTGTTGGCAACAACTGATTTATTGTCTCTTCGGCTGCCTCTTCTATCTTTATATCCATTAGATTTATTTATTTTTATTTTTTTATCTAAAGTGCATAAAATAGTATATAAACCTCGGGACTAAAGCGCCTTTTAATCCCTTAGCGAAGTGTAGCCCACCCTACGGTCGGGCTAACAACCTTTCGCCGCGGGACTAAAAGTAGCACTTTAGTCCCTAGGTTTATAATGTACTATTATGTGCTATATTATTAAAACGATAATAAATATTATTTATTAAAGATACAAAAGTAACACATTATTTAAAAATATTGTTATTATTTTATATTTTTTTTGTAATTTTCTGTTTACATTTCAGTAAAATTACCTTAACAACACAAACTTTTATTGAAGTTAACTTAAGAATCCAAACACAACAAAGATATTTTATATCCCTTAAAGTAAAAAAATACTTTTTTTGGATTCTCTTTATCTCTACTTTGTAATGGAAAAATATTTATATATTTTAAAAAGAAAATCCCCGTTTTAATTAAGTCAGCAAAACTTATCATCCTTAAGTCACAACAGGGATAAGGTTTTAAATACAAATATAAATATATAAAGTTTTTTTACCTTGGTAAACAGGTTTCTGATTTTAATTACCATTTTTAGAGAAAGTAATTTAGATTTATTTTTTTTAAAGGTTTTTAAAAAGTATTTTTCATGATTTAGATATTTAAATAAACGTAAAGAAAGACATTTGTGAAAAACAAAGTCAGTTTATATTTTTAACAAAAAATAAGTATGACGTTATCGATATTGTTTCGAAGTTAAATCCACCGCATATTATTGTATTTTTTATTCTATACAAAAATCTAGCATATTAGATCACATGTTATTTATTAAACCCAACGAGCACAATGAACCGTTTTTGAAATAATGATTTTTGAAAATGTATGTTCTCTATTCAGGAGAATAGGCTTGGCGTGGGTGACATTTGGAAAGCTTAGGGATGTTTTTAAATCAAACATTCCCATATGCCTTAAACGGAAAACATACAATCATTGTATACTGCCAGTACTAACCTATGGGGCAGAAACGTTAACTCTTACCAAAAAAACGGCACACAGTTGCTCAGAGATCTATGGAGCGGTCAATGCTTGGACTGTCTCTAAGGGACAGGATACTCAATGTGACTATAGGGCATAGGACGGGTGTGACCGATGTCATAGGGAGAGTTGCAACCTTGAAGTGAAACTGGGCTGGCTATGTGTCACGAACAACGGATGGAGATGGTCAAAGCGTATTTTGGAATAGAGACCAAGGCATGAAACCTATAGGAACAGAGACAGGCCACCAACAAGATGGACGGATGATATTCAGAGAATCCGGGGGAACTGGATATGGGACGCACAAGACCGAAAACGGTGGCAGACACTAAGGGAGGCGTAAGTCCAGCAGTGGACGCGGACGGCTGTTGGATAAAGATGATGATGTTCTTCAACCTTTAACTATGACACGGACTTTACCAGTACAAGTTTTAAAAAATCCATACTCACCTACGACCTAGGTTTTCTTTTTCTATATAAAAGCCTATAGCCTAGGTGCTGGCGGCCATTTTAACTATCCTTCGAGGTACAAAGTTCCAATTTTATATAAATAATTAATTCATGGTTAAATAAGAAAATCATTGTGTGGCACGATTGACGCGGTTGCAAGACTTTTATGGGGCCTAAAACTTTTAGACTTTTTTGGAAAAATAGGACATTTTTAAACATTATATCCTAAAATAGAAAAACTATTATTGCTAAAAAATTAAAATAATTCTAGCTTAATGCCGAGTGTTTGTGCTATATCGTGATAAAAATTTAGGTTGCTAGAGTTAATAATTTTAAAGATATAAATTTTTTAACTTACATTACGAGTGTCAAAGTTGACCGTAAATTGCTTGCTATGCTGCTTAATAAGAAAAAACTTGCACAACCTGTTAGAATTGCCTTCAAAAGCTCTCCTACCATTTTTTTTGCGACACTAAGAAATAGGTGAAAAACACGTTTAAAAAGCATAATATAATTTTTTGCCTTTTTTATCTATTCACATTCGAGTAAAAGGCTGCAGCGAAAGTGTTATTTCTTATTTCCACCACCGAACAAAATCTACAGGGTCATTTCGTATGTATTGACCCATTTGATGGCGGCTTTATTATTAAAGATATGAAATAAATTATAAGAAAAATTTATAAATTTTCACCTGAACTTTTTAAAAATCTTATTAGAAAAAACAAAAGACTATTAAAAGTCCAATATTTTTTCACAAGTTGCATTTTTTTAAATAAAACACCCTGTATATTATTGGTTATTTAAAAATGACTAATTTGCCTGATTTTAAAAATTTATAGTTTTATACCTTTTTGATGACCCGTTTAGAAAATATTTAGGTTTATAAATTAATGTCTAGATCCAGCTTGCCGTGGATTAAAGATGAAATTAGACATTTCTCATTTGACATGCCTTATTGCTGTAGTTATTTTATTATCACACGATAATTTCCCAATATGTAACTGCCATTAAAAAATACGTTTAAGAATATCGAAAAAGGATTTTGACTCCAAACATCAGTTAAAAGAAAGCCAAGAGAAGTTCCAAAAAATATAGATAAAGAGTTAGACATTCTATTGTTTTTTGAAGGTAGCTAGACCTACTAAGGCTAAGGTTTTTAATGTTTTCTAATGTTTTTTTAGAAAATCCAACTCGTTCCATTTGAGATGCTTATAATTATTTAATAATATCACACAAAAAATATTAAAAAACTTTTAAATCACATAGTTATTATCGTTACAAGATCTTGCCTGTGCAAAAACCACAGAAAAGAGAAATGCTTAGGAGGAAAAATGCGAGCCCCAATTAAAAAAAAAATTGTGAAGTGATGAAGCCACATTTACCACAGCAGGAGTTTTTAATAGGAAAAATACCTACGTATGGGCTACAAGCAATTCTTAAGTATTGCGAAAATACAATTCCAAGGCCGGAAATTTTGCATGTTTGATGCGGTATACTAAGAAATAAAATAATAGGTCCTAGATTTTATGAGGGTTCCCTTTCTGGACAAAGATATTTGGAGTTTCTTGAAAACAAAAAAAAGCTCTTTTAGAGAATTCAGTCAGAGAATACTCTCAGGTAGTCTGGCACCAACATAGCCCCTGTGACCGAACCGTTACGACGATTTGGCTGGGAAGACATGGCAGCATTTAGTGGCCAGCCAAAAGCCCTGATCTAACCCAGTTAGATGCTTTCCTATGGGGTTATCTAAAAAATCTGGTGTACGCCAAAAGAAGCACAAACTTGGAGCAGTTAAGACAGAAAATTTCCCAAAAAATCGAAAAGTTGAACAACGACCATCCAAATTACATTTTAAATGCTGTGAACAAATTGGAAAATGATTCTATAAACTATATCGATAAAAATGGTGGACACATTGAGCAATTTTAAGTCTTTTTTTATATGTTATACTCGGTATTTACGAGTAAGTTAATAAATTGTGTAATTGTATAAACGCAACTCGGATCTAATTTCGTTTTTATACATTTTTAAATTTTAATATCTTCTAAACGGCTCATCCGAAAGGTGTTAAACTATATTGTATATTTTTGAAATTGGGAAAATGAGTTTTTTTTTTGAATATCCAAATAATATGTTCCATTTCAAAAAATGCAACTTTAGGAAAAATATTGAACTTTCGATAGTTATTTGTTTTTTCTAATAAAATTTTTTAAAGTTCAGGTGAAAATCTATAAATTTTCTCTATAAAATGTTTTTTTATCTTCAATAATAAAGCCGCAAGCATATGGGTCAATATATACGGAATGACCCTGTACAAGGCTTGTTTAAATAGGTTGCATGCGCTTTAAAAATATTCTAAAAAAACTTGGGTTTTGAATTAAAAAATCATCGATAACGTCATATCTTAAATTGGGGACATACTGTATATTTATTTTAAAGGAAAGGGCGCGACTAAAAATATTATTTGACTGGTCCAAGCATTTTTTAAAAATAACTTTTTCTTGATTTATTAAATTTATTATATAATTAAGTTAGAGTCTCGGTCTGTATAATTTAAAACCAATAATATTCTATTCTAATATTTTCCGTTATGCCCAAATATATTGAAATGCGTCTATCAGATCTGCAGTTGTCTTTTTCTGACAATTACTCCTCGTCGTTACCACTCTGTTGCTAGACTTTGGTTGACCCCATAACTAAATGTACAATACCGATTCCTTGATTTGCGGATACCCCAGATATGCAAGTTAAACATCTTTTAGCAGGCGGGACTGTCGTTTTGTTTGGAATGAGTGTTAAATGCATACAGTTGATATTTAGGTTTAGACCAGGGTCGATGATTTTTGAAACAAAAAAAAATAGTAGGATGAAACCCATTGGAAAAGAAAAAGAATATAGCAAAATGAAAGGAAAATCAATTAACGGGCGATCTCAGGTCGGGAAGTGGAAGGAGGTGAGTTGTTAAGGGTAAAAACGGTTTAGCGCGATTGCCGGCAAAACTAAAAGTCCGATGGAAAAAGTTAAACAGCAAAGTTATAGGTAATAAAAAGATCTACAACTTTTGTATTTACACTTTTTTTACATAACCCTAAAATTTATGTCAAAAATTCAAATATTCAAATTTTTGGTCTTAAAAAAAAATACGAAATTTGGTAAAAACTTACCTTTTTATGTCCCAGACACACTGCAATTTTTTTGATTTAAAATATTTATTTTTTTTACCCTATTTTGACTTAATATCAAAAAGCATCCTAATTTTAAATCAAAATTCTCCCTTTAAAATATCTGCTTTTTTATAAAGTCGCTGGATTTTTTGTTCATTTAAATCTCTACTTTCTGATGGTGTAAAAAATATATGTACATTACCAAGGTAAATGTTTTCAGAAAATGCAAAAAAAAATCTCGAATCCTATTTTTTTAAAAATTATTTCATACATTTGGTTGTTAATTATAGTAGTATATTTCAATTTGCAATTTTTTGTTTATCAATTTAACATAAAATTGTACATAATGATTAAAAAAAAGAATGCAAAAAATGACACTATACGTTGCTATGTTGGGAGCTGCCAGAAGAACAATTATAGAGTCCGATTAAAGAAGAAAAGGCCAGGAAACCAAAAGAGTCCAAGATTAAGCCTTTTTCTCTCTACGCTCCACCCATACGTTGTTAAATTTGGAACATAGCGATGAGAATGGGAATAATTTTAAAGTGAGAGAGAACAACGCATGCTGATGACGCTGGAGGCCTTTTCAACTTTAAATCGGACTATACTGGCCAACTTTCTGGAGCAAATGCCTATAGGAGAGCGACATATGCCCAACAATGCGACATTCAGAATTCCTGTAAGCGAGGGATCATTAATAAGGCAAACAGCTCTACTTTGAATAAAATCAAAAGTACCCTACAGGTTTTAGTTTTTGACTATGTACCCACTACATATCAGAAGATGGTACAGGTGGTTTGCCGTTAAATTTTAGGAACCAAGACAGCTTTTATTTTGCTCTGTAAACTGTGAGGTTAGTAGTTTATTATAAAACAGCCGATGCCGTTTATTATTGTTTGATCAGTTAAACGCAGTTCTACATTTTTATTTCCGGTAATAAATTAGCGGCGTAATTTTTTCTGTTTTTCGAGTTTAAAATCAGTGAGCCGGTTGGCTTATCTATATTTATCTATGCAATGCAAACAAATTATTTCATAAAAATATTGTATGGATAGCGTTCGTTAAATCGCTTTTTATTCATGTTTTTTTAAAGGGCATCAGCATACAAAACATGAGCTCACCCTGATATGTTAAGTTATTTTTTGTATTAGCGATTTTATTTTATAGATACAGGCTGTTGGCTGATAAAACAAAAACATGGCAAATTGTCAACAATTTGCCCGAATGGATATTTTATACTGCGGTCAGATACTATCGAGGCATTGTGTAAAACGGTTAAATTAAATTTAATTTGCTCATAAACTTTAGTATAGCCCTCATTTTAATATTAGTATTATTAATTTAAAAGTGGAAGATTTACATTTTTATTGACTATAACGAAATATTAGGGGTAATAAAAAACAAATTTGTAGTAGCAATTGTATGGTTTATTATGGTTCTTGGGTGCCTAAATTTAAAAAAGTGGCAAAGTGCTGTTAAATATATGCTTGCGTTTTTTAGAATAAGGTTAATTGGTAGAGATCGAACGCTGTTAGAACAACACCGATACGTCACGGTTTTATATGACTTTGTCATATGAGACCGTGACGCATCGGTGTTGTTCTTACAGCGTTCGATCTCTAATTCTTCTAAAAATTTCAAATTTTATTAAAATCTACACATTTTAAGCAAAAATTTATAGAAAGCTTTTTTGTAGAGGTTGTAGAGGTGTTTAAATTCGGTGGGAGGCAGTAATTCATCTAAATCGTCTGCAAAATGGACAGAGGAGATAGCTAGTTCCCTTACATTTTTCCCCTCATTCATAACAAGGGAATTTATTCCACGTCGTTACCGACGCAGATGCAAACCTTTAGGTTGGCAGTCGATTTCTCGTATGCTAACATACCACCTGCCTGTCAAAGTCCTTTCACCTGGTCCCTCACAATCCAGGGTTCCTGGTTCAGAGCTACTCCCACATGGGTTCGGTTAATAGTTGGCGGCTGAGTGCCGTAGAGCTAGACCCAGATTACGTCGTGCTGATCCATATCACCTGACTCAGAGCTTTCAAGCATGGCGTCTTAATCTGCGCTTGTTTTTTTATTTATAGCCGGCTTCACTTTATTTATAAAGTAACCACCACGAGAAGAGAGGATGTTAAGGTCCATATCTGCAATGCCCATTTACAGATGCAAGGCTGTATACTCCAAGAGTTTACCTGGTATCTCAGAGGCACCGTTCTTTAAGACGTTGGGCTTATTATCATTCATTCCCTTGGCACCGATTCGAATGACACCTTAGGCGTAAGTTTAAAGTAAGTGGACTTTTTACGCCCTCCACTGCGACCGCTCGGTCTATTGTGGCTCAGACCTTTTTATATTTCTCCCAATAGGATCAGACTTCTAATGAATCCGATATCAGATTGGAAGAGAGTTCATACATCTCCTTTTACTCGTGTCGCTACCGGACACGAGCACAATAAGTGTCCCTGTCTCCTGAAGAGTATGACGAGCAGACGATTAGATCCGTCATTCCCTCCTCTCCCGGTCAAGTGATGTGGGTAGCTACAAGGTCCTCGTTACAGGTACCAGATGTTCCTTCTGAGGCCACATCTCCGGCCTTACCCTATGAAAACGGTCCTATCCACTTTCTGTTTAAAGCCAGGGAAGCCTTTTCCCTCTAAAAGCGGTTCTGTTCGCCTTCCATTTGGATTCAGGGATCCCTTCCTAAGCACATGTTTGTTCGGGATAAATTAGCCCTTCCCCGTGAAACAGGCGCCGGTGACTTCAGGGACACCTTTCGAAATGGATTCACCCGTTTCGGTCGGCGCACCTTTCCAGCTTGTGACCTTGGGTGGTACCTCTTGAAACGGATTTATCCGTTTCAGTCAGCGCACCTTTGTCACTTTTTTCCTGTGAAAGCGGTTATGTTCGCTTTCTGTTTGGAGCCAGGGTAGTTATAGTCCACCACGGCAGAGCCCCGCATTACCGCAGTAAGGCTAGATACTCTGAGAGGTCGCCCTGTATCTCAGAGGCACCGTTGGAGACTCCTGTTTAAGGCACAGGATGTCATTCACTCATCAGCACGGTATGCTAACACCTTGAGTTAAGCTTTGTGTTCGTCTTAGCTTTGGATCCCGTTCCATACGCTAGCCAAAAGCGTTGCCGAAAACCAGCAACTCTAGCGCATGTTCCAACAGATCCTACTGGGCCCAACCACGACAACGACGTGCGAACACTGCGGTGGGGAATGACACCTTAGAATTAAGCCTGTGTGCAAATGTGTGTGGGTTGAGTAGTGTTTGTGTTTGCTTTATTTTATTAAAGCATGTGTTTGTCCGATGCGTAAGGTACCAGAGCATGTGGGGTGAGCACTCTGTGCCTGATACAGGGCGAGTAGTGATGTCTTGCTCATCAGCCCAAAAGCGTGTGCCACGCAACTGCCAGTGTGATGCCTGCAATTTCTTGTAAGTGTGTGGGTGTGTATGTGTTTTAACAGAATAGTAGATAAGCTATGTGTGTCCGGCCGCAAAATCCATCATTTTCCCATGTATTTCTTATGGGAGAATTTTCAGGTCCGATTTAGATTTTACTTCCGGTCTAGCACCACTTGTCGTTGTGGTCATCCAGCTAAGTAATGGTCACGTCCGACGTTGCTTGACTTTAGATTATGACGCTGACCAAGATTATAAAATATGAACTTATCAGGAGACCTCGAGTAATTTTGGAAATAAATAAAAAAGTCCTCACGTTGCAGGATTCGAACCGCCGTCTTAGTACTTAAAAACCCAGAGCTCTACCACTGATAGTAACTCAAATAACACCCCTCAAACCAAACTTTTAAGTAGAACAAGTGTCTAGTAGCTAGATTGCTAATCGGAAAACGCTAACTTACCAGGAGCCAATACTTCCCACTGAGCCACCGGAGATATTAAATATTAAGTTGAAATAAATGTATAGTAGAAGAGAATTTCTAATTAATTAAATTAAAAAAGTTGTCACCTAGCAGACGAGTCTGGGTCGCTAGCGACGCGAGAGGAAGAGGTAAGAAGACAAGATAACACCTTAAAGAGGGAGAAAGAGACAAACCACGATGACGTCAAAGAACAGATGTCCGCTGTCCGCTGTCCCGCGACATAAAAGGTTGCCCCCCTCAAGGTCAAGGGACGTTGATAATCCTTATTTACATATCTAAAGCGTATCTGAAGGAATAAATTATAATCCTCTTGACTTCAACCAATCACAACACAGCTGCCAGAAGCTTCGATGACGTCATGTCTCCCTGTCTCCTGTCTCCTTAGTAAATAGTTTGAAATCTCAAGGTCACGAGACAATTGCGCAATATTATAGATAAGGTTCTACTTGAAAAAGAGGGCTGTTATTTGAAAAAACAGGGCTGTTATTTGTAAATACAGGGCTGTTATTTGAAAATACTGGGTTGTTATTTGGAAAAACAGTGCTGTTATTTGAAAATACAGGGCTGTTATTTAAAAATACAGGGCTGTTATTTGGAAATACAGTGCCGTTATTTGGAAAAACAGAGCTGTTATTTGGAAAAACAGGGCTGTTATTTGGAAATACAGTGCTGTTATCTAAAAAACAGTGCTGTTATTTGGAAAAACAAGGCTGTTATTTGGAAAAAACAGGGTTGTGCGGACTTTCTTTTTATTTTTTTATTAGTTCCTCAGGCGTTATACAACCATACATTGTTTACCAATATTATTAATGACAGTTAAACGAACTTATTACTACTATTTTTCCTTTACTATGATACTCACGTGTGCTGGCATAATACTCAGGATCCTATACATTCATTTCACCTTAATATTTAATATTCCCCTATAGCTCAGTGGTAGAGCTCTAGACTTTGAAGCACTAGGACGACGGTTCAAATCCTGCTAGGTGACAACTTTTTTAATTTAATTAATTCCAAATTCTCTTCTACTATACATTTATTTCAACTTAATATTTAATATCTCCGGTGGCTCAGTGGTAGAGCTCCGGGTTTTTAAGTACTAAGACGGCGGTTCGAATCCTGCTACGTGAGGACTTTTTATTTATTTCCAAAATTACTCGAGGTCTCCTGATAAGTTCATATTTCATAATCTTGGTCAGCGTCATAATCTAAAGTCAAGCAACGTCGGACGTGACCATTACTTAGCTGGGTGACCACAACGACACGTGTTGCTAGACCGGAAGTAAAATCTAAATCGGACCTGATAATTCTCCCATAAGAAATACATGGGAAAATGATGGATTTTGCGGCCGGACACACATAGCTTATCTACTCAGAACCACATCTGTAAAAGCAGGGTATACGACGTGCACGTTGAGGTTGACTTGAGTATTAAGGGCAGTGTGGAACGCGTCACTCCCTACACCCCGACGGAAAGTGGTTTTTAATAATAGGTCTTCTGCATTTGCTTTAAACATGATATACAGTGACCGCCAAAACGTTGGACACGTAATAGAAAAATATTTTATTCTTGAAAATATTAAAACCTTTTTTTGGTAGTCGCCTCTGCTTATCCAGTTACTTAAATATCAAAATTGACATTATAGAAATTACATTAAAATATCATGTTTAGAATTTAATTTTAAATGGATGTGCAAATACCAGTTTTGAAAAAAAAACGTTTTTTGAATTTTTGTTTTTTAGATAAATTGTTAATCTTAACTTTTTGCTTA
Organism: Listronotus oregonensis; assembly: GCA_019359885.1. Taxonomy (NCBI): domain Eukaryota; kingdom Metazoa; phylum Arthropoda; class Insecta; order Coleoptera; family Curculionidae; genus Listronotus; species Listronotus oregonensis. The sequence continues at coordinate 139,877 of JAHBCN010000524.1, forward strand.
ATAATAAGTTTGCTAACTATATAATAACTAACCGATTTGATAATTTCTATTTTTTGTGTGTTCTTTCACATTTAAAATAAGAAAATTGAAAAATTGAGATTCCCCTGGTGTTTTAAGTGTGTAAACCTGGTTTTCTAAGAGCTATAATAAGATTTTACAATAAAAAGTGATAAGCCATGGCAGAAAAGACAATTTTATGAAAATATTATATATTATTATATTCCTATCAGTACTTTTCCTAATGTTAAACTCATATTATTACAAACAAGACATTGCAGATTTTATGCCAATAGTATTTGAAACGTAAAAATGCTTTGATCAAATGCAAAAATTTATTATGAAATGTAATATTTGATAATTGCACATAAGAACCGTTTTACGTTAATTTGTTTGAACTAGAAAAATAGATTTACATACCTAGAGTACCTGTAAAACCTCATTTTTTTATTAATTTTCACATTTTATATGTGAAAGAACATACAAAAATTATAAATTATTGAATTGGTTGGTCACTATATATTAATTAAACTCATTATAAAGTCAAATGTTAAGACTTCTAATTCTATTAAGAAAAAAATACAAAAATGCCTTTTTAATTTTTTTCAATTTTTTTTTCCAAAGTTGCATGAGTAAAGGCGATTGCTAAAAAACGTTTTTTAATAGTTTCAAAAATATGTTTTTTCTGTATGTGTCCAACTCTTTGGCCGTCACTGTATAAATATGTAAAAAAGTTTCTTATTGTTATCGATTATAAAAAAGTAAAAAATATCACTTTATTACCAAACATTTATTTTGTTTTTTTAATCATAAATAATAATATAAATTCTCTTGTCCACTTATTTTTCATTCTTTATTTAACGTTAAAACCAAATCATTAAAAGGGCCATTTTCAATAGGGCTTTACGAATGAGCCCTTTGTTTTTCTTGCTTTTAATTAAAAAAAAAAACAAAGATTGATTTTATTTCCTTTACGTTTTTAACCATTATTTAAATATACAGAAATAAATTTGTTTTCACTTAAGTTAAGTAAGCTTTATTTGCACAGCGTTTTTCACTTTATATAGATATTTATTGCTTTTTAAATCGTGTGGTTTAAATATTTCTAAAAATATCTTGTTTAATATAAAAAGGGACTTTGCAAAAAATTGATAAGGTCCAAATAAAAAAAAATGGTTTTGTAATTGATAAAGGCCTAACAAACTTTAAATTTATTAGATAAAAACAAAATTTAGATGCAGCCTCTAACTTGTTTTTAATTTCACTAAAATGTTTTTTTGCAAATGATTATTTTTTTATTTTTTAATCGTCTTCTAGATTTTAAGGTTTTTTTATACGTGCTATTTTATGCCGTTTTACACCTTTAATTGCTGAATGGTAAAGGGATTTCATCTACCATTAGAAAAATCGACTAATTTGATACTATTCTTTTCTGCAGTTCGTCAATCTAGATAAGCATGCAATTAATTTACAAAATATAATAGTCTTAGATCCGGCCGCTTGCAAGTTTTTGTTTTTTTAATAAAACCTAATTTTTATAAATAAAACATGATAGTATAATGATTACAGCAGGGATGCTTGGCAAAATTCAAGGTGGAAGAATGAAACTTGGAGATATCATATATTGTCAAATTTGACGTTTTTGAACAAGTGACGTGACTTCCGATGGTTTCAGGTTTCACCGAAAACGGCTTTAACTTTGGCTTTTCAAGTAAAATACCCTGTATATTGTTACATTTTTATATTTCCAAAAACATTCTGCGTTCAACAATACAAAATTTGACAGCTTTAATTTAAAAAAAAAATTTTAGCTGTCAAAATGTAACAATATCTAGTAGTTCATTCAAAACGCAAGTTCTTGATGCCCAATTTCGCTGCAAGTAAAGACTACCTTTAGAGAACGTTTTTTGGATCGCTGATTCCGAATTCCGAGGTCCCGCAGCTCGGAAATTCTGGCATCACCCAAAAATGCAAAAAACACCCTTTTTACGGTTTTTTTTAACAAAAATCTTATAAAAAACTTCTAAAAATGCTCTTAGGGCATCTGGGGTACGTTTTTTTGGATCGCTGATTCCGAATTTGAAGGTCCCAAAACCTTTAAACCCCATCGTCACCCCTAAAAGGGCAACACCCTTTTTAGGGTTTTTTTTTAAGAATAATCTTATGAAAAACTTATGGAAATTATTTAATATTGATAAAAATTTGCAAAAGTGCAAACAAAAACAGGTTTTGCTTTTTGCCTTAAATTTTGAATAAAAAATTCTTTGCTTTCTCAAAAGTTTAACAAACTCGTACATTCCGAATTATTTATAAATGTTTTATTTCAATATTTGAGTTTGGCTTTTGTATCTTTCGTACTTTGTATTACTTGGAAGGCCAATGAATAAGTTACTTTACGCAAATCCGCTCTTATGCATTTTCATTAGCAAAAAGCTTTTGTGTGCATAATAACTTTATTTTTAGAAACTGTTTAAATAGTTTGTTTGGGTTCGAAAGCTGCTTGCAGAAATAAAGTTTGTTTACTTGTTTGCGTTTATATGAATTTTTAACCACTGCTTTTACGAAACGAAACTCCAATTATACATTTACTTTTCTTTGTGTTGCTCTAAAATAAATTTTACTACATGTACAAATTATTTTACACAGCTTCTCTGAAAATGTTTGCCCAATATTTTGAAAAGTGTTTAAGATGAATTTGCTTTTTAAAGTAACATAGGGTATAGTTTGTCCAAGCTAACATTTTTGTGTTGGCTTACATGTTCAAAAACAAAAATTACTAGACTTAACGTCAAAATCAGCTGATTGGCGTAAATCACCCAGTAATGGATTAAAGGCATTTCCATTTTTGTATTAATTTTTTTTTTGTGTTTGGGTGTGTTTTTTTCGTGTTTTAAAGTAATTAGGGAGATTAGAGATTACTCTGCAGTGTTTTTATTTTTTTTTATGTGGACTATTTGACATTTTTTATATTTCATAATTTATTTTATTTTGGACTAAGGTTTTATTTTTATTGGTTTTAAGAAAAACCACTAGAATAGATATTTTTTAGTGTATAAATTACAATGATTACTGTATTTCCAGTTTGGAAAAGCTTCGAAATCCACTTCAGAGCTGTGATGAGTCGGAGGTAAGAAAATATAACCTAATAAATATTTTTTGAAAAATGATGCTATCAGAATAGTGATCAAAGGTGATGCAAAAGGTAAAATAACTCGTTTTAAGAGTATTATAATCTAAAAATACATCCTCAGATGTGCCAAATATTTTAAGATTTAAATATATTTATGAATGTATTTTTTAGCATCGCATAGTGGCAGTTGCTGACAATATAAGAAGCAAAATATGAAATTTATAAGTAACTTAGGCTTAATGGAAAAACCAAATGTGCAACGCACGAGAAGGAAATTTTCAAAAAGTTTTATGGAAAATGAAGATTTAGGAGAAAATAAAAATCTTTGGGTGTTTCTCGATGAAACCTGGATCTTCTTGAACAGCTCTTTCCGCAGGTCTTGGCAGGATGACGATGTATATTTTAGTGGAAAGGTAAAACATTCTAATGACTAACTATACGCTAGAAAAAAAATGTACTCTCCTACACTTAGGGAAAAATTGAAGGGCCCATTTTAAATCACAAGGTAAAGCACTTTTACAATCCTCTAATAAAATGTTGTTTTGCCTTATAAATTATCACAATTTTACAAAAAAGCTTCCTCTTGCACACCGACAAGCTGTAGAAGACCTGTTTCTCTTTTAGGAATATTTTTACAGCTTCTGCTTCGAAGCATTAGCTGTCATAATTCCTTCTTTTGTATATCCCAATTAGAGCAAATTAAAAGTACTTAGATGCATCCCTTTATTGTCCACTTCACATTTCCCGCTTTTTCCGCACCTTCATCTCTAGAGTTTCGAGACTACGAAATCTCATCAGTAATTTACATCTGACTTCACTCTAGAAACTCGTAGCATGTGAACACTTAGACTTTAAGCATCAGGGGTATCCTGAGTAAAATACACATATATGACAGATTCGGTAGATACTATATTCATACATAGGACATATAATTAAACCTGTAGCTCTTAGACAACATTAAACTACAGAACACACTTGCTTCATTCTTATGAAACATTAAAGTATATTTAATTAAAAAACTAATGAGATACTTATATTTTCCTTAGATACATTATTCTACATGCTGGTTCAGAAAAAGGATTTGTTGATGGTGCCAGTAGAAGTTTTAAATCTAAAACAAAAACAGGAGATTACCATGGCGAGATGAAAGCTGAAAATTTTGAGAAGTGGGTTAGAGATGATCTACTACCTAATTTGAAAAGGCCTTCATTAGTCATTTTAGGTAATGCCAGCTGCCAAAGTAGGTTGTTAGAAAACTGGCCATATAGTGGCGGGAAGAAAAAAAATATGGTTAAATGTTTAAAAAACCGAAATATTCCTTTTGCAAAATCGGCGATAAAACAGATTTTGAGGTGCTTGATTCAGCGCCTACCAAAGTCTTCCAAATCTTATGTCGTCGATGCTCTTATTGAGGAGGGTGGTCATCAAGTGCTGCGCTTGCATCCATATCATTGTGAATTCAATGCTATTGAAATGGTATATATTTAAAAATAATAAGACATTCCCTATTTTATGGGACCCACATTATTAGTATATTAATAAGGTAAATGGTAATAAAAATCATTTACAAGTTATCTTCTTTTTACTTTTTAGCTTTTCTTTATTAAACTACCTTACTGTTTTTAATAAAGAAACTAAATATTAAATGACTATTTCATTTAAGCACATTACATCAATGGCCACAGTAGTTGCCCAAATGCTTGAACTCACAAGCATCCATTTACAGTCCAGCTGCTAAAACGCCAAACCTACCACTTTCCCTGCTCTCTTATCTTAAAAATGTCCAGACTAGTATCTGCTGCGTGCAGATTGCATACATTTTTCTTTCATCATTACATACATTTGCTTTTTTTATAAAAACCCCTGGTGGACACTGCCACTTCTAAAGCCTTAAACACGACCTTCCAACGTTTTTGATAAATTTGTTTTATAAAATATAAGCATATTATTGTGTTAATGATACTCTGAATAAATAAATGATTATTACTGTTTTGTTTTATTTATTTTATAATTTAATATAGGAAGCAGGTAATGAAGTTATATCAGATGAAATAAATCGACTTATTTTTAGGCATCTTTAAAAAATTATAAATTTGCATAATAAGGGATATCGAACCATCCCTTATAGTGAGATATTTTATCAGGATATTTCAATTCAACTGTAAAGAGTTTGCCTGCAAATATAACAAAACATAACAGGTCACACTATTTTAAATTTTTTTTACGTACCTAAGCACTCTAATTGAAGGTGTATTTAAGGACTAAGTGTGTACAAAAAGTGTAAACTATTTCTAAATAACAAACACTTAATAAATAACTATTAATCTACACTAGATAGGCGAAAATGATAATTTTTAATAAAATACTATGACCAAACATCAAGCTTTAACAATGTATGCAAATATATGAATAGCAAGAAAAAAAGACTGATGAATTTAGTTATTGTAATCTAACAACAATTTTTTTAAGATATTAAAATTTTGAAACTCCCTTCCCTCAATACGGTCCTGACTAAAATTCTTATATCAGCCAACTTAAATCTGAAAAACAAAATTTACTAATATGTAGGGATATTCGCATTGCCAACCTAAAAATGTTAGCTTGGACAAACTATAGCACTATTATCTTTTTTTAGGTACCCCAATATTACCCAGTTTTTTATTTTAAAGTTAAATTAAATTATAACAACAAATTGTAAAATTTTCTTTGAACGGAAAAAGTGTTGAGAAAATATCGTTTATCAAAATTAAATTTTATTACGCGTCATCGAACTCATATTACATTTTATGTATACCTTTTTATTCTACTAATAATATTTTCGTATATTTTTATCTTAGGCAGGAAAATATTCTTTACCTTCATTTAACCTAAAAAGGCCAGATTTTATCGATACTGATCTAGCGAATTTTGCAAAGTAAACATTTTTATAATTTGTTGCAAAAATATACAATACAAAATTCTTATCCCCAACAACCACGTGACGTCAAGTACATAGTAAATTGAATCTAATACAGTTGTTGCAGAATCACATGTTGCAACCTGGAAGCTGTTTTGCTAAAGCCACGAGTACATTCACTTTCCTCTTCTTCTAAATTATTATAAAATAATAAAAATCTAAATTTAAAAAGTTTTTTTTTTAAATTAATAATTAAATCATTCCCAAAAATTCCTTTACCGATCTAAAAACAACGAAACAAAGGAAGCCGCCCGTCGCTATGCAACGCTAACACATCGATATGCTTCGTGACCTTGTGATTACGTAGCGAGTCGACGCATCCAACGAAAGGGTTGGACAGACGCGAGAAGGGATACCGATATGTTCTATTTAAATAATTTGATGGAAAGTCAGTTTTCATGGTAGCTAATGTTACGTTCTCAGTGTTAGCAAAAGAAAATTGGCTATCACATCTTTTCTCTGTAACAAAATAAAATTTTAAGGTTTTGTACTTGGTGTAGATTTCTTAGCTAAGTAATGCTACTCAAGTATGTCTTTGTGTCGAATCTAATTTGATATATTTACGTAATGTTAAGTGGTAATTAAAATTAAAGTTATGTGCTGGAGCAGGACAGACGTTAGCTGGGAGCAGTGAATAATACAAGTGATTTGTGAATCGTATTGTAAGAGCTGATAAACAAGGTAAAATCTGAACTTATTGATAAGATAGTTTGTCAATAATTAAGACCGGGTGTCCCAAAAACTGTAAATGATTTCTTACTTTGACTTTAAATCTTCTAACCTTTATAGTGATAAAAACAATCTCAAATTGTGTAGTAACGTCGATGGACTTACGCCTCATAGACTCCGGAATGCGTTTCGATTTTTCAGTGAAATTTGAATAAATTTCTTGCTAATTTAAAGTGAAGCTTTTGTCGATCTTTTGAGTAAATTTCGTAGTTTTTTTCTCTTACATTTTTTATAAATTAAGATTTGATAAATTTGTGAATAGCTAATATTGTATCTAGATAATGGGTTACGTTTAGTTTTTCTAATCTCTCGAAAATTAAATTAGGGCTTTCAGTGCCTAGTAAAAGAGTAATTTCAAACCTTTTTTCTTTCCATAATATTGTTAAAAGTAAACAAAAATTTAAAATATTTGTCAAACGACAATTTTATTTTGGAATTGTTAATACGCTCCCTTGGCGTATCGCAAGAATTTGTAGAGTAGTAATTTGTAAAATTTATTTTAATAAAACTTCTATTTATATTAATGCTATTTGAGTGTCTTAGTTAGCAATAGTCATTTTACAGGGCGTCCAAACCTTAAATTTGCACCTATTAGGTTTACAGTTCATATTTAGCGGATAGCAGAGTTTGTCGGCAACTACTTATGATGTGATTTTTTAACAATTTAGAAAAAAAAATACTTTTAAAAGAAAAGGAAGTATTTTTCCATGACGACACAACCATCATAAAATTTAAAGGTATCAATTTACTATACAGGTGATACGTTGCAGTAGCAGTTGGTTCCCAATATTTATATAATATACATAACCAAAAAACAACCACAGCTATATCTAAATTTGAAGTCATAAATAAGCTTCAGCTAGCTCAAAAAAAAATATAATTAACCCACTCATTAGTTTATAAATACGCTTTTTAAAACCATGCTTACAGTTACACAAGGTTTTACAGAAAGTATTTTTAAAGATTTATTTCAAATTAATAAACTATTTCATACACAAGAGTCCACCAAAATGGTGGATGCGCTGCTTAATTCGGTTCTAAATAAAGGTTTATTTTAAATTAATAAAATATTTTTTTTTTAAGTTGTTCCTTATTGGAGAAATATTATCAACAAGATAAGGTGAATGTTTAAACACATTAACCAAAGAATATGTTACCAAAGCATAATAAGAATAAATAAAAGATACAATCCAGAATAATCTAAAATTTAAACCTGACATAAATTTGACTTACATATAAATTTATAACTGCTTAGCAAAAGCAATGCCATTACTAAATTGTTAAATAATAAATCTTTACATAAGACACAAAGTCTCTCAAAGGTATGTGTAAGGCCATGAGTTGCACTTATAAACTTTTTCATGGGCTCTTACGAGTTTATATTTAAAATAAGGTAAAGCAGAATAACGAATAGAGTTAAAGCAAAATATAAAAGAGCAATGACTTAAACAAAAAAAAAAAAAAATCCGGTACAAAGGTTAAACAAAAATAAGGTTAGGCATTTTGAAAAATCGCTTTATTTTTAAAGAATACTTAAACATCAATTTATATATATAGACCAAGAGAAAAATACTATAAAATTTAAATTCCATAATACGGATAAAGTGGTTGAAATTGCATATATAAGCAAACGACCGCGGATAACTTGTATTTTTAAATCCAACTTCTAACTTTTAAAGTCGCTAAAGAGCTTATTTTTACGAATCATTTTATAATAAAATAATGTAAAAACACAATAAATTGCATTAGAAAACATTGGATTAAACGTTTTCATTCCATCGTCGCTTTAAAATACTATGATAACCATGATTGTAAATAATTTTTATTAAAATTATTTTCGGCAAAAAAATAATAAAAAGAATATGTGTAAAAAACTAATGTTAAAAATATAATTGAAATCTGTAAAAAAGACTTCTGTCAAATGATACATCTATCAAAAATAGAACACACAAAAAATATAATATTTTTTAAAAATCCCAATAATCATAAATATTATACCGGGTGACTATTCCGGCTGCCATTTTTTAATTTCTGTATCGATATGACCGAAACTTGGTAGGGTTGTTATTCGAATAAAACATCATTTTTTGGCATATTTGTCAAGCTTTCCTGATTTCCAGTCTCACCGAAAATGACTAAAATTTTGTTTTTTTTTTGTCTTTGGGATTCAACAGATTATTTTACGTCCGAATGCATTATTTTTTGTGTTGCTTATACCAAATATGACTTCAAAGTGTGTTAAAACCTTACGAGAAACATTTTTAAACACAAACCAACTTGTTTATTTGTCAAACTTTTAAAGGCACAAAAGCAATTGTTTTCACGGCAACTTACCCTATCTAGTGGCATTACAACTAATATTTATTGCAACGTATGTAGTACTAGATGAAAAGCCTGTCCTCGCCAGGCGAGAGACAATATTAAGTAGCCTCTGTCTCCGTAACGGTAAAAAACACTTTTTTGCTCATATTTTTGTCCTGGGGACGAAATTCGAAAAACGGGCTTTATTAGGTTCTAGCCACTGCTAAAGACTACCACTGTGCCAAATTTCATGATTTTGGCTCAAGCCATAACTTCAGAATCACGTGGAAATAAATATAGATATACCTACCTACATATAAATATATCCACATTAGCAAATTAATATATTATATATATATTAATATATATATATATAATATATATATATATATATTATATATAATATATATATTTATGAGATATGTTTCTATTTTAGTTTTTGAGTAAGGCAAATCTCGATTTAAAAATGGTAAATTCGGACGTAAAATGATCTGTTGAATCCCAAAAACAAAACATATACAGGGTGTCCCATGAAATACTTTAAGACACCTATACTATAATAGCTAGCTGTTTTAAAAGTTTAATGTCAATTTAATGTTAGACAATTTTGCTAAAATAATTTTCTTTTGTAAATAGGATTGCGATAGAAGTATAGGACATCCAGTAAAAAAGATCCAAAAGGGTAGCCATTTAGGTATGACTTTAAGTGTTTTAATTAAACTGTATACTAAGAAAGCAGGCAAATTCTAAGTTGGTCTTCAACTAAAATTTGTAGACCTGTGTAAATGCAGTTTATAAAGAAAACAACTGATGTGCTAGGAAAAAAGTTGTCGCGAACAGATGGATTAGTTACTATCAACAAAAATTTCTGATAAAAATAAAAAGCTGTCTTCTTCTTCTTCTTCTTCTTCCTGGGAGCCGTCTTTCACTACCGGAGGCATCGCAGCCTCTTGGGCTTTTTGTGCGTCATCTTTGTCTTTTATACCAATCCTCCCATTAGTCTTGTTCCTTCTACAACTCTGTAATAACCCGGAGACTGGCTGGTTGATATATTCCTGTGGGCTCATTTTTGGTTGCCCAAATAATGCCTGTATTTTGTGATTTAACGCTTCACATTCACACAGTATGTGGTAGGCTGTTTCTTTCCCCTCGTCCACATTCTGCAACTTGGGTCCCCATTGTATAAGCCTATGTTGTGTAGGTGTCCTCTTAGGTTATCGTGCCCTGTTAGCAACTCTACTGTTATGCGAAGTCTTTTCCTACTTTGTCTGAGTAGTTCTTTCTTCGTTCTTTTGGATGGGCCCCTTATGAAGCTCTCTCCATGTCTTATTCTACCGAGGTTCTCCCAGTATTCCTTGTGTTTGTTTCGGATCCATTCCCTTGTTTGCCCTCGTGCTGTGGTAGCTGTCTAGTAAACATAATAGGATTATTACAATAGAAAATTTGTAATACGGCTAAGGAAACATAGGCGAAGAAAATAAAATATTCCTTACAAGTTTTCTTATCTACGCTTAAGTAAAAAAAACTGTCATTAAATTGGTGACTTCTTTCTGTAATATTGTTTGCGTAAGCTGAATTACCTGATTTTTTAAAAAAGTCTCTCTTACCTTCTACTATTCTTGTTTTGCAGGTGCGTCCTGTTTAGCGAACATGTCGTTTCTGACATGAACCACAGTTGAGCTTATAAACACCACATTTGTTTTCTCTTTTGGTTGCGTTTTTATTGTTTTTAATATATTTACCTATTGTATTGTTTGTTCTCAATGCCACATTAACAATTTGTCTTGAAAGAACAGAAGTTACTTTATCGGAAGCATTTCTTATGTATGAAATTAATTAAAAATTGTTATTTACCTGTGTTTTACCTCTTTAATGACTGGATAAATTAGTTTGTTTCATTTATAGAATTCCCTCTATTGTTTCAATTGAATACGCACTATTGAGTGCAATTTGCTTAATTAGATTTAACTCTTTTTCGAAATTTACTTAACTTAACTAAATACTTATCAACCGGTGGATCATACTATGAAGGGCTTTGGGGTAAATTAATTTATTATTGATGACGGTGTCCGTATGGAAAAGTTTGTGAAAAAACTGAGATGTCGTGTTTATTGTTCGGCCCAAAATAGTTAAATCTAAAAAGTTGATAGAAGTATTTTGTTCTGTTTTTATTGTAAATTCGATATTCGACAGAGCTACTTGAAGAAATCCAGAAAAAAATTATAAATACAATTTTATATTCCAATATGCGGAAAAAACATTATATTTTTATTTAAGCAGGTATTTTTATATCCGTTGTTTATAAAAAAACAGATAGGGATACTTAGATACAAGCCAAGACATGCATGTAGACATAAGAGCATTCGCCCATAAATTGTCATGTTAATAATAGCATTTGTTAAGTGTGTAATACAAGTGGGTAATAGCAAAACCACCAAGATTTTATACAAAGTGGTCAGATCTATTTTTAAATTTCGACAGTATTCTATGTTTTACATTTTTTCTTTCTTTCTGCTTGCTGTCTGTACTTTAAATCAACTATTATTTTGGTCTACTACTTTAAATTTGAAATTATTTTTAATAAAAATATTTAGGAAAAATAATAGCAACATAATGTAAAGAGAACATCCAATAAAAGTTTTACCTACAAACTTAAATGAAGTTAGACTTTATAACATCGATTTTTGTATTTTACTATCAACAAGCATTTTTATTCGACTTTCTGCAGAGAATGGCGTTACCTTTATCGCACCTTAAATCGGATGACGAAAAGTTAACTTTAAATTTAAAGGTTCATCCGAATTGCATTTGTTAAAGTTTGAAGAAACTCAGTTAAATCAAAATGTAGTGTTTTCACAGTAAAGCGTTTGGATAAAACTATTCTTATTTACTAATTAAATTAAAGACGTTTTAGTTCAGGCGTTCACCAAACACAAAAACTGCCTTAAATGTATTGATTTTAAACTTAAGTCACTTGTATAACAAGGTTTTTAATTAAATATAGATAAACGACACGCTCAAAATAGAAGATTTTATGACAAATCTATCAGTTAGTTTATGCAATGTATTGCTATATCTTTTTTAGTGCGCCAAATTTGCTAAAATTTAATATGTTCTAAAATGGGTGGCATATCTGTAATCGTCTCAAAAATATGTGCATCTGAATTTACGGCTTTCTTAACTCCATTCTTAATTTTCTAAGACACGGGTATTTTTTTGGAGAGCTGGAAAGCCATACAAATGCTACATATCCCCAATCAGATCGGATACTTTCTTTCTTATTGATACATTTATATTTTTTCTCTCAATTGCTTACAAAGTTATGTAAAGAATCAATAATTTTAAATTTAAAAAAAATATATATGATAGACAGTGTGGATTCCGCACAGCAGTAACTGAAACAAATTTTTTAAGTTCCACCATCGTTGCTCTTGATATATTCAAAGCTTTTGACTAGTTCTCACATAATGGGCTTCTTAACAATGGTCTTTTACCAAACTTTGTTTTTGGCTGTCCTATTTTCTTTCTTTTTGACGCAAATTAGTTATTGCAGCTGGACACTCTGCTGGCTTTCATCAAATTAATACTGAAGTATCCCCCCAGGGTTTAGTACTGGCACAAAGTATTAGGTGTGCAAGTAGAAGCTCGGCTCTAAGCTGGTTGCATAAAACAAAATACTTGTGCGCATCCAATTGGTTTGCCTTTATGGTTATGTGTAGCGTGGCTATTGCTGTTGTCATGTCAGTCGTTTACAAGCAGTCATTTTGGGCGATGAATTTCAATAAGCAACATTTACGCCAAACCATTCTGTATTGGTTTTAATTGAAAAAAATGCAGCTAAAGCTATGGAATTGATTAATTCGACATTAGGTGACCATTCTGTGAGTTGTTTAACAGTAAAAAAGTGGTTTGCAAGATTTCGTAATGGAAATTTTAGTCTTGAGGACAATCCACGTGCAGGTGCAGACAGAAAATTTGAGGACGAAGAAGTTTTACTGAATGAAAATCCATGTCAAACTCAAGAAGAGCTTGCAGAATAGTTAGGAGTTACTCGTCAAGCAATTTCACTTCGATTGCACGCATTGGAAAAAATACAAAAGAAAGGAAAATGGGGTTCTCATAAACTAACAAAAGAAAACAAAAAACAAAGAGTTGCCATTTGCATGAATTTGCTTCCTCGTTAAAAAAAAAGAATTTTCTGCATAAAACCATTACGGGCGATGAAAAATGGATTTTGTACGGCAATCCTTAACTTATAAAAGCATGGGTTAATCCAGGCCAGCCATCAACATCAGCTGTGAAACCGAATATTCATGAAAACAAAGTCTTACTCAGTGTCTGGTGGGACTGGAAAGGAATTATTTACTACGAGCTTCTCAAACCTGGCCAGACTGTTACAGCTGAGCGTTACCGAACCCAGTATATCAAATTAAGTGATTCTCTGGAGGAAACAAGACCATTTACGGGCGAAGAAAGCGGAAAGTGATGTTGCTACATGACAATGCACGTCCACATACAGCAAAACCAACCCAGAAAATCATCTTCAATTTAGGCTGAGAAGTTATTCAACATGAGGCGTATTCACCAGACTTAGCTTCTTTTGATTATCACTTATTAAGATCAATGTCGTCGTATTGAAAAGAGTAGCAACTTAAGAATGTTGAAGATGTGCGAAAATGGCTCGATGACTATTTCATTTCAAAACCGCCAAGTTTCTATCGCGAAGGCATTTATATACTACCCGATAAATTGCAAAAGACCATAGATAATAATGGCAAATAATTTGACTTATAATCTTTGTATGAAGTAATTTTTTAATAAAGAAAAAGCCGATTTTCTACTTGCACACCTAATATATTTCTTTCCCACATCAACGAACTTCTCTCTTCCACGAATAATTCTATTTATCGTTTTTTAATGACAGCATTCTTTTTTCTAATATTTAGTTTCTTAAGCCAGTCTCCAAGCCTGATTTAAAAAGTATTGCAAATGTCTCTTTGTGAGGACCTCCAATTTATTTTGGACTGGGACACTAAATATCTTTTTTACTATTATCATCCTTAGAGACACAATTAAGTTTCCTCTCGTAAAAGAAGTCCACTAATACTCTCTTTTATGTATGAGCGGCCACAAATTCGGCAAAGCAAATCATTATTTAACCTTAAGAGCTTTACCTTTGAAAATGACGTCAATTGGCACAAGCATTTTACATCCAAACGCATAGCACTTTAAAAAAAAGTCGGATTTTTCTTACGAGCAGAAAGTATTTTTCAGCTTTTAATCTCTATAATCTGTATGTATCCCAAATCAGACCCTGCTGCGAATATTATTTCCATGTCTGGGGTATGGCGTCTCCCACAGCGCTTTAGCATTCTTTATTGAATCCAATAAAGAGCCGATCGACTTAATAGGACCGCACATTTACAAAAAAGCTTTTAAATCAAAATTGATTATTGCCGTGTGCACGTAAGAATATAGGAAACTTTGTAATTCGCGCAAAATTTTTATTGAAACCCATATCCTAGCAAAGCGCTTTCAGTAAAACCATTATCAGTGCTATCTACTAGTAAGAAATGAACATTGAAAGCAAATTGAAGAATGGTTTAAATATTTTAAGGAACTTTTATTGTTTAAAAGTTTAAATAAATTTAAAAGAGTGAACTTAAGCAATAAAGATAACGAATCTAGATGAAGTAACAAAAAAACTTAATATACAAAGAAAAAGAAAAAAAAGAAAAAGGAAAAAAAGAAAAGAAAAAGAAAAAGAAAAAAAATGAAAAGGAAAAGGAAAAGAAAAAAAAAGAAAAAGAAAATAAAAGTTTAAAACTTACTCGTCAAGCAAGAGTCACAGCAATTTAAGTGTACATAATATGTATAAATAGGACACTGACAAACTATCACATTATTAAATAACATTTAAAGTAAAGCAACTGTGAATAATCTCACATTTTTCCCTTTGAAAGGGTATATTTTAAAATTAAACCAAACTAGTATACCATTTTTTGAAAAGACGAACATGTGATTATGTTAGGTTAACAAACCAGTACTACTAAAGTGTAAACAACTAATCCAAAAGAGCAGAAAAGGATGTACTACTCCAAGGTTAGTTAAAGTTTTGTTATTGTTAAAAGAAACTAAAATTTTACAATGATGTTCAAAAAGGTTATGATTTAGAAATTAAAAACTAAAATATTTTGTAGAAATAACTTTTAATGTAATTAAGAGATTTTATTTTAACTATGACAATTAAATTGTAGTAAACTAGGAAGAAAACAACTGCTTTCTCCCTACATCTCCAAGAGCCAGCCAAAGAAGCCCACAATGGTAGGGAAAAATATAGGAAGTGTTAGTAGAGTTAAAGAGAAAGCGGATTCGTTGTTTTATAGGGGTTATTATGGTTAAATGGGTGGATATAGCGGAGAAGGAGAGGTTGTGAAGCTCTTTAAGGCCCTTAGTTTAATAGAGGGAGGGAAAGTGTAGCAAATAAGAGTGAGATTTGTAATATAGAGAACCGGTATATTGAAAAAGTAAAAAATGTAAAAAGTGGTATAGCTCATAACCTGCTATCACCTAGGCAGGGGAACAATAATATTGGTATGTACCATGAAAAATTTTTAAATTTTTTGCACAAAATACAAATTTTCTTCATTTCCCAAAAAAACTTTTATCTTTTGCTTACCGACGAGCTAGAGGGAAGCTGTCGCTCTTTTGTAGATATTTGACGGCTTTTGCTCCGAGGCGTTATCCAATATAATTTCTTCCCAAGCAGCTCCAAATAGAGCATCATAAAGTGCAATTTCTTTGCATCCTTCGACTGTTCCTCTGAAGACGCTTTCAACTTCCCACTTTGTTCGTTTTTTATTCCTAGGTTGTTTAGACTAAGGAACCTACCGCCTGAGAAGTCTGTTCCTTTTTTTCGAAACTTTCAAGTTTTTTAAGTGCCGTGTCTTAAATCAAGAAAGAGCCTATTAAGCTCTCTCTTTACGCAAGACACCCAAGCATGAGTAGCGCACCAAGGCACGGTGCATTTGTACTTAGTCTTAAGATAAAATAAATCAAGAAATTATATTCTTGTTCTTTTTCATTATCTTGAAAGTCCTCGAAAACAGCTCCGATTTTAATAATTTTTTTAAATAATTTTGTTTTTCCATATTTTTAAAAATCAGGAAGCTTTTGGTGGGGGCAAACAAAGATTTAAACGTTTTAAACAATATTTATGATATTTACATGGAACATTTTTTTTTAAATCGTTGTAACTTTTAAAATACTAATTTTCATTTTTTACGCAGAACCTTTTTTGTAGATAATTATATTTCCTACAAAAAATAATTTTATAATAATTTCTTGTATTTTTCGAAGATATCGTGAACTTCAATTTCTGAAAGCAGAAATTTTACTCAATTTTTAAACTGTTACAATTGCTTATAACATATTTTTTATATAATAGTGACATAAAATGAATATATAACAAAATTAAAAATTTATATATTTTTAGGATTTAAACAATCCTAAGAAAGATATTCTATATTAGATATTTAAGAAAATATGATGAAATTTAAATAAATACAATTTTATAAAGAGTTACTTATCAGTATTTTAAAAATATTTTTTAAATGTTAAAAATTTTCGGCCTTACATATAGAAATAATATAAAATTTAATTTTCATATAAATTTCGCATATCAAAATTTCATCATCTTTAAGTGGTGGCTGGTTATCGCCGTCACTTCCACTGCAAACACTGCAAGCCGGTAAGCAATGAAGGCCACTTTTTCTGCTGCCACATGCTGAACCGCATCCTATTTGCAGGAGCAAAATATTATTTTTTAAGACGTTTTCAGGTGCTTCGGATTGCGTCATTTTTACTGGTTTTAAATAATCGTCTTTTTGCCACCCCTGTTCTTCAGGAGAGATTAGAGAATTAATTTTCCATTGCTGGACATTGGTAGACTTTAAGCACCTGATAATAAAAAAATGTTTTACTGAAACCACCAATGGAAAAATTAAGTCTCTAATTTCTCCTGAATGGGGTTGGCAAAAAGACAATTATTTAAAACCAGTAAAAATAACGCAGCACCTGATAATGTCTTGAAAATCATATTTTGCTCCTGCAAAACAGGATGCAGTTCAGCATGTGGCTGCAGAAAAAGTGGTCCTCATTGCTCACCAACTTGCAGCGTTTGCAGTGGAAGTGACTGCGTTAACTACTCACCACTTAAAGACGATGAAATTTCGATACGCAAAATATAAATGAAAATTAAATTTTATATTTTTTGTATAAGTAAGTAAAGCAGAAAATTTTTAACATTTAATTAAATATTTTAAAAATACTAATTAATAACGCTTCATAAAATTTTATTTATTTAAATTTCATACTTTCTTAAATATCTTATATGGATTATGTTTCTCAGATTTGTTTAAATCTTAAAGAAATATATACATTTTTAATTTTGTTAAGTATATTCATTTTATGTCATTATTATATAAAAAAAATCTTAAAAGCAATTATTGCATACCGGAAATGGAGTAAAATTTCTGAGAAATTATTAAAAAACTATTTTTGTACCAAATTTAATTATCTACAAAAAAGGTTTTGTGTAAAAATGACATAAATTAATATTTAAAAAGTTACAAAAATTGTTTCATTAAAATATCATTAATATTCTTTAAACAATTTAAATATTTGTTTGCTCCCTTCAAAATGTTTCTAATTTTAAATAATATGAAAAAACAAAATTATTTTAAAAAATTATCAAAATCGGAGCTGTTTTTGAGAACCTCCAAATTTTGGCAGTTTTATGTATTTATTGACGCTACCATATAGATGTCGAACTCTTTCTCCCTACTCAAGAAAACATTAAATGCTTTGCTTAATTTAACATCACTTTAATTAAAATGTGGTATTCTTTAAACAAAAAAGGTTTAGATTTTAAATCTTTTTGGTCTCATACCAAAAAATATTTTAAATTATTACCCTGTGTACAAAGAATTTACAATTATTTGAATCAGCAACTCTGGGAGTAGCATCTCCCAAAATAATTTTACAAAACAGAATTTAAAGCGATTATTTGCATAATATTTATATTTTATCTGATTTTTTTGCGAAAAATACAGTTTTTATAACCCCGGTTAATGACAAACGAAAAAAACCTTAAAATTTAAAGCCAAAAACAAAAGTGAAAGTATAAAATATAAAAGACCATAAAGTGGAGTCGAAAATTAACACTTAAGCCGTAGGATACTTATAGTACAGTGGATGGGGAGAAAAAAGCTGTTTAACCTCCGGATTTTTTTGTGCAGTTTCAATTTTTATAAAAATTTGAAATTAAGTTGCTTCTACCCTCTAGATCAAAGTTTATATATGCTTAGGGTGTGCTTTTTATTTTTAGGGGGTAAAAACCACCCCTTATGCAAAAGAAAATAAAAAACCATAGAAATAGACCTTATGTAAATTAAAATCGTAGCTAAATATGTAGAATGAATCTATTTTTATATTGTGAGTTATATCTAACTATCCCTAATTGTCAAAACTTATGGAATAACATTTTAAACCTTGAGATGGGTAAAATTTGGTTTGGATTAGTTGATAAATGATTGTTTTATGCTTTAGAATACAATTTTAAAATATTTTAACCCTTAAAAATCAACCCCGGTTAGAGCTTAAATTAAAAAAAATATATTTACCCTAAAAAAGTTATTAATTTACCATAGTGATTTAATGTTAGAATGCTGTAGCTTAAAATATGTTCTAATTTTATTTTGCTTATTAATCAATCCTTATTAGAGCTTAATTAAAAAAAATTAATAGCTTTACAGATTTAATAATTAAAAATATTACTGCCTGAAATATTAAAAATTTCATTCTTTTGCAAATTTTCAATCCTTAAAAACCACCCTTAAAACATTGCAATTCTTATAAACTAATATAATAGATATAAATAGTAAAAGAAAGTAGAATTCCATACAAAAATTATACCAGTAAAAGTATAAAGTACACCGGTTTTATAGAATATTATGCTCCGAAGTGGACTTTTCGACTTTTTCGAAAAAAAGGTTGATTGGTTTTTTAAACATAGCTCCTTTAGTTCTAATGACAGAAAGTTTGTTCAAAAATAATTTTGTAGGGTTTTTTAAGAGCTATAAGGCTGTGTATATTAAATCCTTTTTAATCCTTTAGTTTTAAAATGGGACGAGTTTAAAGGGCTAGAATAAGGTGGTGCTCGCTCGTAAGTAGAGGATTTAAACGGCCATATCTGGCCAAATATTTATTGTACAGAAAAATATATGCAATGAAAAGTCTTTGTTATCAAAAAAGTTATAATTTGGTTCCCTAGAATTTTTTTTATGTCCCCAGTATTGTTGGAGTTATTTTAAAGAAATTCTCTATTTTTACGAAATTGCGGAAAATCGTTTTTCACTTTAAGCTCCAAATTTTTCTAAAATTAAGCAATTTTATTTAATTAAACTTCTAAAATGTATAAATAATACATATATAAAAAGAATCGCAGAAGGGTACAGATCTATTTTAATTAAGAGGGGAATTAGGGGATTGTTTTTAATGATCTTTTCGTGGAAAAAAGTAGGGACCGACCTTATTTTTATCATAACTTGCTCAATTTTCATGCTAAAAACTCTTTTTTTGTTTTATTTTTGGTTTATAAGCTACAATTTTGCTGTCCACAGTTTTTTTTGATAATATGCATATTTTTAAAGTTATTCGTAAATATCCCATTGAAAACGTCGATTTTTTCGTTGAAAAACTTTTACTTTTTATCGCGAATAACTCGAAAAATATTAGTTTTACGAAAAAAATGTATAAAACATTTTTTACTTAAATTTACTTTTTTTATCGATTTCTGTAATAAAAAATTTCCACCCCTAAGATGGGTTGGCAGCCACCCCCAGGATAAAAGCACACCTCGACATGATATAAACTTTGATCCTTGGGCTATTCCCTACCCTCTGTAAAAATTTCAGGTAAATCCATACAGGACAAAAAAAATTCCAATCCAAAATGCCTTATCTCCTGTGCTATTATAAACGAGACCGTATATTTCTGATTTTTCAAACCATGTTACAAAAAATAATCCCATTATTTAGTTTTCAAAACGCCATTTAAAAATGAATGTTAATGTTGGGATGCAAAAGTCATTTTCGTTAAAAAAATATTAGTCCATGAATATGATATTTAAAAGCCTATACGAAATATTTTTAATGAAATTTTAAGATTTGAAAGGGCTTTTGAAATTATTCAAGGATATAAAATTGGAAAAGGAGAATAAATTAATTAAAAATCCTATCTATATTTCAACCCAAGGGATATTCATGTTTATAAATATTATTGGTTTTTAAAATCGACCAAAAAATGTTTATATTTTTCTGTATTTATTTTTTGATAGAGTGGGTATTACTTTTATAATTTATTAGCGGTAGAAATAAATAAAGGCTTTATATTTATATTACGATATGTTTGCTTTATGCCCAAAGAAAGTATACCTTTATTTTATTACAAAAATATATATAGAGGGCATTTATTCATATATATATATATAATATATATTATATATATACTATATATATATATTTATATATATAAAATAAAAAAATTTATATATTAGAATATATTTTAAGTATTAATATATAATATATATATATATATATATATATATATATATATATATATATATACAGGGTGATTCATGAAGAAATGTCAATACTTCAGGTACGTAGTCAAGGTCCAAAATAAACATAAAAGCCTATACAAATATGGGTCCCAAGGCCTTCGTTTTCAGAACAGGGTGTTCACCACAGAGCTGAACATGCTTAGAACTAAATGGTGGAATTTTTAAAATTATAAAATCTAGCTTATGTTTTGGAACATAATTTAAGAACAATAATTTTTTGAAAATTAAAATAATATTGTTTATATACATTTTGTTTTATTTTTTTTTTTAAAATTTCCCCTATAATTAAATCAGATGCGTCGTAAGGTTTTTTAAAAAATCCAAATTTTTTTCCCAAAAAAACAGGTTCTTTTTTAAAATTAAAATTTTTAAACTTTTTTTAACCAAGGTAAATTTTTCCCTTTTTTTGAAATAAAATTTAAATTTTTTAAAAAAATATATATATATATATATATATATATATATATATATATATATATATATATATATATATATATATATATATATATATATATATATATATATATATATATATATTTTTTTATATATATATATATATATATATATTTAAATTTTTTTTTTTTAAAAAAAATTTAAAAAAAAAAAAAAAAAAAAAAATTTTTTGAAAATTTTTTAAAAATTTTTTTTAAAATTTTTTTTAAATTTTTTTTAACATTGAATGTTAATAAAATTTTGCTCCTATTTCCCAATTAAAGGTACTTTATTAGTTGCGCTTTTTTTCAATTTTGTGGTAATTGGCCTTGTATAACACCAAGTTAAGTTAAATAAATTGATTTTTGACGCCATGCAGACTATAACCCCAAAATACCGTTTTAAATTCATAAATTTAGGGGGGCAAAAAAATTGAAACAAATGGGATTCTAATTTGTTATTAATTGTGCATGTCAAATACACTAAAAAATATTTTAAGACATGATTGCATTTATCAAGTGACTACGATTAGGGCCACGAATTCAATAAATGTGATATTAAATGTCAAAATTTTAGGTTGGGAGTTAATATAGAAAAAAGGTATTAATGAAAACTATTTAAAATTCAGTTTATTTAAGTTTAAAAAAACAATGTGAACATATAGAAAATTGTGATTTTTGCGACCAGTTGTTTTGAAAAATTACAACTGTTTATTTTTGTCACTAGATTTTTTTTGATTACCACCCATTATATCTTAAATGAAAGCAAATAATTTTTTTTTAATTTTAATAATATAGATACAAAAAATTCTTGTAGACGTAATGCCTTACTTGTTTCAATATCCTGTATTGAAAAACAAATACAACCTTACTTTTTGACATTTTACGTCTAAAATGACGTTGGCAGGCACTAAAATAAATATCAATTTTTGATATATTACTTTACTATTTGAGCTATGTTGGATTTCTTGTTAAAAATGATTTTCATAGACAATAATTTAGAATGCTTTAATAACTATTATTACAAGGTGTTCTGATAATAAGAATAAAAATAAAATTGTTAAATTTGCCAAAATTTTTTTTTTTTGGGAAAAACCCAAATTTTTTTTAATCATCGACTTAAAAAAGGGGGCAATTTGTTAAAGTCATCTTTTCCCAAAAAAATTTTTTTTTTTGATATATTGTTTTTTTTTTTTATGTGGATTTTTGGTGTTTTAAAAATTAATTATATTCCTTTTGGCTGGTTTCCTTAGTTGGCTTGACTTTGACACAATTTCTATGCAATTTTTTTTTCCCCCTCATAGTCAATTAAATATAAATACAAAATTTTTCCCGCGAAAATTGTCATAAAAAAATATGGAATTGGTAATATTTTGAAAACTAAAAATTTTCGAAAGAGACAACTCTCTACAAACTTGCCCTTATTTTTGATGCTAAATAAGATAATATTATTTGATGGTTTTCATTAAAAAAAATAATAATTCAACTGTTTTCCCAATTTTATTTTTAATCTTATTTTTTGAACACCTTGTATTACTAGTTACTAAAGTATTTAGTAACTAGTAATACAAAAAGTATTGTAAAATATCTGTTAAAACAGGTTCTTTTTAACAAGAACTTTAACTCAAATTAAATAATAAAGACTTTTTTATAGCTAAAATTGATTGTTATTTTAGTGCCGGTTAACGTCATATTTGACGTAAAAACTTAAATATGACAAAAACGTTTAGCCTTAATTATACAATATAATACATAATATTTGGCCGGAATATTGTGTAGGATCTTAAAATGTAATATTATTTAGGGTGTTTCATTTAAAGTAAGCCAGTTGGCAGCACCTACTTTCGGTATAACCGGAAGTGCTACTAATTTAATAATATTTTAGCCGAGTTGCCCCCATCGACACTACTATACCTCCAAATTTTTAAAATTCTCCTATGTAGAGTTTTTCATTTATAGATAGTAGTGTTTTCTCGTTGAGACACCCTGTATAAACACAACCATCAGACCATAAAATTCGTCCCTGGCGCAGCGGAATAAAGTCGTAATGACATAAAGCGAACGGAATTGGTATAAATCTATTTGGATGTATTTTATTTCACAACGCCATAAATTACAGCAAATATTGGCAGTTCCAGAATTTAAATAAAAAATAGTGGAACGACGCTCTTAAGAGCTTTTCACGAAATTCATTCATGATGGTTTTGGTTTAAACATAACCATTTAATTAACGTATAGAGCTTTTTATGCGTTTTAAAGTAGGGTAGGTCGGGGATAGTTGAGTAATTTTTCACTTAATCGATCAAAGCTCTTTAATGATAAGTCCAAATTGATTGTTATGCATACTGATGGGTAAGCAATTTATTCCTTTGTAAAAGTGTCTCTAGTAATAAATTTCTAATATGTCATTTAAGAGCTACAGATGTTTAAGTAAAGAAAATTAGACATGCACAACTTACCCCATAGGTGAGGTAAGTTGAACAAGAAAATGGGGCGAATTGAGCAGAACGAAAATCTAGCCAATCTAGTTTAAATTTTTATTACGGATAAAATTTAATTACTTTTTGACGATTAACTTTGTATTTATAATCTATTAGTGACATAATAGTAAAGCAGAAGATATTTTTCTTATAAATTCTTCTTCTCTAAAAGTAAACATCTAGATTTGTTGTAGCTAATCTAGTATCTGTTTACTAGAAACATGAATCCATCCCAAATCAATACCCCTAACTTTTAATATAATCCAATATGATAATTATATCAATAAAAATTTTCCAAAAAATCAAATTTAAATTGATAAAAAAGTATAAAATGTGTTATTTATATTTTAGATTTTAAAAAGTTTGGTTTACTTGGACAAATTTAGGTCTTTTAAATTTACATTACATTAAATGCCAAAAAAATTTTTTACCAAAATATGCTTCATTATCAAAAAAACCCCGACAAGCTATTTTTTTATATATGAAAGAAGAACGGTTTAGGCATAGCAGGTTTTTTTCTTTTTTTCTAAAATGGGGAAAAAACTTTTTTCCCCCCAAAATTCGTGGGAAAATTTTATTTTAGTTTTTTAATAATTGTATTTAAAAATGGAAAATATAATTTTTTTATAATATTATGTATTTAAAAAAAAAAAATTTTTCTGTAATTTTCCATTCTTTTTATAACATTTATTAAATAAAATACAATAATCCCCAAATTTCCAAAGTAAGTACATATTTTTTTTAACCCTATAAATTATCAAAAATCCTAAAAACTAATTGTTTGCATCATCAAAAATTTGTACCATTTTTAACCCAATTGGGGGAAAATTTTTAATGGATTCTGACGAAATTTACCAACGTTATCAAACAGCAGAAATAGCAGAAATCTTTGTCCCCTGTATGAAAAAAAAATTTTTTGTTTGAGAGCTGGTGTCAAAAAAGGGTAAAATCTTTTAAAAGTTTTTCTGGCCTATTTCCATATTTATAAAAACATGAAAACCCCAATTTATTATGGTCTAATCTCTATCTAAAATTTTCATTAAGTTACGAAGGAACATAGATTTAAGCAAGTTTTTCAAAGTGACGGCCTACCCAAAAAAATAAAAGCGTTGGTTTTAGACCCAAAAAGGCTAAAGTGTTTTTAAAAAAAGAAATATCAAAATAAATGGATGAAGCCCTAGATAATACTTATTTACATATAAAAGTGGCTACGATTTTTGGCTTAGCGGGCGCTTGTCGTAGAGAAGAGTTAACGAAAATATGTCCGGACCATATTAAAGACCAAGGAAATTTAGTATTGATACACATGTCAGACTTAAAAAATCAAGTTCTAGAAGCTTTGTCATTTTGGAGATGAATCTATAGCGTGTACAGGGTCTTTGATTATATTTACGTGGCTTCTGAGGCCTTTATTTTTGAAGATAGAAAAAAAAGTTTTTTATAAAAATTGTAGGATGTTTTCCGTATTATCTTTTGAAGTTATCAGCAAAAAAATATCGCAATAAAAAAATGGAAAAATATAGGCAACTTAAACTTTTTTAAATGAAACACCCTGTATATTATGCGCTACAACAAAAGATCTTTTTTTCTGATTTCAAATATATATACATTGATGATATTTGGATGAACCATTTTTGAGATATTTAAGATTAAATTATTAATAAATTAAAAAAAGTTTCATATTAGTATCAAGAAAGCCATGAAAACAATAAAATTGTTATGTTGCTGAATTTGGTAAGGGTTTTCTCTGGACCAATAATGTTTATTTTTCTGATTAACCATTCTTGCTAAAGTAAAGGAAGACTTGTCGGTGAATAGAATTTTTTTAAAAAACTTTGGCTCCTGCTTCATAAGCCTACCTATTTCCAATGCATACTTAGGTCGGTCCTGAATGTTTTGTTCAGGAAGATTCTGAACGGACATACTCGTAAATTTATAAGGATAAAATTTGTAAAATTTTAAGGTTAAATTAATTTTATAATCTGTTTTTTTAAGTTCAGATGCCGCATCCGAGATTGATATTTCAGGAAAAATTATTAAAAATATTAAGTGCTAGTCCAATAGAAAAAGTATAATAATTATCCTGAAAAAAAACAAGGATATTAAAAACTTGGTTTTCATATCGTGCTGCCGTCCTTTTCATTTAAAACCTTTTTTGTTTAATAAACTTTCTTATTATGTATTTAATAGTATCTATAGATGGTACCCGTTGTTAAGGATATAATAAGTAATAAGTAATATTCCCTTTGCACTGTCGTCACATTATTATTGTTACCATAAAAAAGACGCATAATAGCGATTTTTTGTTCATTTGAATAGCCCATCGACAAAAAAGCAATACAAACTATTTTTAATAGTTAAAATATTTTTTTGACTTTTTGCAATATAAATACGTTAAATTTATCAAAACAATTTTATTGTTTTCGTAGCTTTCTTGATACTAATATGATTTTTTTTTCAATTTATTTATATATAAGCTTAAATATCTTAAAAATGGTTCATCCAAATATCATCATTGTATATATATTTGAAATTATATAAAAAAATATCTTTTATTGTAGCGCATAATATACAGGGTGTTCCATTTAAAAAAGTTGAAGTTGCCTATATTTCTCCATTTTTTTACTGCGATATTTTTTGACTGATAATTTCAAAAGATAATATAGAAAAAAAACCTACAATTTTTATATAAAACATTTTTTTCTGTCTTCAAAAATAAAGGCTCCAGAAGCCACGTAAATATAATCAAAGACCCTGTACAGTACAATGTATCGGCATTAATACCCTAGGAAAAATGCCATCGGACAGAGAGGCCTTCTCAAACTTCCTAACCCGGAATTGTATACTGGGCATAGCTTTCGCCGGTCCTCTGCAACATTTCTCGCAAACTCCGGAGAACAAATATCCAAGATTAAACGTCTTGGAGGCTAAAAGTCTACATCAATCGCTGAAGGATACCTCAAAAATTTAACAAATTTTAAAAAGGATATTTCAAACAAAATATTTAATTTTACCGAAACCCCTTCCACTATCCAGAAACAACCGTCAATGCCATCTTTCAATGTATTAAACCTCTCGGTTTAAGAAACTACTTCCATAGTTGCAAAAGATTGGCTCATCAAGAACCCAACGCCGCCGTCAACGTTGCACTTTTACTATAAATGTTAATAATAATATTTAGTCTATAAATTTCTTCCTTAATAAATAATATTTTAATCATAAATCTTTAAAACTATGTTGGTTTTTTCTCTTGCTCTAACGGAAGCCGCGTACGGAAATGTATCACTTTCCGCACTTGTTGGGAAAATAACTGTTGTTTATTTGTTTTTTTTATTAGTAGTTTCGTAAAACCCAAACACACAGTTTTTCCTTAATTTGTACATTATATTTAAAATTAAATTATTTAAATACTTTTACATGTAATAATCATAGAATTTTTGTATTTCAATCTCTAACCGGAACCACAAAACAAAACTGTTTTCGTGCATTAAAAAAAAATGTTT
This sequence comes from Listronotus oregonensis, assembly GCA_019359885.1. NCBI lineage: Eukaryota > Metazoa > Arthropoda > Insecta > Coleoptera > Curculionidae > Listronotus > Listronotus oregonensis. The sequence continues at coordinate 167,087 of JAHBCN010000524.1, forward strand.
CTTATTTAAATAGCATATGCTTTAAAGTTTTTTTATTATTACAAAAATTTGTTTCGTACTTAAAAGGAAAAGCAGAATACGAGAGACCTGAGTAACTAATAATCCCCTGATACACATAAGAGTCTTAAGTTTAATATAATACCCTATTTATTAAGGTTTTATCTTAAATATTTTAAAACCAAAAACTTTACGGAGTAAGGCATAATATTGGTAATATAATAGATTATAAATAAGCAATGAAAGAAAATGTAAATATTTAAAACTTTAAAACACAAAGCTAACATTAATTTTGAATTTCTCTTTTAGGTAAGTGTCTACAAATCTACCTATTGTGAAAATCAACGTACGATGTAAAATAATTTATATTAAATGCGTAAGTAATCTTTTTTAGTTGTTAATTGCTGTAATTGATATGTTTCAGATTGTATGAAATTATTCTTGTGAATATCTTAGACAAAGTTTAATTATTTACTTTTTTATATAAAATCAACACCAGATAGATTTCCCAATATTGATTAAGATGTAATAGATTACTAATACCTCGGAACGGTCTTGATGTACATACATAATTAATAACGTTCCCATGAATCCGTGGTGATTATACAAACTAAACTAATTATAACTAAAGATGATATTGTCAATTGTAATTGCTTTCTGATAAGAAAGTAATTAATCAAAACGTAATCAATTATTAATTACCAGAAATATATCTTATAGAAGTCACCCTGCTGAAACAATTCCTTTTTTAGGTGTGTATTAATCCGGAACAATGCAAATTATGCACAGCTAAAAAGTAGGAAAATAAAATGGGTTATTCAATTTGGGCCAAGTAGAGAAAAATCGTTAATTACCTGTCGACTGTATCACGCGATTTTGTTGGTCATGTATTGCTATAAATTAGCAATATCAAAATATTAGAGATTTTTTTTTAAGTATGCTACCTTAAACTTCATTTTTCACCACATTATCAACGGCTGTGATTTTGTTGCTATGCAGGCAAGTACTTAAAGTACAAGCAACAAAATAATTTCTAAAGATCCACCGATATTTTTTATGTTTTTTAATTTTTCTGTTACACGCCAACTTGAATTTCATTTTTTACCACTTTTTCAACGGTAGTGATTTTGTTGTTGTGCAGGCAAGCATTCAGTTGCTTCTATGGTACCAGTAAATTTAAATATTTATATGAAAGCTTGCAGTGTTGCTAAATCGGAGTCTTTTCTAATAAGTCCCCGCATTTTCACGTCTGAAATATAATTGGGGAAAATACAAAGTCGCTTTAATTAACTAAAACCTTTTAGACAAATTCAAAGCCCTCAGTTCTGGTCGGTCATGGTTAATTCTGGTTAATTAAAGCGGCTGTTTATTTTTCCAAATTATATTTTAGACATAAACTTGCTTACCCAAATTTGCCTCTAACTGAAAAAATGAAAAATATAAAAAATATCGGAGGAACATTAGAAATTATTTTAATGCTTGTATTATAAGAGCAATTAAGTGCGTGCCTGCAAAGCAACCAAATCACAGTCGTTGATAACGTGGTGAAAAATGAAGTTCAAGGTGGCATTATTTTAAAAAAATTTAAAGAAACTGTCTTTTCCTGCAATACATTTTAGAAACGGTATTCGAGGTTTACGGTTGCGCTATTTAAATGCGCGTTTTCATGTGATAACTTAAACTTATCACTTGAAAACGATTGGAAATACATCACTTACTTAACGTTGTGTATCAATCAACAAATAAAGACAATGGAAGTCCAAGAATTTAGTATTATTGAAACCATAACATTGTCTATTATTTTTAAAGAAACGGTAAGATGAATGCAATTTAATAAAAGAATCCAGTAAGTTGTATTAGGTATAAATCCAGATATATGAACCATGCACATAACAGTCGAAATCTAACAAAGGTTTGTGCATCTTACGCCATACGCCAAAGCACACGAAAAAATGTTTAATCCATTTTTCCCAGTCTCGTCATCGTCCAAGTACCCAAACACGCAGATATTGCATTTCACGGCATCTTTTAGACAACGCGGTGGACATTATACAAATAACTTCTACCTCTGAACTACCGCAGATCTCTTTTTATATTTAATTGTTTAGTTTATGCACAATCTAAATTAAAATCATATACCCAACTTCGTGAGTTAAGTGAACAGTACCATTTAAGAAGAACCTGTAATCTGGATATTCCTCGTCACAGATTGACAGCAGTAGGTAGAAGTCCTTTAATATTACCAATTAAACTCTTTAATAAGCTGCCCATCCATATAAAAGAAATTAATAACGGTAAAAAGTTTAAATCTGTAATTAAAAAAATATTAGTAGATAAATCCTTTTACTCCATAGATGAGTTCCTAAACTACAGTTTTTAATTTTTGTTTTTAAATTATAATCATTTTAATATATTTGGCCTGGTAATATGATAAGACTGTAATTTTATGTACCTTAATTTTATTTTTGACCAACACACACAGTGTTTATTTATAGGCTTAAAATTATTTAATTGTGAACTGCATAAGTTTATGTTTGTTATATTTTTGTTATGTGAATGTGTCTGTATTTTTTTTGTACATTTTTATATATTTTAACATTCTTTACATTTTTCAAAACATTTATGTATATTTTTTTATCATTTTGTGTTAAATTTGACAATATCCAATACTTATAATTTAAAAGTCAGATTGGAAATAAATGATATTTATTTATTTATTTATTTTATTTTATTAATTAATTTATCCCACTGTTTAGAAGAGGGATAAAAACCCAAATTTTTGACGTTTCATTTATTTTTATGCCCTATATAGAAAATTTATTATTGCAATAAATATTTTGAGTGTGGTCTGGTAAACAGTTCTGTCAAGAATATTTGTGCCAGACCTAAATTTTCATATTCTACTGATTAAAACTCTTTTGAATAGTAAAACATTGTACTTATGTCGTATACATTAATTTAACACAAAATTAGAAAAAAACATATTTAAAAGAAAAAAAATTGGACAAGTTATCGATCGCCAGGCCATTGGTTTATTACTTGTCTTTATATCCAAAGTAATAAAGTCTATTTTTGTACTTATTTTGGTTTACCCTCTTTTACGACGGTCGCCGCTTGGACTATAAGCAACCCTTCGGTGATGGTTCTTGGACATTCTTAAGACTCGGTTTCGGGCATTTGGTGCTGACTTCGACGTTGTCTGGTTCTGGACCATATGGGCGTCTTCGACTTATTTTTAATAAAAGTAAAATCCTTCTTGTTTCAGATTGATCTATTTAAAAGCACGTCGAGGATTTCTTGAGATATGCTTAAAAGTAATAAAGATATTAACTTTCCTGTCAAAAACCGTGCTTTTTTATGCCAAAATGTAACGGCCGAGTGATGATCGCGTTGTTAAATTTAGCAACTGTTAAAAGTTAACAACGGTTTTGAATGTTTAACAAAACGTCATTGTCAGTGTTATTCAATGATTTTAGTAGGCAAACTGTCAAAATCTGACATTTTGTTTAGAGTTGCCGCGAGACACGAGATGGACTCTCTCGTCTCGTCTCGTCTCGAAGCCATTTTTTTCGTCTCGAGAATTTTGTCTCGAATTTCGAGACGAGACGAGACGAATAAATCCTTCGAGACAAGCTCGAGACGAGACGAGACGAGACATCTGAAAAATTTTAATGACTTGAAACTTAGTGAACTAACTGTAATAAATCTTCAACAATATATTTCTAGTTCTTAAGAATTATACCGGTTGTTTAAGATAACGGCCGAGTGATGATCGCTTTTTAAATTAGAATGAACTTAGCAATTGTAAAAAGTTAACAACGGTTTAGAATTTTAACAAAATGTCAGTTTTTTTAAAGGTTGCCTACAAAATCATTGAATAACACTGACAATGATGTTTTGGTAAACATGTTAAACATTCTAAACCGTTATTAACTTTAACAATTGCGTCCATTTAAATTTAACATCTACGTTTTGATTCGTGAAATATTCTCCCTAATCTGCTCGTGCTTTAAAATTAATTAGATATTTTTTCTCATGCGTGTTTTCTTTAAAATTTAACGTCCTGGACTCGTGAAATTATGAAAACACGCTATCTAAAATGATCGGAAAAACTTGGTATTACCCCGATAAAACAATTTAAAAAATACAACTATTCTGTCTCATGATTTTTTTAATTTTGCTTTGCTTTCAAGAAAAAAATTAAAACCGATCCTTTTAAAAAGTAGGAGTTTTACTTTGTCTCTCAAAAAAACTCAAATAACGAAAAGTTGTATTTTAAGTTGTTTTATCAAAATAATTGTTTTAAAAAATTATGTACAATTAAAGCTTCTTTTTAACTTTAGGACCCTGCGTTTTTCCAATTTCGAAACGATGCATATCCGGACGTATATTTATAGAGACTTTTTTTGCAAGATCTAACTGCTGTTAAAGATTTTAAAACTATTGCTCAAACACCTGATAAATATAAGAAAAATTTCTAGAAAACATTTTACCTGTGTTTAATGAGTTAATGACTTATGTTCCATTATCTTTAGATTTTGTTTTATTTTTTTGGACATTTTTATGTCACTTATAAATATGTTCTATATTTTAATTTTAAATAAAAAAAAAATTATTGATTTTTATTTTATTTTTTAGTTTCATATTTGGGTGTCCGTACAGTCTGAAATCCCAATTTTTGAGAAAACTACACAATTTTAAGAAAAGCTCAATCACTAACTTTTATTTTTTCAAGGCGGTTATAAAAAATTAACATTTATACAGGGTGTTCCAAAAAGAGATACATCATAAATGGGACAGCCCGTATTTTTTTACGTATTTTGCTTCTACGGTTTATTTCAAATGTTTTTCATTAGGTGCCTATGCAAAGGGTTGTTTTTGCAGTTGAGGATATGCCGCTATTATGTTTTAAAATGTTTGAATTTAAACTAAAAACAATGCATCCATCTTAAAATACATACCAGTTTGCAGCAGATTTTGCAATTAGTTTGTAGGTATATAGTGTACAGGGTGAGTCAACGATGGCGAGGAGTAAGTAATTTAATGCCTTGAATATAAGATTTGTGATAATTTTATGTAAGTATTAGGTATATGGTTAAATAGTATGTTAAATTTTAACGATATTTTGAATTAGTCAGGACACATCCATAAAGTATTAGGGTGCTACAAATAATTTTAAAATTTAAAATAGACTACCTATACCTACTCAATTTTTACAGTTTTGGATTCTATTTATTCATTTCGAAATTCCTATACTTACTTCATATTCTATACCCAGAAAGTTACGTAGGTATAAGAATATTGCCATTTAGGATGGTTTGTGTATACTTAATTATTATGGAAAAAAGTTAAAAATTTGTAAAAAGTTGAGAATGAACATTGCTAGAATTAAACATTGTAATTAATAATGTAATGATAAAAATATGTGTGTTCCATTTAAAAAAAATGCCTTTTTATTACCACCTTGTGAACTGTTCAGACATAAAAATTAGTTTAAAAATGTATAACATACCTTAAAATAAAAATCGACGGGTCCAAGCATTTTTCTTAAACTTCCGAACTAATTTTTATTGGAATTTTCCTATACATTACTAATGCACTATATATTGAAATTAATTTAATTAAAATAAACCAAAACAACTCGAGACAAACGAGACAAACGTTTGTCTCGTCTCGTCTCGACCCTTGTCTCTTCTCGTCTCGAAATATATTATCTCGAAATTTCGAGACGAGACGAGTCTCGCGGCAACCCTAATTTTGTTATTAAACATTCTAAACCGTTGTTAACTTTTAACAATTGCTAAGTCCGTTGCATGTCACAGGCTCACTTTATTTCAAAAAAGTCAAAATTAAAAAGAAAAGTCATATTAAGAGAATACAATAATCAGACTGAACCAGATTTAATAGAACAATTATTTGAGATGGATCTTAATCTAAACAAATTGTATGAAACGTTGGCGTATAAGGGCAATATAATAGGTTATTTTCGTACTAAGACAGCTTTAAAACCACGCCGCGAAAGCCCGCGTATGTCGTGAAACGCAGGTGTGGATAGGATTCAATGTCGATTTTGGTCCCGCGGCGAAGGGAAACAATGAACGTAACCGTGAGCATTGCTAGTGTAGAAGGCCAAAGTTCCGCTAAAATTTGTACAAATATGTTTGTTTGCTTACATGGTAAAAGATATTATTTTATTTTAATTATATATTGCTTTTTCCATTGCAATATTTTGTTGGTTTAGGGTAGGCAAATACCTTTTTGTAACTTTTTTTACACATACATTTTTTCCAATATAATGTGATTTTCCGACGTAGGCATCGTATCGTAGGCGTATTGTATCAATAAGCGGTATACGCCATAAAATCTTAAATGTTGGAAACATTTAGTTGATGGTGCAATTTAATTTTTCCATTTTTTTTTTTTGCAGTGACCATATTATTTGGATTTGTACAAATTTTAAATTTTTTAACCTTTTCATTTACAAGCTGATGTAGAGAGAAACAAGCTTCTTTTGTGCCTAAAATTATTTAAAACTATTCAAAAATTAAAAACAAGTAGTTAAAATAATAATTTTTAATTAACAAATTAAAATAAAATTAATTAAAATATTACAGGTCACGAGGAGTTAAATAAAACTTTGCTGGGCCTGAAATTACAGATATTAATGTTCATAAAACTTTACACCTGGTTATTTGAAACTACGTGTTGTAAGTTAGCTATAATGATATCTGCCATTTGACACCAAGTGTGCTTTGTGAAATAAAAGCCAGTTGTTGCCATTACGAAGTAATTTATCATTTTCGTGCAAATATGTTACATATTATCTCTCTTAGTATTTAACAATAAACTTTCATCTAGATTACATTTTAGAGTTATTTGAACATTTTAAATTACGTATATCTATTATGTTATTGAGTTTTCAACATTTATTAATAATTTCTAAGGTAGTATTTCTTTTCTAAGAGTGATGCGTGACCTTGTGGAGGTCATGAATACATATTTTGTGTAAAAGGGTTGGGGGGCCCGACAAAAAAACCAAATTTTTTTTTAACGTTTTGGGCTGCAACGTATTGGGCTAATGTCCCTGTAAAACATTATGATTTGTTATGCCAGACGAATGTGCTACAACAAGCAAGGTTTTTTTTCCTGAAAGCCGTTTTAATTTACTACCAGAGACAGCACACCATTCTGGGCTTTTTGTGCCTCATCTCCCATTTTATTTCATACCAATCGTCCTACTAGTCTTGTTTCTTCTACAAGTCTCTGTAACCCCGAGACTGGTTGGTTGATATATTCCTGTGGGCTAATTTTCGGTTACCCAAATAATGCCTCTGTTTTGTGATTCAACGCTTCACATTCGTACATGATGTGGTAGACTGTTTCTTTCCCCTTATCGCAAATTTTGCAATTTGAGTCCCCACTTTATAAACCTATCTTGTGTAGGTGTCCTCTTAGGTTATCGTGCCCTGTTATTAGCCCTACTGTTATGCAAAGTCTTGAGTAGTTCTTCCTTCGTACTTTAGAATGGGCCTTTTATGAAGCCTTTTCCATGTCTTATTTCACTGATGCTGAACCAGTATTACTGGTGTTTGTTTCAGATCCATTTCCTAGTTTGTGGTTTTGGTCACTCCAAGGGCAGGTTCTGGTCCAGAGTATGGTGTGGATGATCCCTGTCTGGCTTTTCTTATATGCTTTTTTTTTTTCCTTTTTTTTTCCCAATGTACCGAAAAGGCCCACAGAAGAGTTACCCTGTTGCGTTCTCCCAGGACTTACAGTTCTTTTTGGCATTCTCATGTCTGCTTGGAGGTTATCTTGAATTTTGCTAGTGCCCCTGGTAACAAGCAAGGTAAGGGTACTGTGCTTAAAGTAGCCGAAACTAAAATACTATAAGAAATTATTCATGGAGATTTCAATGTCATCTTTTATTGCCTATGTTCTATGCGCTAGCATTTGATAGGGTTGCAGTTAGCTAAATTTTGCAAGTAAGCAAAATTAGAGACAAAGAAATTAGCTAGCTGTTAGATAGTCTTACTTTGCATGAGAAGAATAGATAAGAACGATGAGAATTTTTT